>CM061918.1:67105985-67222359 GCA_031002005.1 Vandiemenella viatica | reverse complement strand
CTTCCGAGGAGGCCAGGTGGTATTTATGAGGCCTGGCGCGCGGATAAGGGAGTATTTATGAGTGTGGGCGCGGCGAGCCGACTACTTAAAATTCAGGCCGGGAGGGGCTGGCGCGGCGGCGTGGGAGCCTTTGATAGCGTGGGAAGCGATAATTAATGGCTTGCAGCTGCGCGCGGGCGGCGCGGCGGCCGGCTACTTAAAATTCAGGCCGGGAAGGGTGGCAGGTGTGCTGTATCGGGCGGCTATCCCTGAGAACGAAACAGAGTTTAAAAAACATACGCTAATACTAAATTTCATATCTCGGAAAGTACTTATCCGATCTTTTTCGGATAAATACCACTGTAACGGCCAGAAAAAATCCTTATTACTTGACATGTAATAACGCTATTTTAAAATTGTGTTATAAAAAAAAATATTGAACCAAGGTCCTCAGAAGCGAATATTATACCGCATTTCGAATTGAATTTGAGGTTTATTACTCTGACCGCGTGACGTCACACCACAAGAATACTAAAGTGAATATTGTACCGTAATTGAGGTTAAAAAAAATAATAAAGCCATTTAGACGATTTGGTCACACGACACTCATTAGCATACAATTTATGATCTGAGGCGAACACCTGCGCGACGTGGGTGGTCTGGCGAACACCTGCGCGACGTGGGGGGTCCAAAAACTGGCAACGCAACCCCCTCCATAAGAAATACATGGGGAAAAAACTGGCAACGCAACCCCCTTCAGGCACTACTCTCCGTCATAATGTCACGTCATTAATGTACGCCCCCACAGGAAACGTGGTGGTGTATGATTTCTAATCACCAAGGGGGCATCTATAAATTACGTGAGGTGGAATAGGTTGGGGGGTACGGCGAAATCTCACCAAATCTCTCCGGGGGGGGGGGGGGGGGGGTCTACGGAAATCTCACGTGAGGTTTTGCGAAAAATTGTTTGTACTGTAGAACTGAAAAAAAAATGGTCTACAATTTGCGCGACAGACGATTTTAGGGGGTAATTCGTATAAAAACGGTCTCCAAAAGTTTCGTGGGCGGTTATTAGGGGAGGGGGGCGGGGTTTCTCGCGGACCAGATCTCACCAGAGGGGGGGGGGGGGGGGGTCCGGCCAGAACTCACGAAATCTCACCAGAGGGGTCGGGGGGGATCCGGAAAAACACCTCACGTAATTTATGGATGTCCCCCAACCTGGGTTCAAAGATTCCGGTTTAAATCCGAAACGCTTCCGTAATGCTTATGTAGTGAGGCTTTACGACACTCCTAACGATGAATCCTGTCTTCGATGTGGACGAAATACTTAGTGGCTGCTATGTGTTCCTCGGAAGAGAAGGCTTGACTGCAGCGATACACGGTTCCATACTTTCACGTCTTTCATTTCCCATGGATATCGCAAACAACAGGCTACATTTAACAACAGCCGAGACAGTCATGTTTACATATACAACTACGCTTAGACAATCAGAGGGAATATAATTATCACTTTGCACGGCCTAAAACCAAAGCGTTTAGGACTACTTCAATACCCGAATGTGATAAATGACTTTGTACCATTTTATACGTTAAAAAGCTACTGGAAACTGTATTGACGTATTGGACACGCTATGTGGATTACAAAGCAGTGCACTGAATGGCTGACGCTAAGCATTGTATCGACCCTGGACATCAGAAGTCGTTTGGGCCGCGCGAGTACAGAATGAAGACAAGTGCTGGTTTCATTATACTCAGAGAGTCTTGTAATGGTTACGTTTAGCTCGAAATGGGCGATTGTGTGAAGCGTTTTTACTACCGGAGTGTTTTGTTTTTTTTCCCCTGTGGGCAGTGCCGGTGGGTGTTGTTGTGTTGGCTGCCCTGCGGCGGTGGAATGCGGCCTTTGTGGCCCTTGACAAAGGGCAGCCCAGCCCTGGGAGCTGTCGCCCGCCCTCAAGCACCTGCAGTCGAGAATCTTCACGGCTCCCACCAAGCTTCCCTCGACGCTTCCCAGGGGAGGTGTCGTTTTGAATTTTGACGTCAGGCGCTGGAAAAAAAAATGCTTACGATTAATTAATTCATCACCTGATATACGGGAGCTGCTCGTAAGTTCGTGGCTTGACACTAAGGTACATCAGTTGAAACAAAAGTTGATGTCTGCTGAAGTTACAGTAGGTGAAGTGGGTGTCAAACTAAAATTTGTTACGATTTGGGATTTGGTTGACATTTGATGGCTTCACACTGAGTGAACAGGGAGGTTTAGTTACCAACTAAAACCCAAATTGACGTGAATTGGAGCCATGGCAATAATAGCTTTGTGACTAGGAACATTGCTTGAAGAAACAGTATCTGTTCTGAGAAATTGATTTCTATCTTTTTTTGATAACACTGGCAGTTGCTTCGGAAGGTTAGCCTAATACGCCTCCTTAGTTTTTATTATTATTATTATTCTTGCTTGGGGACTCTAGAAGTAGAACTTACTCATACCCTCAGCAAACAGATTTATAGATTTTCAATGCAGAAGGAACAGCGTTGACCTTCTTTTGAGAGGGAGAAGTACCGTGCTTCCAAAGCGTTGACTTGTACTTTGATTTGACTTGTACGTTGATAAGAGAGAGGCTGGTAGGTCATATTTTGAGACATGCTGGTGGAGGGAACAGTTGAAGGTAAGAACTGTAGAGGAAGACAGAGATTTGAATATATGAAGCAGATAATTGAGGACTTGGTTGTAAGGGATATGTAGAGATGAAGAGGTTATCACAAGATAGGAAGGGGTGGAGGATTGCATCAAGCCAGTCGAAAGATTGATGACAGCAAAAAAAAAACAGATTAGTCACAAATTTATCGACGAGATCTTCAGAATTGACTTTAAAGACGCTGAATTTTCTGCAGACATTGCATTTCGTTTGCTGCCAGATGTTTTAAGAGGAAACCTTTATAGTGTTGAAGTGAATTCTGTGCATATTTTCACATTGTATTTCCTAAGCGGAGTGCTGTTTCTCCCCGTATAAAATCAGATGTTCACTTTTTTAAATTGTGTTGTGTTTGTCTAATGTAGACAGCATGTTCTCGTGAATGTCTTTTAATGACATCTGTTACAGAAATATTTATCACAGCAGGAATTTATTTGTTTTGTATTTTGATTAAACGTATATCTCATCCACTTTCGACGCTTGTTAGAAAACAAAGATTCACTAAAAATTATGGACAAAGTCGTACAGAGAAGTAGAGAATTATTACCAAACTTCGCAAATCTGTTTTTTTTTTTTACCGTGCTACGAACCTTTCGGGACGACCCTTGTATAACAATCTGTATGTACGGTAAATGAAAAGATCACTAGAATTAGTAGGGGGTGGGGGGGGGCGTTGTATAGACCGGCTTTGAAGAGATATTGTAAAACTATGGAAAGCCGAATCTTGGAATGCCGGAATGGAATTCGAACACAAAATCTTCCGATACCACTCCCGACCATTTACCATAGGCAGGAAGGCTCTATCAAGGGCCCATGTTTGACATAAAATTATTTTTCCAAAGCCCTAAAACATCTTAAAGACAGGGAATAGTCTCAAGCAGCAGTAAGAACGGGGTTGACCCAGTTATTGTCGATAAAGTAATGAATACGGCTCAAAAAAATATATAATTATTGAAAAACTGATAGCTCATTGTTTGAGGGACGATGGAAGGACAGTTAATAATAAATGAAATAAGAGTGTATCCTTGACACTGTGGAGACAGATTTTCTATTCGTCGCTCTTTCTATTTCCCCCTGTATTATATGAGGACTATAGTTTTACATTGAAGCATTGAACGCTCCTGCGCACTTTGCATGAACAGAGCAGAATAATGCTAGAAGCACCTCGCATGCTGTGTGGCAATCGAGAGAATCCCCGTCTGGCTATCCAGATTTCATTTTTTCTTGATTTCCGAAAATCACCCTAAACGAATGCCGGGTTAGTCCTTTAGAAAGACCGTAGCCTAATTCTTTCTCATTCAGTGACACCAGTCGATTCCCGCTTCCAACAACTTCGAAATCCACGAGCCGTAAAGTCCTAAACAAAAAATTAAAGGGGATGTTTAAATTCGAAATGAGACCTAGGATTCGAAGTGGGCACCTTTTGAGCTGCAGTCAGGTACAAGCCAGGACAGCTAATAAATGTTGTGTATTCTCGACAACGCAACGTGGCGATAGAGTTTCTATCGTTGTTCTTCCTGCCTCCGCCGTAATAAGAGGCGTAAAGTTCTACACTGATTGCAAACATTGAAAAAAGGAAAACATTGCTAGAGGTACCGAGCCTGGCAATCGGAAGTTCGAATCCCCTTCCGGTTATCCATATTTCGGTTTTCCATACTTTTCAGAAATCGCTTCCTTCGAAAGGCCATGGCCTAACTTTTTTAGTTCTCTCCCGCAGTCCTTCCTGACTCTGACGAATTAGAAGTACCCGAAGGGCACAACCCTGAAACAAAAAAAACAATATTAAATGGATGAGACGTTGATTCGATGTTGGTACTTCTCCAGCTGCAGTCAGTAAGACTCGCATTGTTGGGCCACTGACTGCTGGGTGTTAGGCGTAATGGGTTCATTAGTGGCACGGAACAAACTGTAGCGGCGACAGAGTAAAGGGCGTTGTGAGAGGGGCCCTGCCTGACAGTGTCGTTAAACACGCCTGTAAATTTACCCAGGCCCGCGGCAAATATACCCACCGGCCGCGCGTTCAACAAACAGCCGCTTATTGACTCGGGGAGCGCGCCGCCCGAGGTAGCAAGTGCCACTACCATCCCGCCTGAAGTGCTAGTCCATCCGTTATCAGGAACGCCTTTGTCAGCCAAGCGTATCCGTTTATCACATCATAGTAAGGCGAGCGTCCATAAACTACGTGACCTGGTCTAGGGGGGAGGGGGTGGCTGGAAAGCTACGATAGGCTGCGTAGGGGGGGAGGGTTTCGAGCCAGGCCACGTAGCTTTCCATTCATGTCATTTGTCGCAATTAAAATGAGGTACAGAAGGGGCGTCCATAAACTACGTGCCTCGGCTCTAGGGGGGGGGGGGGAGTTTGCGGGGAAGCTACGGTTGGCTACGTGGAAAGGGGGGGGGGTTCCGGGCCAGGCCACGTAACTTTCCATTCATATTATTTGTCACAGTTAAAATGAGGCACAGAACACACAACGGCATTTGAATAGTTATTTGCGCCATTTAATTATCTCCTTATGTAATTTACCATAGTCTGACAAGAGGAAACTGTACAAAATGTCTTCTGGAATCAAAATGGATCTACGTGGTTTATGGACGCTCCGAACACACAACAGCATGTGAATATTTATTTCCGTCATTTAATTATCTCCATAAGCAAAAGCCGCGTTGGGCTGCGTGGGGGGAGGGTGTGTTCACAGCAGGCCAAAATGGAGCTACGTGATTTATGGACGCCCCAAGGGACTACCGTTCATCAGTAAAATCATCCTCTCCCACAGAGACATACTCTATTGTTTTCCGTTATTAACAGTGCTAACTGACGTTGCTGTTGTGGATCATTCACTTTGACCATTTCCAAATAAACGTTCATTTGGTGAGAGGCAAGAACCGTCCGTGCTTACTGCGGTTTTCCGAAATGCTTGGTCGGTACCCAATTTTTGCCTTATATACCACACATTTCACGAAAAAAAATACACTTATCATACACTGAACATAATGACTTGTTTCACAGACAGATGGCAAAACTTTCACTTCCCCCATTAGTACTTACTGCAACCTGGCTGTAGGTACAAAATGTGTGGCATCAGCAATGTATATCAGCTGCAAAACCAAAGTTCCAAATTTGATCATACCATCGAACGGAGTGGGTGAGCGGTAACGCTCTGGCCTCGCATTCGGGAGGACGTGGGTTCGAATTGACATTTTGGTTTTCCGTGTTTTCTCCAAATCAATCCAGACGAATGCCAGGATGATTCCTTCAAAATTCTGTAGCCAAATTCCTTCCCGATCCTTGCCCCAATCTTTTCCCACCTCTGATGACATCGATGGCGGTTCAGTTAAGTTAAACAACTGGGTCTACTGGTGATCGCGATTCCGGTACAATAACATCGTGTCTGCGCGGAGTAGTGGTATTGTGTGTGGGATTTTTATGTAAATTCCATCGTTATGTTTGTGTGAGCAGTGCGTTGTTTTTGGTTTGTGTGAAGTTTGGTGGAGAATTTTTTTGTATGAAATATTTTGTATTGTTTTTTTGTGGCGTAATTTGTCGGTTGGTTAGTATACGTATCGATCGTGATCGATTGAGAATGTGGTAGTTATGTCGGGTCGTTTCCCTTTGATTGGTCGGATTGCAAATCTGCTGTTTACTTTGTGTTACTCTGATACACAGTGATGGAGTGTGGTCAGTTATGTAGGTAGTTGGCTTTTTGCTGTGACAGATGTTTGTTTTGTGGTATTCTGATTTGTTGGCGTTGGTATTGAGGGTTTTGTGAGTAGTTTTGCATCATGTCTTGAGGAAGAACTGCTGTTTGCCAGTTTAGGCTGGATCTAGTGAAAGTGTATATTTGCAGTTTATGTTTATTGGTGTGTGGTTACGGTGTTGTGTTTATAATTTATAGTAAAGGATGGTGGGGAATTATATGCTGGTGATTTTGTTTATTCTTCATTCAAGTAAGTGTTGTGTGGTTTATGGTGGTTAATGAGAAATTCCTGGTTAGGTGGTGTGGTAGTTGTAGTTATGTATGGTTGTTTTCTTGATTTATAGTTACTTGGCTACTGTTTTCGCTATAGTTCGATTTGGTTTAAGAAGTTATTATGTTGTTTAGTGTATTTCTTTTTCTTTGTCGATGTTTGGGGAGGCGTTTTATTTCGCGAGTTTGTTGGTACATAAGTTTTCCGGCGGAAGACAGTTTATAAGTTTGTTGAAGAATAGTATTTTGGTGTATAATTTGTAGTGGTTGAATGTATTTTTTGTGTTGAAGGTATTGAGAAGTCTTTTTATAATGGTTCGTTGGTTTTTAATATTTTTTTCATTTTGTCGTTGTATTGGATATTCTGATTTTGATTAATGTTTTATCGGTTCGTTGTATGTATTTTAATTGGCTTATAATGGTCGGTGTTTTTGGGAGATGGTGATATCTTGTTCTGTAGTTGGACTGATGGGATTAATTGGAGATGTTATCATGGTATCAGTTTTAAAATGTGTTTTGACTAGCGATTCTTATTTTCGATATGGTGGTATCTTGTTGTATAATTGGATGGATGGGGTTTATTGGAGATGACGATACCAGTATTTGTCAGTCACTGTTTTGAGTAGTTACTGTTTTTGCTACTCGCCCAGATAACCCCCTAGTTCCCGTGCGGTCCCGTTAGTTACATTTGTTGCTGCGCGGACTGGTGTCTACGTCATAGGCGCCATGCTATAATGTTATAGTTTAGCGCGGCGGAAAGTAGGTCTAGCGGTATCGTGTTCACCAGTAATCCCAAACAACCCATAGCCTGACTTGACAAAGCGCCTTATTTATTATCCATAACGATAGTCAGAATGAACGAAAAGATAAAGTCAACTGTTCTTTGATCTCTCATTTAATGTGACTTTTGTTCTGTTGATGTAGGCTGGAAAGTGAGCTGCTTCATATAAACTACGTTTATCGCATGATTTGAAATATAGGAGTGATTTTAAAGCAAACTTGCAGTTGAAGTTTTACTTAACCCGACGTTTATTTGATATGTGAGGGCTGTTCCCAAGATTCAATTGTGGATCTTTTATTTTTATCTGAACTCCGTTCTCTCTCGTCGTACACTCGGTACTAACAAGACCAGAGGCGAGCTACAGCCTGTTGTAAGACGAACCCACCTCCTCGACAGTTCATTGCATCTGATTGGTGAGGCGGCGCTTACGATTGGTGGCTCATTGCTGACCTCTGCACCTCTCCCACAAGCTATTGTTAACCAACCGTACCACAGCCGAACAGATACTCACTGTGTGACCAGAATTTCGAAAGTGAGATTATTGCATTTGAGAAAAATCTTCTGGTTCGTTGTTGGTGGTTTTGTAGACCGAACTCTCTCCGATGCTGGAATCTAGCCTTGATTTGTCGTTGGATTTGCTTTTGTTCTGTCTCTTATTTTTCCTGTGTCTTTTGTGTCTTCCACCCTCAAGCCTTCTTCTATGTTTTCCTATCTCTACATTTGGTGTCTGTCATAATTTGCCTGATATCCCTCCAGCGGACCGCTTAGGACATTTTTGAACGCTGCGTCTCCATTGATTGCAGAAAACTATTTTCTCTATATATACAGGGCGTTCGCCGGAAAACGCTACCCTCCCAGTCTGTTGCCGTCGGTAACTTGCTCGGTCAGTCGTGCCAGCAGTTTCCGCCACACCTCCGCTGCCCCAACAGTGCAGTGACGCAGTATAATGGGACCCTTACATTGTTAAGAACGGTTTCTTTGCATTGTAGTTTGTGACTTCAGTCTCTTATTAATCAGTGTTGTGAATAAACGGTTCTTTGCGGTTTGGCTGGTTTGGCGCTTCATACTCTTATTAATCTGTACCGTGTTTGAGTGTGAGTAAAATTATGGTACGTTACAGTTTGCAACAAAGAATATTTCTCTACGATACATATGTGAAGAAGAAGTCGTTTAAAAAGTGTCGCAGTAAATTTCGTCGCGAATTTCCTGGCGCTTTACTGCCAGCTAAATCAACAATTCTGCGTCTGGTTAAAAAAGTAAGAGAAACGGGTTCATTTTTTAACAAAAAGAGACTGTCGGTCAACCGTATTCTCACAGAGGAGAAAATTGACGATATCGCTTTTCGACTAGAACAGTCACCCAAAAAATCATTAAGTCAGTTAGGGCAGCGTGTGTCTCGAAATATGTTCAGAAGACGTGAAATGTGCATTACACAAGAGGGTCAACACTTCCAGCATCTTTTATAAGGTAAGCTAATGAATTACGTCACATTTAAATGCTTAGCACATACAAGTTTATGAAGTTTATGAAGCGTAATTATTATGAAATAGTCCGCGGCCGACGGTCGAACAATGCCGGAAGCTGACCGCTCGCTCGCCGGGAGCAGTTTCTTCCTTGTAGCGCTAACAGTGGGTAGCGTTTCCCGGAGAACGCCCTGTATTTACTGTACAGTGAACTAAATTAGAACTATTAACATATGGCTGGTATAGTGACATCAGTAATAAAAAGCAACTTAATAATTAATATTTTATTTTTAACGTAATACACATTTTTAATTCAGTATTCTGGCAATTCATTTATATGAGTTCACAATAGCAGTGACATAGAATATATCTACGTCGAATATACCTGTAAATACTTTTAATACCGACTAAAATAATGTGTTGAACGCAGAGTTCTAGCAATTCATTTCTCGCAGTTGTTTAACTAAATACAATTGTTATTGAATAACATTCATAACCTTAATTTGGTTTTCAGTTTAATAACAGCAATATCTCTAGACAGAGAGTACAAGAAAATATCTACATCGACTGAATATTAATAAATAAAAAGCAACTAATAATTAATATGTTGATTGAAACGAAATATCTACTTTCCTATCAGTGTTTTGGCAGTTTATTTCTTTGTAGATGCTTATGAACCACTGCTATGTAGTAATATCTCTGGCTATTGTTAAAGTAGGTAGTCTCCGTGACGTCATAGTGTGACGAACATGGCTACACGGTGGCCAGGCTTGGTGTTTTATTAGTATTGATGAATAAACCTAAGATATGAATCTTCCTACCGCTGTTATGTCTACCGTTGGTTCTGAAATACTTGTTTCTGTCTGTGTGATTATGTTGGACGTCTCCTGGAGAGTTCAGTCTTTTTATATCTGTTTCTCTGATTGAATCCCATCTGGTACGTGAGAGGGAGCAGATAGAGACATATACAGAAGCCGGCAATCCTGCACGCGTCCACAAAAGGAGTATGACGGGGGACAGCGGCAGCGCCGTAATAACGGAGAGGCCGGTCGCTGCCTCATTTGGGGGCCCGGTAGCCGGCCCAAACGGCCAATAAAGTAAAAACGAGCGTCCCGCCATTATACAGGGCCCGTAATGGCTCCCGTAATTATGATGTTAACAAATTGGCCCTCCGCGATAAATAAGTTGAGTCATCAACTGAAATTCCATATATATATTTATAGCGACCCCGTGATGGCCGCCGTTTTTGACGTGTGCGGGACTCGATGTGGCGGTAATGAGGATGTACGATAGTTTCATGGGCCACCGAGGGGACTGTTATTAATTTATTGGGGCGCTCCACGGCCGTCATTATGCAAAGCCACGCTGGTGTCTCTATTATACGACACTGGCTTACAGTACAGCGGGTGTCTGCATTCTCAGGAACAACAACTATAGCACTGAGCCTTGTGAACTCTGTGTCACTTAGCCACTTAATAATTCTAGTTCGTTCGACATCTTTCGATTTCTGTTCAGTGTACAAGATTCTATCAAAATTCTTAGAGAAGTTTGTGAGAAATCAAGATTTGCTCATATAATACTAGTACGTGGGTGACCGATCTTCCCTCTGCATCTTTCGATTTCTGTACATTATACAAGATTTTGACTAAAATTTGCTTAAAGTAAAACTTTTTTTTTTTTTTTTTAAGGCTTCGTAGGCACCTTGGGTTGCACGGTTTCTCGCTCTAACCAAAGAGAAACTTGATTATCAGTAAGCTTACTGGTACCTGAAAATTCTACGAGATGAAGTTAGATCCGTTTACGAGATACCAAATACAAGAAAAGTTTTTTTTTTTTTTTTTTTTTTTTTTTGTAAAATCGAGTTATAAACTTATAAGTAAAACGTTATTACATATGAAATTTCATCCAAATCGCTAGAGCCATTTCCAAGATCGTCTGGTTTACGACCTAATAAGAAAAATGGTATTTTTATATTAAATACAAATCTTAATGCTTATCAGGGATTAATTAAAGGTGCAAGATTTATGGTATTGACTTACATGAGTACATCACCAGTGCTAAATTCATTCATTCCGATAAAACTATGCTCATACCTCACATTAGCCTCACATCTTCTGATCAACCGCACTTTTAAATGATAAGAAAACAATTCCCAGTAGAATTAACCATTGTGCATTAATAAATCACAAGCTCTGACGCTTCAAAGCGCAGGATTTTATTTCCCAGAACCGGCTTTTTTTCTGTTCTTTTTTTTTTTGTTTTGTTTCGTATGGACACCCCTGCGAAGCATTTTCACGAATTTGTTTATTCATTAATATTTATTTTATGTTAAAGACACATACGGTCACAAATTGATCATATTATAACTGCTAACATCGTTTTCATAGAAGTTTTGTAAAGTAAAGAAAACTGAAACAAGGACATCTGACAAAGTCAATATTTTTTTAAAAAATATATACTTTTTAAATTTTTTGCAATTAAACTTGTAGTATTCAATGATAACGAATTTTTACAGTAAAAGTAATAGGGTTTATTACTACTCTTCAAAATAAAATACCTTTCATTAATAAATACAAGCATTTATTTATTTTCACATTATTGTATTACCATTCGGTGACTGAGCACGATACTATTCGCACGGGTCGGCTAGTGTACAAAAATTATTCAATTAAATATATGAGTTCCTTGCTGTTAACAAAGAGTACTTAACTAACATCAGTCGGCTCACTGCTGCCTGAAGTGTCTACTAGCTGGTGTTAGAGCCGTTTCCGACAAAGCAAACACAAGATTTTCTGGTTTTTATAAAATTGGAAGACACCTATTTAGCTAAACTTAAAAAAAAAAACTTATCTATGGTTTAATATCAAATTTCATTCAAATCTTTACAGCCGTTTCTGAAATCCCAGATATATAGGTTATATATAAGAATTGCTGGTTTAAAGGTATTGGATAGATGAGATAGTATACGTTATAAAAACCCAACTTAGTCCACAACCGGAGGGTTGGTTGGGTCCTCCAGGAGGCATACTAAGCCATTGTCAGAGGTAGGACGGCCAGTTCCTCTCCTCTGTGACCTACAGTTTAACGTGGAATCCGAACCAAGGAATGTCCTAGCGCAGCTCATACGATCAAATGCAACTCTTAAAAATTATTTCCCCTCAGGGATTTGAACCCAGGACCGGAGCTAGAATTTTTTTTAGAGCAAGTGCCTTAGCCACCTTGTCCCCCACTAATCACATTTGAGCTGCCAAAACACTCCATATTTGTTATGTACATTCAATATATTTCATACGTACCTACATAAGAACTACACTCGCTTAAATAAAATTCATTAATTCAGCAGCCTTACTGTAGCCTTACTGTTACCTCAAAATTCTACGAGATGGCGTCACGTTAGAAATGTCTTTGTGTAATTTTTTTTTATGATGTCACTTATATTATTATTATTATTTTTCTTCGAGGTTTTCTTGAGATGAATGATGGCTGTGTAAGGTTTGATTGTAGTTAAACGTTTTTATTGAAGGCTTCTTCGGCATTTTGAAGTCCAATGTTGCTTGCTGCAACCAAAGAGAAACTTAATTAACATCAGTAGGCTTAATAGAACCGTCTCTGTGATTACAAAATAATATAAGAATTGCTCGTTTTTTTAACATCGCGTTTTTTCATGGAAGACACGTATTTAGATAAACACTAAAAGCAAAACGTTACCTACATATGAAATTTCACCCAAATCATCCAAGTCGTTTCCGAGATACCAAAAAAATAAATAAACGGTGCACAGTACCTTGCTCTAACCAAAGAGAAACTAACTAACATAGTAGGCTTACTGGTACCTGAAACTTCTACCAAAAATCGTTAGAGTCGTTTAGTAATACGGAATACAAGAACAATTGCTCGTTTTTTTGTAAAATCGCGTTTTTTTCAGGGAAGGCTGTTGTTTAAGCAAACTTGAAAAGGTAAATGTTATCTACATTCTTCATATGAAATTTCATCCAAATTTTTAGATCCGTTTCCGATATACATATATATAAGATTTTTCTTAAGTGTTCGTAATTTTTTTGATTGCAGTGTACCGAATCGACACATTCTTGTAATTAGAAAGAAGTAAAAAAAAAGGTCGTTTCCGGATTTTTTTTTCCTGCCAGGTGAAACCCGGAAGGCGGGATGGTGTAGTTCACGCGGATCCTTCTTAGTCAAGTTAACATAAGGGGCTAAGGAAGGAGTTATATCGTGAGATTTTCAAACATTTACCCCAATATTCATCTGATGAATCCCAAAAACCATGGAAAGCCGATAGATATCACGACGGACGGACGTGATTTAACCATGTGCTCCCGAATGCTGGGAAGTATTGCAGATTATAACTTAACCTGATTACGTGGATGATAGTAAATTAAATAACTTAACATAATAAATTATAAAATGCCTGCGTGAGAGAGAAAAAAATTGGTTTAGAATTATTCACAGTGCTATCCATATAACATTAGAGTGACCTTTATATTATATATTTGTTAAAACTGTTATCCCTGTACAGTTCAAAGAAACTTAGGCACAGTGTGATATTTCATGGGTTAACATGAAGAACACTTTTTATCCCCACAAGTTACGTAGTTGAATAAGAAACTGTAAAAAAAAAAAAAAAAAAAAAAAAAAAAAAAAAAAAAAAAAAAATCGCGTACCTAAAACTATTGTTTGAGTTTCAATGACAGTAGCATACCGGTATTTTATTCGCTTACTAATAACTTCCATTGGTAATAATCACAAAATATACTCATCCAAAGAAAGGAATAGTAGTCGTTTTTACCTCTGTATAGGTACTTACAGTTCTTTTACCCTCAAATAAAAGAAACAAAAAGCTAATTTACTTGCCAAGTGTTCATTTCTTACAGACTTTTAGAGATTTTGAATGATGGCATGCATATACATAACTAAAGAAATCGTTCATATTCGCGGCTGACACATAACTTGGAATGTTATTTACTGTGAAGCTTTGTGAACAATAATGAAGTGTGCCTGTGCATAATTCACTTTTCAAGGGGTGGTAGAGGAAGGTTACGTACATAAACGCATTTATAACATTTACATTAGACCTAAATTCAGAACGAACGGAGGAGAACCAAGAAGAAGGGGAAAAAGGACTGCTATTCTACTTTTTCCTACAAAGCCAGCATTCATTTGATAATTTTTCAGTGAATTAATAGTACAAATCTCAAAATACACGTGTCGAAGTTACAGTGTTAGTTGCATGCCACCACTTGTCCAACAAGAAAATTTCAAATGAATACCTGCATTTACTTTATATGCGCTTAATTGTTAACATGAAGTGTTAATTTCATATAAATAATCAAATTTGATGTTATTCGCCCTTACATTGTTAAAAGAAGGTATAATTGCGATGCCAGCTAAAATGCTATTGTCTGTTTTGTATCAGAGATAAAAATTATAATGTGAGGCAGAGATGTATAAAAAAAAAATAATATGATCTTCGTTTAAATTTTTTAGAGGACATCCATAAATTCAAAATTTTTGTTCTTAATTTGTGACCCACGCTCCACCTTTGGTAAATTGTGGTGGGGCCTCCCTGCCTCACGTGAGATTTACCATTTAATATTAATTTTTAAATAATTAATATTATTTGATCTGTTCGTGTATTTTGCTTCATGTCACTAACTACCCAAGCGTTACTACCGATGTCTTCTGCGTAGCAAATTATTTCTGTGGAATAAGAGGAGAGAAATGAATTAATTGAGATTTGGTGAGACCTCACCCCCCTTTATTTTTAGCTCACGTAATTAATGGACGTCCCTTAAGTTTCTTTTTGTTTATTTGCGCCGGCTAGCTGCAGTAACTCGTGTAAAGAGAACAAACAATACCCGATGTTTACACTGTATTGTCTGTGGCAATTACGGGTGCCAAGTCACAACATAGCCCAAGTTTTTTTCTGCAAAAGATAAGAAATAGGGAAGTTTATCGAAAAGACAGAGAAAGTTTATACGTAACGAAGGTAATCGCTAAATGTGAGTATCAATCAAATGAATAATAGTTATTCATTACTGAAATTAGTTTACTAAGAAACTTTTTCATAAAATAAAGATTTTCATGAAATAAAATGGGGTTAAATTTAAATACATCCTAACCAAATACTCTGAGAAATTAATCAGAGAGAGTTATTGGTTTTTCCTTAGAAAGTTTTTCTGATCAAATCCCTTTTATCGGCATAGGTGATACCCGTCTTTTTTGACTGGTTGTGATTATAATCTAACCATTTCCCTAGCGGTAATGGGGAGCGGTGGTGGAAAGCGTCGAACGATTTCTGCTAGGTTGACTGAAAACGTATTATTTAGTTTTCCTTCAAACGACTACCATCTAACGCATGTCCATTACCGTATGGGTCCCTAATAGCGCAAGATTAGACTAGCATTTGACCGGTTTTATTTTGGTTTTCATCTGGTCATTTCGCCAAACCATGTACCGGAAGGATTAGATAAATATTAATATCTCTTCTTCTCCCCATATTGTCCGCTGTGGCATTTTGGGACGATAGAGACCGTGGATGCTAGGGAATTGGAAGGTTTGTAGGCCTACATCACTTCTTGAATTCCGAAGTCTGATCCTTGGTGGACCGTCACTACTGAGTGAGTAACAAGTGTTTTAGAAGTGGAGGGTCCAGACCCAGTGAAGCGATGACTCTTGCGACCCAGGCATCACTCTTCATTCCTGCGATATCAAGAAGACAGGCGGGCGGCAAACGGCCCTCTGACTCCTGAGGTCCGCGCTTAACTTCGTTGGTTTTACACCGCTTGCTAATCTGCGAGGAAGACTTCCTCAGTATTTCAGAACATCAGGTCGTGACAGATATATATAGCTGGAGGGAAAGCGTATGTGCGATGTTGAAGGAGTTAGGTTGGGAAGACCTGGAAAACCGAAGGCGTTGCTCTCGACAGAAGCTAATTGAAAAATTCATTACTGACGTATTTCAGGATGACAGCAAACATATATTACTGCCAGCAACATCCATATCTAGGAATAACCGAGAAAATAAGATAAGAGAAATCAACTTCAGAACAAAGTTATTTCTATATTCATTTTTTCCACTAGCGATTAGGAAATGGAATTAAAGGATTTATTGACAGAGAAAACTTGGAATCCAATAGGAGTAGATCTCGATAAACCACTCCGGCCATCCTGATCTGGGTTTTCCATTGTTTTTCCAAGTCGCTCCAGGCTAATGCCGGGATGGTTCCTCAGAAGAAATCATGGCCGCCTCCTATATCCTTTGGTGGCGTCCATTAATTTCGTGAGGTGAAATGGAGAGGTGCTGCGAAATCTCACCAAATCTCACCAACGGGGATTAGGGGGGGGGGGTTACGGAACTCTCACGTGAGCTTTTTAAATTCGTGAAGGAAAGTAGAACTAACAGATACCTCACGTCATCTTAGCGGAGGGGATTCATACCAAATCTTATCAGAGAGGGGGGGGGGGGGTCCGGAATTCCTGAAAAATACCTCACGTAATTAATGGAGCCCCCTTTCCGACGCGTAGGCGATTTCACATTAGGACAGATGCAATGCACCCTCGGCCACCGACTTTTAGTGAATCGTGGAGTAATAATAATAGTAGCAGTACTGACACATCTCGTTTTGTTCATCCCTGTTAACTACGGAAAGTGTGCAATTGCTTCAAGTATGTGGCTACGTAGTTACGAAGCAGGTGGCTGCCTTGTCCAGTTCACCTGCTGGAAGATCAGAATCAGCCGTTTGGCTTAAACGAAACTTATTAGGTTCCATCGACAACGTGTCGTAACAGAAATCTGATGATAAACACTGTAGTAAAGTAATACATAATTACCCCCGCTTAACAGCTTATTAACTGTATTAGATTTATTTTCTTGTATTTTTTGTAGAAGTTGATGAAGTACATTCTTCCACATTTCCATTTCGTTTATGACACGAGTGACGGTTATTGCGCGTTTAAACATGAACGATCACGGCGCTGTCAGTTCTACTCTATCACGAGTGTCGAACGATGTTAACTGAATGAAGTAGGAGGCAAGTTAAGATTTAGAAAAAATTTTGCAAATATAAAAGAAAGTAGAGAATAAAACTCTTAACGGCAATGATCCGTACTACGAGTGAATGACCTAAAACTTTGAAGAGGTTGAAGGATGGGTCCCCAGGCCTGCCTTCCGTGTTTCGGCTTTCCGTGGTTTTCCAAAATCACTCAGGGTGAATGTCTGGTTCCTTCAAAAGGCCACGATTGAATTCCTTCCCGTTCCTTATCCCAGTTCTCCCTCAATTCTGAAGACATCGATGAGCCTTGAAGCCATACAAAAAAAAGGAAGGACTGTGTTTATTGTTTGTCGTGTTACTCAATGTCTTGTCTGGGGCAACATCTCTGAAATACACAGACGGAAAAAAAATCCCAACACCAAGAAAAAATTATTGTAGAGTAATGAAATTTGGACAATGCATTTGTCAAGTTAACATGTTTAATTGATTAAATTTTCAAGATCACAGGTTAATTTAAGCTCAAGAAAATGCATTTCAAATGTGAAATACTGTTAAATTAATAGCCGGTGTAACCTCCAGAATTTTGAATGCAAGCCTGCAAACGTGAATGCATTGTGTCATACAGGTTTCGAATGTCACTTTGTGGTATGGAGTTCCATGCTTGTTGTACTTGTGCTGTCAATACTGGGACGGTCAGTGCTGGCTGTGGATGATGCTGGAGTTGTCGTCCAATGATATCCCATACGTGTTCAATTGGAGACAGATCTGGTGATCTCGCAGGCCAAGGTAACATGTCGACACTCTGTAGAGCACGTTGCGAGACAACAGCGGTATGAGGGCGAGCGTTATCCTGTTGAAAAACTCCCCCTTGAATGCTGTTCATGAATGGCAGCACTACAGGTTGAATTACCAGACTGACGTACAAATTTGCAGTCAGTGTGTTTGGTATAACCACAAGAGTGCTCCTGCTGTCATAGGAAATTGCTCCCCAGACCATGACTCCAGCCCTGTAGCGTGCATTCCACTGACTACAAGCCATCGCCGTTTGCGACTCCAGTGGTGTCAAGCCAGAGCTCATTGGAGGACGGAGTGGAGATCTGTTGTGTTTTCTGATGAAAGCAGGTTCTGCCTTGGTGCCAGTGATGGCCGAGTGTTGGTCAGAAGGAGGCCAGGGGAACGCCTGCAACCAAACTGTCTGCGGCCTAGACACACTGGACCTACACCTGGAGTCATGGTCTGGGGAGCAATTTCCTATGACAGCAGGAGCACTCTTGTGGTTATACCAAACACACTGACTGCAAATTTGTACGTCAGTCTGGTAATTCAACCTGTAGTGCTGCCATTCATGAACAGCATTCAAGGGGGAGTTTTTCAACAGGATAACGCTCGCCCTCATACCGCTGTTGTCTCGCAACGTGCTCTACAGAGTGTCGACATGTTACCTTGGCCTGCGAGATCACCAGATCTGTCTCCAATTGAACACGTATGGGATATCATTGGACGACAACTCCAGCATCATCCACAGCCAGCACTGACCGTCCCAGTATTGACAGCACAAGTACAACAAGCATGGAACTCCATACCACAAAGTGACATTCGAAACCTGTATGACACAATGCATTCACGTTTGCAGGCTTGCATTCAAAATTCTGGAGGTTACACCGGCTATTAATTTAACAGTATTTCACATTTGAAATGCATTTTCTTGAGCTTAAATTAACCTGTGATCTTGAAAATTTAATCAATTAAACATGTTAACTTGACAAATGCATTGTCCAAATTTCATTACTCTAAAATAATTTTTTCTTGGTGTTGGGATTTTTTTTTTCCGTCTGTGTAAGATCCTTCATAGAAGCTGGATAGCAACAATGGGGGTCCCAGTGCTTGTAGAATGACGTCTGCCAAAAAATAAAAACTGTGCAGATCAGAATATTTAATTTGGAAAAATCAAATAATATTGACAACAAATCTTCTAGGTTTTGCAGCCGGATTTTATTATAAAGCGACAAGCTTTCGGCTACTAGCTCAGTAGCCATCTTGAGGTCTATTATGTATCGGCGATCTTGCCTTGATGGATACCAGGCGTCATGAGGTTGCTAAGCGACACCAGTAAACGCCTGGTATCCATCAAGGCAAGATCGCCGATACATAATAGACCTGAAGATGGCTACTGAGCTAGTAGCCGAAAGCTTGTCGCTTTATAATAAAATCCGGCTGCAAAACCTAGAAGATTTGTTGTCATTTATTCGCCGGGAAAGCCTGCATTCGCATATCAAATAATATTGCTTGTCACAGCTGCCTCTGACTCCAACACTATCAACAAATCTATTTCTTAATTTTCACCGAGCGTGGTGGTGTAACGGATAGCGTTCTGGCCTCGCATTCGGGAGGACGGCGGTTCGAATCCGCGTCCGGGCATCCAGATTTGGTTTTCGATTGTTTCCAAAATCACTCCAGGCAAATGCGGGATGCTTCCTTAAAAAGGCCATGGCCGAATTCCTTCCCATTCCTTGCCCCCATCCTTTCCCGTCTCTAAAGATCTCGCTGTTGAGAGACGTAAAGCAGTTATAAAAAACTTACATTTTCCCTTATTCCTATCCTTCTTCGGCCATTTTCTGTGGTTAGTCTTAAATAGTATCAGTAACGTCTGTTTATTCCGAAAGTCTTTGTCATGAGGACGCTGAGGGTCTTCTTGTTATCGACAATGGCTCTAGTGACCCTCCCAATTAACTGGCTGAAGCGCTCCAATCACGATACGAACACACAAAGGAAAATACCAGCAGCGCCTCTGACCTCACACATCCACTTCTATTCAATAACTTGAAGGAATGGGGGAGTTCGGCTCCGACTGAGAGGGCGCGGTACAGTTGGTACTGTTAGCCGAAGCATGTTGACAAACTCCTAAAAGAAAACACTCGGCTATCGAAACGTATCGTCAAGCCGACTCTGGGAGAAAGACACAATTTTATTAAAAGAGAACTGGTAGCATGGATAAGTCCCCATTGGCTCAGTTGGTTGCGGCACCATGATGGTGTCCGGCGCTGACACGGGGTTAGCTGATTCGAGTACTAGCGGTGGAAGAAATTTTCATCCCCTGGACTTGGCCAATAGGGTAGGAGAGAGGGTGGTTCTTGAGCGCCATATTCATTTTCGTAGGCTCTTAAACCGACTTTCACCGTTGGCACAGCTAGTTGTGCAATGTAAAGTACACCAGAAGGCATCCATGGTTCGGATTCGATGTTAAACTGTAGGTCCCCTTTACCGGGTTAGGTTAAGGCGGCTACGATTGGGGCGTACGCGTAGCCAGTAAAAACCATGTCACTAGGTCCACACGAGCACACAAGATTTTGTGCGCCAAACCCTTCTGCAGTGCGTATGAAGTGAGAACATGGACGACACTGTTATGATGATTCGTCCGTCTATAACTCTAATGTTAGTTACATTAATGCAAGAAAATTTAACTTGCATTAGAAATAAAAATTTCTTTTACTGACCTGCAATCTTCTTCTTAATAATTCACATTTCTGATCATACAGTTCCTTCGCCTCTGTTAACTTATAAATCAATAAATACTATTTTATCTCTACGCCATAATCGTTGGTCCCCTGGCTCGTCTTGATATCTGTATCTGACTGGAGTTCAACGCGGCGTAGCCTCTCTGTCGCACGTCCAAAGATTCTGCTTCACCAAAGCTAGAACTGCCAACCACACACTCTGGTTTCACAGACATCGTTTGATCGCCTTCAACTCAAAATGAAATCTGTTATACCAAACGTATAAACATTCAATTTAAAATAATAGTCCGATATAAGTTGTTATATTATACGTCGGATAGGGGTGTTAAGCCTGCTGACAGGTTGCTGTCTTTCGGAAGAGTAGGCCTGAAAACGGTTGTGGAAGTCTTTAAAAAAATGAAAAGGTTGGCGAGTCACGTTTTAAGAAATGTGTGGTTCGTTGCAGATGTTGGTTGCTGTTGGTGTTGTGAAATGAAGATATTAACTCAGGATAGGAGGAGATGGAGGATTTCAATAGCTCTATCGAAATAATGATGAAAGGAGAAAAAAAATGTGGAATGACGTCTGACAAAAATAACACATCTGAGAAGATGAGAATGTTGTTAAAAAAAAAAAAACAGATAATTTTACGTGTCACAGCTGTCTTTAGCTTTCACGTATATCTTCAGCCTTCGCCTTCTCTATTATTGTTTTGTACAAGACGTTTACTGATTCACTGGTAGGAGAAAGGTTTCTAATGCTAATGCTAAGTATTTATAGTTTTCAGTAGCTGCAAGAAATGCAAGCACTCAACTCTCCAAGATAAATAAATCTGACTCTGCAGTAGGGGCAGTACCGATGCCCCAAGACTAGCGGGTCCCAACCACATTATCCTCTCTCCGGACACGATTAAGCTCATTTCCATTTCTAATCAGGCCATTAGGCTTCCTTCCATGAAATTGCTCAACTTTCCCCGCTAACCGGAGAAGAAAGCGGCTTAAATGGCCACAAAATTTCCCCCTTAAGAAATACTAAAATTCCGTCACATTCATGATACAGTAGCCACGTGCGAAGTGAGGTGCTGAAATTCACCTGATCCGAAAAGGAAAAAAATAAATTTATTTTCAATAGCTTTCCGTTTTTACGGCCATTCAGCGAGCAACAGATGTTTACATATTATTATGTACACATTGAAAATTTTCTAAATGAAGGAACAGTTTTTTTTAACTGCTTAACGTCTCTTAACAGCGAAGTCTTTAGAGACGGGAAAGGATGGGGGGCAAAGAATGGGAAGGAATTTGGCCATGGCCCTTTGAAGGAAGCATCCCGGCATTTGCCTGGAGTGATTTGGGAAACCATGGAAAACCCAAATCTGGATGCCTGGACGGGGATTCAAACCGCCATCCTCCATAATGCGAGGCCAGAACGCTATCCGTTACACCACCACGCTCGGTATGAAGGAACAGCTATACGCTTACTAAATCCTCATAGCAATAGAAATATACGTACATATCACGAAAATTATCGAAAGAAGAATGCACATAGCATGGTGGTACAGGTACTCTTCTTGATTCACGAAAAAATATCTGCAAAATTATCTCGCTTATATGCTACCACGAGGTCGTTGGAGGTGGGAGAGAATTGAGAGCAGTAAATGGAAATGAATTCGTTCACGGTCTTTTTCAATAAATAATTGCTGAATTCGCCTTGAAAACCAAAAAAAAAAAAAAAAAAAAAAAGTTTGCTGAACTGATATCGAACCCGCGTCCTGCTGGATGCTAGTTTCAAGCTTTGACTGCTTCACCACTAGTCGTGTTGTAACATGCTGTCTATGCTATATCCTAAGCTCGTTAGACAAATGGAAGTCACAATTTGACTACAAAGTGCTGACCGGTTTGTATTTGTCTCAGTGAAGCATATTAGGCGAGATATACACAGACTGCAAGCGGTGTACGATATTGAACCTTAAGGTTTGTGCTTTTACTGGATGTCTAATACCACGTAGAGTCCTTAATTGCTGTCGCGTCTAGCACTCATCATGAGGTTACCCGGTGGTGCAGAACTATTTGTCATCCGTGAATTGCACGGCAGGATAGGAGAGGCGATAGTACTCGAGTCCTATCCACCAGATTGAGAACCAAAGTCCTGGATTAAATACCTAATGGAGTAATATTACGACGGTGATTGGCTCGTCGTCGAACGTGTGGCCTTCTTAGTGTCTTCCTCAATAGATCAGCACTAGATTACGCTCTCATATTTCTGTCATCTCTTATTCACAACAACCACACACAACATTACAGCCACACAAGCACACGTATTTTAGAAATATGTAGGGAAAGATATGGACGCATTACCTGTGGTATGGAAAGCATTTGAAATGTGGATGTGGAGGAGGATGGAGAGGATAAGCTGGATGGATAAAATAAGTAATGTTGAATTGCTGGACAGGATTCACGAAAGGAGAAAAATACTACAAGTAATAAAAGACAGAAAGAATAATTGGTTGGAACACTTGTTGAGAGGGGAGTGCCTGAAAAAATGTCGTCTTGGAAGGTCTAGTTTGAGGGAGGAGAATAAGAGGAAGAAGGAGGTGCAAATTTATAGATAACATCAAGGAAGTCGGCAACTACATGGACCTTAAGAGAAAGGCAGAAGATAGAAGAGCATGGAGAGCAGCCAAGTGAAAACATATGACTGATTTCATTCATGTCTGAAGATCCAAAATTCAATTATAAATCTTAATCACAGAAATGTGTAAGAAATTCTACAAAAAATTATAATTAAGTGCTGTTCTGTGTCATACAAAGTTTTAATCCATATTGATTTGTGGTTTAAGCAAGAATTGTGAGAGCTGTATTTGGTCATATGAGCTATGCCAAGATTCTCCGCGGTTCGGATTCCACGTTAAACTGTAGGTCCCAGAGGAAAGGAACTGGCCGTCCTACCTCTGACACAATGGCTTAGTAAGCCTCCTTCGGGAGGATCCAACCAACCTTCGGGTTGTGGACTAAGTTAAGTTAAGTTTAGTGTAAATCATTAACATAAGAGCACACATTGCAATTTAAAAGAAATTTTGGCGCTATTTTGTTGGTTATGTGCGTCACTTGTCTTTCTATTCTAGTGGATGCGATGGAGTTTGTCATGATTACCATAAAGAAAGAGGTCCATGATTTATTTTGTCAAAAACTGGTTGAATGTGTTCTGATTAGACAGCACATCAACTGCAATCATCTCCACCATTCTGCAGGTTGGAAGGCTTGGGGCAAAACGTGTAACCGGCTTAGCGGTCATGGAACAATGGAACCAAAACATTCACGGAAAGATAGCTTGTCTCTCCTCGCCTCTCGCTCCCTCTCTTCGCTGATGGTTCTTTTAACTTTTCGAAATGATTTTAGTACTTTGTTGTCCTGAAGCAGCAGCAGCACAGTTGAAACTAACCGTTTCAGAGGTCGAACACTGTCTTTTAACTCGCAACCTCTGAGGTAATCATATCAGCGCGCTAGAATACAGAGCTAAGGTGGCGGTCAGGTTGAGGAAGTCAACCGGAGGGATCGTCGCCACTGCTAAACGAAACCTCTATACAACTACCGTCACACCTATGTCGTTCTGGTAGCAGCACTTCTAGGCGACCTCGTCTAACTGCTTACAAACCTCAAACATAGAAGACTGTTATAAATAACATGGTACTGATATATATCTTCAATAACTTAAAAAGTGCCTTTCAGTATCGTAAAGGAAAAATGAATTAGAGATTTTCGTATTTTAACAAATAAAATAATGGGAATATCACGTGACACACTGAAATTGGAAAATAAATTTTATGAGTCACTGTCGACGGAGTCTAACGCGAACTCACTTCAGATTGTAACTATACACTTCTTTATGTTACAGAACGAATCTAATTTTTCTCTCAACAGGTAATGCCACAAGTGAATTAAAAAACATTCTATTTCACAGTTTTATGTTCAAAGAGTACTCCTTTTTCATCAGTTCTTCTATCTGGAACATATTGGACGACAACTAAGAAGGGCATTTAAAGAAAGTACCTACAGCCCTAAGTGATAGTGCAGTAGACTGGAACTGTTCTCTCTACTGCTTCCTATTTTGTAAATAGTCTTCACCATGAAAATTCTTTCCTCCTTTTATTAACATAAAATGTCGAAACTGTTACTAAAGAATCATTTGCTTTCCTTTTCTTCTTGCTGACAATATTATCTACAAACAAACAGTTCATACACATTACATTAATACTATTCTGCAGTATGCTGTATTAAGTATGGCATTGTAGGATATGCTATGCCAAAGGATTCTGGACGCGGACAAAGCGCCAACAGAACTGGCTCGAACGCTAAAAAAAATTGTGACGAACAATACAAACCATTAAAAATTACTCAGAATCCGTTGATGATACATGAAAACACGCTCAAATTAAATTACAGAATATTTACCACTTTCTGTCACATCCTTGATACAAAGTAAACACTGCATATCGTCAAAATTAGTCTTTAAATACGGTGGCTGACCAATTCCCAACAGTAATTTAATTACTGTACCAAGAACCGTGTGTTTAAAAAATGACCGGTATATTTGAAAATTCAATAAAAACTAAACGGGCAGCGATATAAATACAGAGTTTGTTGCAATATACTTGGGACAACAGTAAATATTCAGCCAGACAAACTTTCGAAATTAGTTACAATTTTTAACAACAGATGGCGCTGCAGGCGATTTGAAATATATAGAAGTAAACGCAGTCTGTGAGTTCGCCATTCTGTAAGTCGTCTTTCTGCTGTAAGCGTGTGCTGTTCACAGATTGCAAGTTTGCTGTGAAAAAATTGTTTATTCCTTAGAATAATCGTGCTTTAGATTTTTCCAGACTTCAGCGCCATCTGTTGTTGAAAATTGTAACTAATTTCGAAAGGTTGTCTGCCTGAAAATTTACTGCTGTCCAAAGCATATTGCAACAAACGGTGTATTTGCATCGCTGCCCGTTTAGTTTTTATTGATTTTTCAAATATACCAGTCATTTTTGAAACACCCTGTACTATAACACGCTTAGCATTTTTACATAGTTTATGCATTTGCAGCCAGGAGGTCAATGTCGCGTGGTTGTTAGATGGTCCCAACGAGGAAATTAAATAAATAAACGAAGTAATTTTTTACAGGATTATTTCACGAAAATATTGTATCTATATTTCAGTATCATGGAAAATGGCTGCAAATGAATAAACTATGTTAAAAATGCTAAGCGTGTTAGACTACAGGGTGTTTCAAAAATGACTGGTGTATTTGAAAAATCAATAAAAACTAAACGGGCAGCCATAGAAATACACCGTTTGTTGCAATATGCTTGGGACAACAGTAAATTTTCAAACAGACAAACTTTCGAAATTAGTTACAATTTTCAACTATAACACGCTTAGCATTTTTACATAGTTTATTCATTTGCAGCCATTTTCCATGATACTGAAATATAGATACAACATTTTCGTGAAATAATCCCGTAAAAAATTACTTCGTTTATTTATTTAATTTCCTCGTTGGGACCATCTAACAACCACGCGACATTGACCTCCTGGCTGCAAATGCATAAACTATGTTAAAAATGCTAAGCGTGTTATAGTACAGGGTGTTTCAAAAATGACTGGTATATTTGAAAAATCAATAAAAACTAAACGGGCAGCGATACAAATACACCGTTTGTTGCAATATGCTTTGGACAGCAGTAAATTACTTCGTTTATTTATTTAATTTCCTGGTTGGAACCATCTAACAATCCCGCGACATTGACCTCCTGTTTTTACGAATGTGGGAAATGTGAATCATGAGAAAAGGTGGTGAGGGGGGGTGCAGGACTTGTATCCTGCCCGAATTAGAGCCTGATTTGAGAGACTCGGGGCTTTTAACCAACAGGAGGAATGTTTGTGTTGCGATCTGTTTTCGAAACGTATAACTTATGTAGTTTTTGAGGTGGCGATTAGGGACCGTCCCGTCTTTCGAATCGACGGCAATCAGGACGGCCGTTAAGCGGATCGACTCGAACCCATACCTCCTCGAGCCCTGGCGGGTTGCTTCTTTTGTTTATTAACTTGGTTATTCATTGGAATCGTAGTTAATGCGAAACCGGTTACAGTTCCTTCTTGCCGTGCTGGAATGGTCTGGTCTCGGTTTTTATCTACACCTATTCAGTGTTCGCTCCTCCTTTAATGGTACTCGTGATCCATCTAAGTTGCGCGGTTGACTTCGCGCCGGAGTTATCGGTGTCAGCTGTCACATAAATCAAACCTTACTCCAAATGGGGTCACCGCTATTGCATTCTGCCGCTCACATGTCGAGTAACAAAAAGATAAACGCGGTCACTGTAACTGGAGTTGCATATCTCTGAAGGAATACCGCACAACCAGAGATGAGAGAACTGTGCCGCCAGAATTACGACAGAATGGTCTCAATCGTCCTCAGACTGCTCCCGTATTGCACCATCTGTAGCCATTTCATCTCTGTCTTTAGGTTCCTTTTCCTTTGGCGTAATTAGCATTATTGAAAAGACTCCAAATAAGTAGAAATGTCATAAAGATTGTATCAATGTTTTCTGCAATGCAGCCAGTCACGTAATTGAATACAGACTGGAAACTATTATTGCGCCAGTATCATAAGAATCTATTCTAGATTCCAGTAAAAAGCAGAGCTCTTCAAGTGAGATCTCTCGTTTATCCGTCTAAATTTCACAATGTGATAACTTAGAAAATTTTAATTGCGCGCTGCCTTAGTTCTTCGTAAACCAAACACGATCATAAAGCACAATTTGAAAGAAACAGACGAGTGAATAATTATAGAGGGCATTTAATGTGGGACTTGCGAGCTGCTATGGGCAATTCTTGTTGAATCACGGCATGTAATTTAGAGATCGTTATCCTCTTTTTTTTTTTCTTTACACTTGTAAGCCATCAGCTCGGAAATTGGAAGTATTTATATAGTACGTAAATTAAAAAAAACTTTCTGCTTGATATATTGTTGCTTTTAATTTGACCCCACTATTACAATTTCATATAAGCTGCTTCGGCTTGTGTATATAGGGACTGCACTGGCACCATACAGCCATCTCCTATCGACAACCACACGCCGAATCTGACTGACTCAACCAGCCAGAGCAGCCATTCTCGTTCTTCCTGAAACAAAAAGAACAGTGTATGCTGGAGGTTGTTGTCTTTCGACATTTCCTCCGCGGGGATTAGTAGATGGGGTAAAACTTTGCCGTTACTGTTGGCTAGTTATTTTTTTGTCGTAGTTTGTCGGGGCGTCTTTTGTCTAAACGGTCAGATCCAGTGGTCTTCTGTGTCGGCTGGACGAATTTCGTACCGGCCAAGCACACTGATCAACGGATTAGTGCTGGTTTCCGCCTTCTTGTAGAAGGCACTGGCCAGCACCTCGGTAGCGGTCTCTTAAGGGCATGATGCCGGTGGCTTCATGAAGAGCCGCTGTCGGGAAACGGGGGGGGGGGGAGGTGGAGGGCACGTTTAAGTGCCCTGTTTTGGATTGCCTGCAGTCGTTGCAGGTGGGTGTGAGCGGCATATCCCCACACTGGACAGGCGTACTCGAGGAGTGGGCCTGACCAGGGTGAGGTATATGCGCACTCCCAGGGACGGTGACAGCGCACTGTTCCTGTTTAGGAGGGAGTAAAGCTCGTTTAGCCTGGCGCTGGTCCTTCGACGCACATCGTTGATGTGCCGTGCGCCAGGTGAGCTTGGAGTCCAGCATTACCCCGAGGTATCTCAGTGAGGTACTCCAGGGAATGTCGGATCCCGTGACAGCGTCAGCAACTGGGCCGGTTGGCCGCCGTTGCGTGGGCCGTACTTCCTCGTGAAAACGATGGCCTGGGTTTTGGTAGGATTGACGTCAATGCGCCACCTCCTAGCCCAGGCCTCCATCTTCTGGAGGACTCCTGACTGACTCAACCCTGCGCCTTTATATATATACAACAAATTAACAACTGCTGCCAGACAGATAGCTCGTCAAGGTCACGGATTTATACTAATACAAAAACACTAAGCTACCCACGGTTACTGCACATACTACACACTGTGCAAACCCAGCAATAATGTAAATAAGGTTACGAACATTAATACAATTATTTATTACACTTATATCTAGTAACTAATACATAATTTAAGATTATTTACAATAACTAAATGATTATGGGGTTAGTGATGATGTCACAGACTGAAATAATTTTTTGTTGGTAATAGGTATCGAATCAGTTCCGTTGGCTCAGGTGATTGGGCGAGCGCTCTGGTGGATCATGTTTAAGGCGTTTGCTTCCAGAAATTTAGGGATACGATTCGGGGTTCAAATCCCAGTGAGGCCAGGACTTTTGAAGAGTTGTGTTTGATCATATGAGCCACACCTTTGCATCTTCAGCTGGAAGGCATTCTCTATATACACAAGCCGAAGCAGCTGATATAAAGCAAGTTCGACGGGTGGCCAAGCCAGTCGAGGCGGTGACAGTCAGCTGAGAACATCTGCAAGATACATGATGAAGACAGCACAGCCAGCTGTCGAAACGTCGTATTTATACAACATCATCCGGCTGGAAACCCGAGAGGATTTTATTGCGTTCGGATTCTTCGTTAAACTGTAGGTCCAAAGTTGATGTTCGGCTAAATAATTCTTCGGGATCTTGCGGCCAACAATATCATACGCGTTTGTTTCAATACCGTGCCGCTGTGTTCCCAGTGTCTGACACCGGGTAAGCTGGTTTGACTCGTGGTGATGGAGGAAATTCTCATCATCAGGACTTGGTCGGCAGGGTGGTGCAAGATTACTAATCATCATATTGTGCACCAAAGTCCTGGGTTAAATCCCAGACCTCTCTGCAGTATGGAGTGCGGGCACACCACACTGTTGATGGTGATCTGTGCGTTGGATGTGGACTTTAAGGCTGGCTGACTCATGTGTCTTTCGAAAGAGTAGGCTTGGATGGGCCGGCAGCGGGTTTCATACTTTCCCTTCTTCCATCTTCCATTCATTCACAACACAAACAATAATCTGCTACGAGCAAATCACAGTCATCTACACTAAAACGATAAACCTGTTAATACACGTTCCTCACTGCGGTAAGTAAATTTATCAAGAAAAATTACCCACAATGGTAACGATTGAGAAAAATGAAAAGAAGAAGCCAGAAATCCAATGATTCTGAAAATATATAGAATTTTCAGTTCATGATACGTAAAATTTTCTTCAGAAAACAAAAAATAAAATCACTTCCATCCCTTTATTTCTGAAACTACTCTTCATAACATGTTTTAATAATTTAGTGGCATGGATTATCCTTAAGGTTAAGGAAGAGCTATAGCGATTGCTCTAGAGTTCTTGAAGTTCGCAAAAAACTAAAAAGATAGTTTCACTCGAAATGCAGACGTGAGTTGTTATCGAAGTTGCCAGTTTTAGAATAGTTTTGTTGCAATTTGTGTCTCAAAAACGTTATTACCTACCAACATTAAATTTGTCTCCAATATCAATCACATCCTATATTTAAAGAATAAATATTGAAAATACTGACGTCTAATGTAGTTGTGTATATTTTGAGTCAAACAAGCAAGAGTTTTTATTTTGACATTTCTTTGCGTTGTAATTGACAGTGCTCTGCATCCGAGCGATCTGCCTACTGGGTAATAACTTCGTAAATTTTAGTAAATTGAACAATTGTGTTAGTAGAACGAGAGGCAACATGGCGCAGCGTTGGAAGAATGTGGATCAGAGTTCGTTACTTCATTGAAAAAATTGTCACGTAATATCTTTGCGCCAGGTGACTGCAGTTTCACATCTGAAGGTTGCGAGCTTTTGGGGGGATTCGACGATAACCGTGACGCCGCATTATCATGATGGATTCTCGAAGAGACAAATCGAAAGTGAAGAATAATTATTATTTTTTAATATCTCGCTTATTTTTCCAGTTATCGTATCTCAAAAGTGAGTTGGTTACGCTGAAATTCGGCCCCTACCAAAAGAAAAATTTCACCAAATCCAGATTTGATGATGGATTCTTATGTAACTCGACTAGACTAAATAGAAAGTGAAGAATGAAAATTTTTGATATCTCTCTTAGTGCTCGAGATATGCTATCCCAAAATTGAGGCGGTCATGTTGAAATGCGACCTGAGCCAGAAAATATTCGACAAAGCCACAAGGAACTAGGCGCTTGATATGCATAATGGATATTTTGTTTCTGCCTAACGGTTGTGGTTACGTTGAAATGAGGCCTGGATCAGAAGAAAAACATCGGGAGGAACTATACCTTGTGACTAATTTTTAACAGTTTATATCTCTAGAACTAAGCGAGATATCAAAAAAGTTTATTCTTCATTTTCGATTTGTCTCGTCGAGTTACATAAGATTCCATCATCAAATTGTGGTGCCATGGTTATGAAAACGCTGCCACTTTTTGTATGCGTGCTTACCGTGGATATTATTGGGTACACAATACCTTATCGTTGCGGTCCAGGCTGCAACTGATTTATTTCTTGCTGGTAGAATCCTCTGGCCATTGTCAAGGGTAACATATGCATAACACCAGACTCTGCTGAAAAAGACAAGGTTCGATATAGCTTCACACTTCCCGTAATCCATTAAATTACTAATAATTTATTTAGTTGATGTTATGGCTTTTCATTTTTTTCAGAATATAGTAATTCGCAATAGAACATATAACAACCTGCTACGAGGTTCATCCAAACACAATTTTTCACAAAAATTATTTATTATCACCAAAACTTTTAAAACAGAATTTTCTATAGAAAAAACTAAATTTATTACAAACCTTAAAAATTTCCAAAATTTTTAACGACGCATGCTGATCGATTACAGAAAGTAAAAAATTTAAATATCTGGGGGAAATAATTCAAGAAAATGGTTTAGATAAATCTGTCATAGAAGAAAGGATACACAGGATGGAAAGAGCGTATGGTATCGCTAAGAATTTTTATACCAAAAGTCTTACAATAAGACACTACAACTGAGTCGTGAAACAAGAATGTCTATAGCGAGGGACTGTTTAGTATTGAACTTCAGACTGGATACATTGGAATTACTAGAAGGAAGAATCATGAGAAAAATCTTGGACTCAGTTAAAACAACGGAACTGTGGAAATTGCTAGCGTCCCTACTTCTGCAGTATTTCTACTAGTAAGATAAGAATATCCAGCTGCTAATATAATAAGGAAGTATATCAGAATATAAAAAATATAACAGAAAAAATAAGAAAAATATATTTATGATTTTTGGACCTATCATAGAACAGATGACAGCAGATTAACAAAAAAGATATTCAATTAACTTTGGGAGGGGGGGGGGGGAAATCAACAACATGCTGGTTTCGACAGGTCAAGAAATATTTGGAAGGAAATAAGATAACAGATGAGGAAATTATGGATAACGAGATCTTTAGAATGAAGGTATTAAGTATGGAAGGTTTCCAAGGCAGAAGAAGAAAAAAATCTGGTCCGATGTGGTCTGCGGAGCGACAGAAGAAACGCAGGGAAATGCTGAAGGAATATTGGATTTAACGAAAAAAAAAAAAAAAAAAACAAAGGATGAAGAATTGAAATTCGCACGGGATCCTAGAAGACCTTATCGGAAAGAAGAAGAAAGGCAGATAACGTTGTTATCTGACCAGGTACGTACAGTATTGGCTCTGCTTGCTCCTGTTTTCTGGAGCTTGTAATCTCCATTTCTCGGTGTGTGACGGTGGTGTTTGGTATATGATCCGGCGCGCCTTGCCTCGTACGCGCCCCATTACGATTCCAATCCGCGGCGTGGGTTTATTTTCGGAGGCCAATATGTTTTCTGACGAGCTACTAATGTGCGGTGGCGGTGCGCCAGGAGATATGGGCGCCCACCAAAAATACGGCCGGCGCCGCCCGGCGCTAAGTGGACGCGATTATACAGACCGCCCACGTCACGGCCAGGTGAGGCGACACTCGGTCAGTCTCTCAGCCCCGTCGTCCTGCGACTGCTGTCTCCTCCCACCAGGAGCAACAAACCGAATAAACCACACACACACTCCGCAGACAGCTGGGAATATGTCGTACAGTAGTAGCGACACAGGGAACTGGTCCACTCAGGCAAATGGAGCAGTAGTCCCCAAGATTACAACGTAAAATCATCACCAATTAAAGCAAAAATTGGACAGTAAAACATATAGTTTAGCTTTATACATATATATCATATATATTATTTCTATAAGATATTTTTTTTTGTCACAAGCCTGTATTTTCCTTCATACTTAACCGAAATCAATGAATGAGGTGTCATTTTAAAGCTGATGGTCTCCACTTTGGTCACATCATATTTTAAGAAATGAAGTTTTCTGAATTCGACCCTTAAAGGGCAAAAGTATTAATCTTTCTAAAATGCTGTTTTCCGTGTTATGAGTCATTTATCTCCCTGGATAGCTATCTGAAATCGTTTAATGAAGTATCATTTTAAAGATTAAAATCTCCGCTTTAGTGACGTCATATATTAAAAGATTTTTCGGAATTCGACCCTTAAAGGGCAAAAGTATAAATATTTTGCAATGCGTAATTGTGTCACGAGCGATTTATCTCTCTTAATATCTAACCGATATAGATAAATGAGGTATCATATTAAAGATCGAGGTCTCCGCCGTGGTACCATTATATTTCAAGAAAATATTTCTCGTTTTTCGACCCTTAAAGGGCAAAAATGTCGATTTTTCTAAAATGCGTTTTTTGTATCTCGAGCCATTTGTCTCCCTGGATATCTAACCAAAATCGATAAATGAAGTAGGATTATGAGGAGTAATGTCTCAGCTTTGTGACATCATATTTTAAAAGAATGTTTTTGGAATTCAACCATTAAAGGGAAAAAACATAAATTTTTCTATAATGCATTTTTGTGTCACGAGCCATTTATCTCCCTTGATTTCTAACCGATATAGATAAATGAGATATCATATTAAAGACTAAGGTCTCCGCCGTGGTAACATTATATTCTAAGAAAGGAATTTTTCGTTTTTCGACCCTTAAAGGGCAAAAAATGGCGATTATTCTAAAATGCGTTTTATGTATCTCGAGCCATTTATCTCCCTGGATATCTAACCAAAATCGATAAATGAAGTAGGATTATGAGGAGTAATGTCTCAGCTTTGTGACATAATATTTAAGAAAGAATGTTTTTGGAATTCAACCCTTAAAGGGAAAAAGTTAAATTTTTCAATAACGCATTTTTGTGTCACGAGTTATTTATCTCCCTTAATATCTAACCGATATAGATAAATGAGGTATCATATTAAAGAATAAGGTTTCCGCCGTGGTAACATTATATTTTAATAAAGGAATTGTTCGTAATTGAACCCTTAAAGGGCAAAAATGTCAACTTTTGTAAAATTCGTTTTTTATGTCTTGAGCAATTTGTCTCCCTGGATATCTAACCAAAATCGATAAATGAAGTAGGATTATGAGGAGTAATGTCTCAGCTTTGTGACATCATATTTAAGAAAGAATGTTTTTGGAATTCAACCATTAAAGGGAAAAACATAAATTTTTCTATAATGCATTTTTGTGTCACGAGCCATTTATCTCCCTTGATTTCTAACCGATATAGATAAATGAGATATCATATTAAAGACTAAGGTCTCCGCCGTGGTAACATTATATTCTAAGAAAGGATTTTTCGTTTTTCGACCCTTAAAGGGCAAAAATGGCGATTATTCTAAAATGCGTTTTATGTATCTCGAGCCATTTATCTCCCTGGATATCTAACCAAAATCGATAAATGAAGTAGGATTATGAGGAGTAATGTCTCAGCTTTGTGACATAATATTTTAAGAAAAAATGTTTTTGGAATTCAACCCTTAAAGGGAAAAAGTTTAAATTTTTCAATAACATATTTTTGTGTCACGAGCGATTTATCTCCCTTAATATCTAATCGATATAGATAAATGAGGTATCATATTAACGAATAAGGCTTCCGCCGTGGTAACATTATATTTTAAGAAAGGAATTGTTCATAATTGGACCCTTAAAGGGCAAAAATGTCAATTTTTCTAAAATTCGTTTTTTATGTCTTGTGCTATTTATCTCCCAGGATATCTAACCAAAATCCATAAATCAAGTAGGGTTATGAGTATTAATGTCTCAGCTTTGTGACACCATATTTTAAGAAAGAATGTTTTTGGAATTCAACCATTAAAGGGAAAAGTATAAATTATTCTCTAATGCATTTTTGTGTCACGAGCCATTTATCTCCCTTGATATATAACCGATATAGATAAATGAGGTATCATAGTAAAGATTAAGGTCTCCGCCATAGTCACATTACATTTTAAGAAAGAATTTTTCGTTATTTGACCCTTAAATGGCATAAATATCAGTATTTCTAAAATGCGTTTTTTGTGTCTCAAGTCATTTACCTCCGTTGACAATTAAACAAAATTGATAAACGAGGTATCATTTAAAATTAAGGTCTTCGTAATGTCTTCGTTCCGTTACCACATTTTAAGAAATTTTTTTAAAAAATTCTAACCTTAGAGGGCAAAAGTTTAAATATTTTTACAACACATTTTTCTGTCATGAGCTATTTATTTCCTTGATACCTAATCGAAATCAATCAAATGACGTATCGATTTAAATATTAAATTATCGACTATCGTCACTTCATATTTTAAGAAAAAACTTTCTCCAAACCCTTAAGGAGCAAAATAACATCATTTCTCAAAACTTTTTTTTTACCTTGCTTGATAACTAACCGAAATCGATAAATGAAGTATCATTTTAAAGACCAAGGTGGCTGCTTTGGTCACACCATATTTTATAAAAGAAATTTTTTGTAATTCGACCCTTAAAGGGCAAAAGTATCAATATTTGTTATAGAACGTGTTGATTTTTTTAAATTTTTGTTTTTATTATATGCCATTTATCTTCGATACCTAGCTGAAATCGATAAATGACATATCGTTTTAAAAATTAAGGTCTCCAGCTAGGTAAAATCATAAATTAAGAAAAAATGTTCAGAATTTGGTGTAAAAGTGGTAGCGCGTATGAACTGTTCAGAGCCAAGTCCCTAGATTTCAGCAGCGGATATCACAGAGAAGTCAATAAACTTTTTTTATTCAATAAGTAGTTTTCGTATATATTTTTTTCTATACGGAAACACTGTCGTTTTGCTATACAATTCCAATGTAATCATTGTATTCGCTCAGCAACAAATATCACAGAGATGTTGATATGTTGTGTGCAGTTTGTTAAGGTTGGTTTTATTCTAGCAAGGTCAGTGACAGTTTGTCATAGTGTGTTTTAAATTTTCCTAACTGTTTCATAATATGTTGTGAGTATTTTGCTGTGTACCTATTACACTAAAAAAAAATATATATTTGCTACAAACTATGGTTCTATTATTCATTATATTACAAGCATTCAACCTCACGATTCGTCGTATTTTATTCGCGAAATTTTCGCACGGATCGTCTAGTATATATATAAACGAGAAACTAAATTAGAGAAAAAGTTTGGAAAATTCACGAGCCAAAGAAAACTCAAATGAATGGAAGAGAAGTGCAATAAAGAAACCTACAATTAGATTTTGAAAACATCAACATTAATAAAATGCTTAGAACCTGGAGGTTGGATGTAAACTTAATAGTTCGGCAATCTTCGGTGAGTCTTTTTTTTTTTTTTTTTTTTTTTTTTTTGGCTTTAGCCTTAGGCTAATTTAGCCAGTTACATGGAGTAATGGTGCTCTTGTATTTATATTATGCCTTTAGTTTTCGCCACATACATGTAGATTAAGCTAATCGCTTTCTTGTGGGCGCGGCGAGAGTTATGATCACATATATCTGCGATGTTTTCTATATGAAGAGCGTCTTTTAATAAGTTCTTCTTCTATTCTCGGTGGCGCCTACATCTTAGAAGGAATAGTGGTAGATATCCTCCACTTCGCCACAGGATTCGCAGTTCGGAGAATCCGAGACCTTGCATTAGAAATTTTTTTATCATTTAACCAAGTGTGCCCCGTTCTTAATCTACTAATCAGCGTGATTGCCTTTCTATGCAGATCCACTTCCTGGAACCATGGTTTCATCGTAACTTTACTGGCGATGGGCGCGGTACCATAGCCCCTTTCCCTTGGGCCTTTTCGTTCCACTTTCTTTTCCCATGCGTTGAGAGCTCTTGCTGAGGACGATCGTTTCTGAAATCGGTATAAGGCACTGGTATGTCTCAGTATCGGGAACCTGGAGATGTCGTCGAGCTATTTTGTCCGCTAGCTCGTTCCCTGTCACTCCCACGTTGACCCGGGATCCATGTAGGCACACTTCTATGCCTCTGTGTATGGCTTTCCAAAGTTCTCTGCCAACTTCATATGTCAGGTAGTTTCTGCACTGGCCTTTAGGAATGCCTATGATAGCCTGTAAGGCACTTTGGGAATCCGAACATATCACTGCTTTTGTCTGTACTGACCGTTGTATATATTGTATGGCCCTCAGGATTGCGTACATCTCGGATGAGAAGATTGAGAATTCTGCCGGCAATCTACAAGCTTCATAAACGCCACAGTCTGCATCGACCCAAGCAGCCGCGCTGGTGGATTGCATTACCCTTGATCCATCGGTAAATACTTTCCGCCATTCCTTCCATCGTGTGTTCAAGGTTTCTAATGCCCATTGCTTCAATTCTAACTGAAGGGTGGTTTTTTTTTGTCTACCGAGCCCTTGATCAAGGACAGGTGGATTCGCGACGAGATCTCCGCCCTTTGCCACGTATCTTCTTCGCTGAACATCTCGTTGATCTCCTGTCTGTGTATATTCCACAGGGCCGTTGTCTGAAAATACTGTATCAGGCTGGGTTTTTTTCTGTTGTTGACGTGATTTGGCTGAACTTTCATGGGCAAGGAGCTGCACCTTCCTCTGTAGGGGATGTGACATTCATGGACCACACCTTTAGCCAGAAGTTCAACCCCAATTTACTTCTTCTTGTACTCAACGGTGGAATGGCTAATTCTGCCTCCATCACGGCGATGGGGGTGGATTTCACAAAGCCTCCGATTACTCGCAGAGCTGCTGATTGAATGCAGTCCAATTTTGTTAGAAGAGACTTGGCGGCAGTTTGATACAGGAACCCCCCGTATTCCATTCGGCTCCTCAGTAGAGAGCAGAATACATGCCGGAGTAGTCGAGGGTCCGCACCCCAGGTCGGGGCGGCGAGGGCTTTGAAACAGTTCAGGCGTTGCATACATGATTGCTGCAGTTCCATGATATGCTTTCTCCATGTTAATTTTGAATCTAACCACATTCCCAGGAATTTGATCTCTTTAACTAACTCCAGTGTGTGTCCATTTAGTGTAATTGCACAGTCTTTTCCTTGTAGCTGTCTTTGCGTAAACACACAAATTTTGCTTTTTTCGATTGATATTTCTAGCCCTTTGTCCAGCAATCTCTTTTGTATCAGCTTCAATTGCTCCTCTAGTATTCTGCGGGCCGTTTCTATGTCCGGGTGAGATATATATACAACAAAATCATCCGCATATTGGAGGAAGGATACTAGGCCCTTTAGGATGTTACATAGGTCTGCCATGTAGATATTGAATAGTAAGGGGCTCATTGGATCGCCCTGCGGTAAACCTTGGAAGACTAGCCGACTGATTCTGTCTCCCTCCGCTGTAAACACTGAATTCACTCTTCGGGCGAGGTATCGGCCACACCATGAGCATAACTTGCTAGGTATGCCCATCTTTTTCATAATGCCCACAAGTATATCTATCTGCACATTGTTATAAGCATCCTTAATATCCAGGAAAGCAGCCACTAAATAGTTTCTTCTTGTGAATGACAGCTGAATATCTGTCACCAGCGTGCTGATATTGTCTAAGGTGCTGAAGCGTTTTCGAAAGCCCATAGTTCTCGTATCAAGTAACCTATGATGCTCCAGGTGCCACTCGATCCTGTTTTTGATCATTGCACTCATCAGTTTTGTCGGGCACGGCAGGAGAGAAATGGGGCGATATGACGAGATGATGTTCTTCTTCCTGTGGGGTTTACACACGGGAATAACGATTACCTCCCGCCACTGGTCAGGAATATAGGAGAGGTCAATCATAGTATTGTAGAGATCAGCATGGCTTCCTTCGCTTTAAGAGGAAGTTTGTCGATCATTGTGTAGGTAATGGCGTCCATCCCCGGAGCAGTATCTTTCTTCCGTAGGGCGTGCAATAGTTCTGATAGGTGAAAACAGGGTTCCGTCGATCCTGTTGGGACGTCGTCTACTTCCCTACTCTTGTGATATTCCTCCTGTTTTGGTACATATGGAGGAGTGAACGAGGCTAGGAACTCCTCTGCTGCTTGTCTGTCTGACGATATCCAACTGGTAGCCGGCCTCTCACCCTTAAACCACTTCAGTTTCCGCCAAGTCTCTTGGGTCGTCACACCATATTTTAAATTGGAGCAAAAACTCTTCCAGCCTTCTCGTTTGGCCTTTCTAATGGTATCTCGTGCTTCAGCCGTTCTTTTCTTGAGTTCTACCAAATTCTCCTGAGTGGCGGCGTGCAAATATGTTCTGGTAGCCAAGCGCCGCCTGGCGACAGCTCGTGAGCAGTCACTGTTCCACCAAGGTTTTCTAGTGAGCTCTCTTCTAGTGTGAGTTTTAACCTCTGGTATAGCCTCTTCTGCAGCAGCCTCCACTATTCTTTGAAATTCGTTGTACCGACATTGGATATCGTCGGTTGCACCTTCCCACTGCTCCAACAGCGTGCTGATCTTTCCTTCGTAGCGAGCCCAGTTAGCCCTGTTACACAACCACCGTCTGCTTGAGTGCCGGCGGACAGATGGGAGATTCCAATCTAATGATAATTTGAGGACGCAGTGATCACTTCCGATAGTCTCTGGTAGCAGATCCCATTTCGCTCTATGCATTAGGTTCATCGATATGAGAGTAATATCTGGAGAAGAATTTCTCTGACTAGGAGCACCAAGTCTAGTTCCGTGTTTGTTGTTAAGAACGGCAAATGAAGAGGCTGATATGGCATGGGCGAGCTCGATTCCCTGCGTGTCTACATAACTATCTTGCCATAACGAATGGTGAGCGTTGAAGTCGCCTCCAACCACACTATTTGCCGGCAGCTGATGGAATACAGCCGACCAATCTTCTTCCTTTAGGTTGACTTGAGGTGGTTTATATATGACGGTGGCCGCTTTGATAGGTCCATCGTACGAGAGATCGACAGAGAGCATTTCTACATTGGCAATTGGCGCCGCTAATCTGCGCACGGAGCAATTAATGTGGCTTCTCACCAAGATGGCAACTCCCCCGTGCCCATCATCTCTGTCTTTCCGAAACACACTAAAATTCTTGATGTTTATGTTCGACGAGCTGCGCAGCCATGTTTCCGATATAAGGACTAGGTCGGCCTTATGTTCTGTTATGGTTCTTTGAAATTCGTCCCATTTTGGTAATAGGCTACGTGCGTTCCACTGTAACACTGTCAATTTAGTCCTTCTAGCCATTTTTAATTAACAGATTTGCAGCCTCCGATGTGGTTCCACTTGGCCCCATTTCTTTAATTTCTTGAAGCACTTGTCGACACGCTTCGTCCTGAATTTTCTTCACTGTGGTGGCTGCCAGCTTGCCTTTCATCTGTTGTGCCAGCAGTTTGACCACTATTTTGACTATTATATTAACCATGTCTTCTCCTGCCTCTCTACTAGTTTGTTCTTTGCTGGTTACTTCTTCGGTTTGGGTCGCTATAGATTCCTTGGGAGTACTGACGGTACTTTGGCAGTGCTCCCTGATTTGCTTCATTCCCTGTGGCATCGTCACCGCGCTGTACCTTTTACTCTGTATAGGTGGGAATTCTGCTGCCTTGTATTGGTAACTTTGTTGTATACTCCTCTTGTTTTCCGTCGCCATTTTTGCTTTGTCCTCTTCTTGTCGCTTCCGTTCGGGGCATTTCCTATCGTTCGCTTTGTGGTCACCTCCACAGTTTACGCATTTTTGGACCTCATTTGAGCAGCTGGATATGTTGTGTTCTTCACCACACTTCATACATCTTTCTTTTCCTTTACAGAATTTGGCCGTATGACCAAATCTATAGCATTTGAAGCACTGCGTTACTGGAAATATGTAGGGAGCCACCTTGAATCTCAGGTAGAAAGATCTCGATTTCCTCTGGCAGGAATTGGCTATCAAAAGTTATGAGCACAGTTTGCAGGGGAACTGTTTCCACCTTGCCGTCATTGAATACTTTCTTGGTAAATCGCCGTACATCGATAATCGGTGCCGACGAAACAGCGTTAATCCTTAATTCTTCTTCTGCTAGGTCCGTAGGCACAAACTTGATTATCCCTTTCCGTTCTACTCGGTTAGCCGGTATATAAGCCTGCAGACCCAAGGATTGAAGAAACATCTTGTTTTCAACGAAGCCATTAGCAGTGTTGGCATTCAAAAATTCCATAGACATTCTGTTTTTCCCAAGTTGATTGAGTCGTTTCAGCCCAGTGACCTTGTTATAAAAAATTTTCCCCAGCTGAATTGGGTGTAGAGAAGCACTGTCTGATGCGTTCTCGATTATAACCATATATGGACCCTCTGCATGGTCATTATAAAGCCTCTTCCGCATTGCCGTCGCGGGGGGATTCCGCTTGACTGCTTCTTCTCTTACTTGGCTTGCCTGACTAGTTGTCAGATGGTTACATAAGGTGTTCAACTGATGGCCTCCATCTCCTGACGCTCTACTGGGATTTGTTTGAGGTGGGGTCGCTAGGCTGCACGCTACCTCCTTACCTCTGCTAGGAATCGACTCAGTGATCATCGGTTCTTCAATTTTCTCTTTCGTGACGTTTCTCCTGTCTGCAGCTTTACGTTTCTTCCTCAGATTGTACTTTTCTTCTTCGTCGGTGTCGTTTAGGTTTGCCTCCTTTGTCTTCCTCGCTGTCTCCATCATCTCTTGGTCACTCTGGTACACGGTATACCCCTCTTCTTTTCTCGGGTCGATTCCATCACTTGCTTCCGCCATTTCCTCTCGCCCTCCGGCAGAAGGGTCCGACGAGATGAGCTCAGCCAAGGATGTATTAACACAGTTAGGTTGTCTTCTCTAGATGAAAAATACTATAACTGTCCGCTGATTCACCAAAAGTTCTGTGAATATAACACGACCGCAGTTAGCACTGTTGATAGTCGCCGGGAGATGAGTCCGCTTCGCTGCCACTAACACTCGCGCAGGTAAACACGTCTCACTTCCTCACTCTATCGCACCGCTTACTTCCTTACTCGTCGGTTGCAAGCAGCAAACTGTCGGTGAGTCTCGATAATGCCCGAAGTGTTAGTTACACTGGCTGTCACTACAGCGCTGCCTAACTAACCAGGAAATTTCAAATAAGTAACTGCATTAGATTTTATTTGCACTCATATTATTAAAAGGAAGTGTAATTGCGATGCCAGCTAAAAGACAATTGTCTATTGAGAAAGTAAATGCACTCATATACGAAGGGCAGAGATAAAAAATTGTATTCCTAGGCAGAGATACATCCAAACGTTAGTTTAAATGTACATGTTGCTATTATTTTATTTACAATGATTAAATGCATGAATGCATTTATGGTGTACAGCATCTGATACTTATGATCTTGTTACCTGTGGCAGTTATTAGAACTAGACCATGCTCATAAAACAATAATTTTTTTCACAGAAGCTAAGAAACAGAAAAATTTATTAAAAACTCAGAGAATGTATACATGAAACGTGTCAAGTAAATAAATAATCTTTATTCCTTTTTAAAATTATTCTTTGCTTTGAAACATTTTCCATAACAATAAAAGTTTCCGTCATTCTTGATGGACTTTATTGAAGTAATTGCAAGTAGTACAAAAACAAAGGCCAGAGATAAAAAACATTTTAATGTCAGGTAGACATGCTATGTTTATTTTTCAATCGCGCTTCTGTGCCTTCTCTTCATCTCCCATTGCCAGTTGTTGAAGAATTAGCAAAAAAAAAAGAAAAACCAAAGGGCAGAGCCGAATTTTGTTATGTAGAAAGGCATTTTTCCGTCACAACTTGTAATGTGGTTATCGGTATGCACTTTAATTTTTTTTATTTAACTTTCAGCATGACGGACGCTGCCCGAGTATTAATAGGCTTTGCCTTAGTACTGTACAATCCGGACAGAAAAGTAATATATGTTATTACTTCGCAAACTAATCCCTAACCCTCACCAGTAGCTGTTGTGGATTCTTGCCTCTAGGTATAGACCCCATGTGAGTGTCTCTGAAATTCTGGTCCATAAATTTGTCCCCAAAATCTGAATCGGCCATCTCTTTTTTAATTTCCTTGGCTTCGTTACAGATGGGATTTTTCTTCTCCATCAGTCGTAAGGCTTGTCAATGCCATCGTCTTCCCACTAGGTTGGCAATCGTTGCGAATCTTTTCATCGAGGTCCGCTGCATCGTTATTAATTTCGAACGGAGTACAGGTTTCCACGACTTCCGTGACGACAGCTCCCCCCAATAGCTTCGCAGCAGTTTATGGCCAGTGGTTACCAGTCCTTTGTTATTCATTTTATGTCATCGCCTCTGCATCAGTGATTGTTTTTATAGTGTTTTCAGCAGTGCTCCGCTACTAACAGTCTCGTCTTCGCCAAGTTAGACTGTACCTTATCACCCGGGAGATGTACTGAAAATAAGATCCAAAGATATAGACGTAATAAATAACAACAGTGTTTCTTGTCAACAGTATACTGTGTGTCTTGGAATATCTCTTCCGCCCAGCAAACATTCCTCACATAATCTATGGGGGCCTAGAAATTCCTCGTTTGTTTTCTCTGGTTCCGCTTTAGTTCTCACATTGTATCAGAGCGATGGAATGTCTAGTGGTGACGTAGCTAGAATACACATTGTTCTGCCGCTCCGTTTTTATACTCGTATGGTCCTCTCCTGACGTTTTGACTAATAGCTCTTCATCTAAGATCGCATTCTGCGTCTATCTCAGTTTTTTTGTGTCATCTCAATGCTAATGACGTCGGTTCTACACGGTCAAAGACCTACCGTCTCAACAGCTGTGTTAGGATCCACACTTAAAACTCTCCTAACCTGTGATCTACAGTAAAATAAGTCACTGTGAACTGACATCACAAAACTCGCCAGAGTTCAACTATTACAGATTACAATATGCTACATGAGCGGGGATCGCCTGGAATAGAAGGCTAGTTAGAATTCAGGTTAAATCATTGAAGTCTTGACTACCAATGGTCCCCCAGTCGCCTATACAACCCGCGAAAGATTTGTTTTATGTTCGCTCTTACCAATTTTTCTCCCGTTAAGTACCCCACACCTCAGCTATCAAATAAGTTTAATACCCATCTCACCCCTAAAAATTGGCTAAACTGATTTTGTAAATAAATTGTACAGTCCCTAATCAAACAATCTCATTGCATCCCATTCTCAGCGGTTTTTGTGGTGAGAACTGAATCCCGCACCCAAGATGAATGTTCCGTTCTCCGTATGCTTTCAAGTTGTCAGACCTGAGCCTGGAGTTGGTTGTGCGGCAGAAATTCTTTGATATTGTTGACATCGATTACAAATTTAAAAAAAAAAAAAAAAAAAAATGGCAGGTCCTCTGTTTTAATAGTTCAAATTTAAATTGTCCTTTTGATATCTTCTTTGATAACCATACAAATTTGTTAAATGTAATAGAATATATCATTTAAAATAACTACTTTGTTATTATCACTCTTAGGTGATAAGAACACAATGTTAGAAAATTGCAGTACACTGATTGTTTTAATCTAATTAAATGCAGTATTGTCTCGTCTACTGCTTTCTTCGCGTGTCACAGTCACACTTAAGTAAATACAACCTGCTGAAAGAACAGTAGCACGCTTTGTTAGTTGTATCACATCTCAGACATAAAAGCTTTCAATCCTAAGCCAAGTGTTGATATGATCCGTATGTTTTCACTCAGTCTTCCCTACTTTTCTTCTGTTATTCTCAGTGTAACTGTATGCACTTTAATACCGTCCTCAATTTGGAATATTCTACATCCTCTCTTTATATTTTTTCCATTTACAGTGCCTTCTAAAGTATCATTAGCAAAGTTTAACGTTCCCATCACCACCTTTTAATTATTCTCGGCTACTTTATTAATTATTTACAATCGGACCTCTTTGCCGAAGATTGTCTGCATTCTTTCCATCATTAATCCAGGTAAAACGGGCGGAACAATTACAAAGAAATAAAACTTGGTGGATATTTTTAATCACACAAAAAATAAAATTGTATTCTGACAACTTGTACACTGATACACAATCGACTCTCTCTTCACACACCTATATTCAGTCTCAAATCATCATAGTTATAAGCTAGTTATATATTTACTTCTTATGTTCTTAGTTTCTTCACTATAAACCTGTAGCGAGAGTGATAGCGGCAGAGGCACAGAGAGAGAGAAAACTATGGAATGGACTTAGATCAGCGCAATCGCACGGAGCAGATCCGCGAACTTCAACTCCACCACTGAGCAAAAACTACGTTTTTTTATAAATAAATAAATTTAAAAAATTGGTGGAGCCCCCAAAACCCGTTCCTTCAGCATGACGGCCTTCCTGTTATCTACTGCTCGCCTCTGCACACTCATTACGTTAGTAAATCTATAGGTGAACACAGCAACGGGATTGTGATGTATTCCATGCGTCCAGGCATCCGCCCGTTTACATGGGTCCATCGGATTTCTTGGGGTCGTATATAACCCCCCCCCCCCCCCCGGCTAACTGTACATTTGGGCTGCTCTGCGCGCCAACCACAACGGCTGCCTGCAACCGACTGCAGAAAATCTTAAACAAAATCTACCTGCCTCACTCTCGCTACCATAATTAAAATTCTAATTAAAACCTACTACTCAAAGTTCTTAATTGTAATTTTAAATCATTCTGGTGGCATCACAAAAGCTTTGATAATTTTTCAAGTGTTGTAACCAACTTTCTTCCTATTTCGGGTTGTTTCCAAGATATCTCTTCTCTCACCAACTAAAACTAGCATCTACTGAAATTTCATCTCGTTTTTGGCTCTTTCTCCAGCGTCCATGTCTCTGAAACATATGGTGCTATTCTCCCAGCGAAAGATTTAGCCATCGTATGCTGGTGTTCGGCGATTCCATCTTCCACGCAGGTAGTGCTGCAGTGACACGTACAGTCTTACTGCAAAGTGTCTGTGTGCAGCTGAGTGTATCGAATGCACAGACGCAGGTCAAATGGCTCCGGGTAGCGCTACTGTCCCATTACTTTTAATAACGACTTGGCGAGCGCGCTAAGTATTACTGTTGGCAGTTTACAGGGATTTAAGACGAAATGGCGTGGCGAAAAGACGCTAAACAGCAAAAAGCCAAATTGAGGTGTGGAGCCGAGTATTTCGTAATTATTCCAGCGGAAGATCGAAGGTCCGCGTGACGAAGCATTGCGCGCTCAAGCGGAAACTATGGGTGTCTGCAGTGTGCCACAGTGTATGGGTCGTCTCTGGGAATTTATTACAATGTGACACTTATCACCGGAGAAACGCTCAATAAGTGTAGTAGAGGAGCAAGAAAGTAACACAGACAAAAATCTGAAATGAGTGAGGAGTGAAATAGTTTTCTGCCGAACACAGGATTCAGGTTGTAAAACGTCATCCGCTTGATTGGATTTGATTGACGCAGTACCCGATCGCTTCCTAGTCAGAGCTAATCTCTTCATCTTAACATATCGATTAGGTATTATCTGTTTAGTAAATGTTTGGGTGTGAGAGAAAAGGACAGAGAAAGACTAAGTGCCTTGCAAATAGATTTTTTTACGAAGATTAGAGAGCACACGAATGCAAAAAAAAGTACAAATGTCAGGCATACGTCACAGAAATCTGAAGACGCCGGTTCGAACCCGTCCGGTCATCCCGATTTGGATTTTCCATGGTTTCCCCAAATCACTCCAGGCGAATGCTGTGATGCTTCCTTGGCCATGGCCGAATTCCTATCCGTTCCTTGTCCCCAGTCTTTTCCTGCCTCTAATGACCTTGACGTCGACGAGGCGTAAAGCCAGAAAGAAAAAAAGTAGAAAGATGGACCAGAAAAGCACGGAAATCGCAGCGAGTAGTAAAGTGGAAGAATGGACAAAATAAGTCAATAAAAATGAATTACGGGAAAATGGTGGGAAAGGTCGCAATACCGGGCCCTCTAAACGGATACATTACCAGAAAATTCTTTGAGTTTAAAAATCGTATCTGTTACTACTCTAGTTACTAAAAACAGTAAAAATAATAGAGTATCTAAACCTGGTTAGTATTTAAAAATTCATAACATAGTTAAAATGTCAAATTATAATCAACACCGTCTGATTTGGAGCAGTGTCGCGATGAACATCATTTTGTAAGTCCTACCTCATCAGCAATTACTCTCACACTTATCTTTCTGTCACAGTCCAGAACAGCCTTCACATGCATAATATTTTCGTCAGTTTTAGATGTCGACGACCTCCCGGAGCGCTCCTCATCTTCCGTGATCGTGACCATCTTTGAACGCCTTGTGGCACCTAAAAATAAGTGCGGAACAGAGTATCATCTCTGTAAGCATCTGTTAATATTTTGAATTTGTCCGTAGCAGATTATTTGAGTTTGAAGGAAAATTTGATGGCATTCTTAACATTATCACAACCTATCGAAATCCTTTTTGTTATTAATTTTATTATTGAATTGTTGCCGTTTTAGTTTTGATAAATTTTAAGTATCTTGAGCATAGCTGTGTTACAGCAACGATAAAACTCGCATTCGGTATAATAAAAGCCAACCCGTTGCTTAAAATTTTTTTATTTATTGATCTTGACTGCAGTATCTACAAACATAAGCTTGTCTTTTTCATGCCGCATTTACACTCTCGCCTCGCATCTCGCCTCGCGCCTCGCCTCGCGCCTCGTTCACGAGCGCTGACGCGAACTGCCGTTTACACTCTCGCAAGAATTCATTCATGGACGACTAGTGGGCGTGCCAGCTTTCGTGGTGGGCTGTGGGGGTTTGGTCCAATAGTTAAACACTTTCGTTATTTTTTTTAAAAAAATTGACTTTTTAAAGTTTTTTAAATAGATTTAATGATTTATTAATAAACGTTTCTCGGGAACAAGCCGAGTAATATTATTATTGATGCACAATATTACTCGTTTTGTTTCCCGAGAAACGTTTATAAATAAACAACGTCGAGAAAAATTTCATTCATTTATAGATTTAATGATGTTGATTTGCACCTTCAAGGAGCTAATAAAACTCTTATATGTGTACCAAAATGTTCTGTGTGTCATTATTTATTGAAAACTTTTAACTACTGCGTTACAATCTATTAAGAAGAAAATTTCAATAGTTTCCTGAATTATTATCTATAAACGATAATAACTGCAGAGGATATTGACAGATTCAATACCCACCTCAACTAACTTTTGACATGGAAAAACGATTTGTAGATATTTTGAAATTCGATGTGTATGACTGGATGAAAAATCCTTCTACCGCAAATATTGAAGAAGGTGTTAGAACTTGACAGGAAGAAGGTTTAGAAATCGTATATGACGCAGAAAGTAAACATAAATTCGATAGTGATGGATATGAAAACCCGTGACAAAATAATAAAAAAACCACCTGTCATATCAAAATGTATGACAACTGATATTCTGTTTAATGAAACCTTTTCCTTCATATCTCATGTAATCAGGCATATTATAGCCAAAGAAAGAAACCGAAAGAGGAGACCTTTGTTTGTTCCTTGCAAAATTCACCAAGATATCCAGTTTTTATTTTATCAACATCTGCCTTAAGAATCTCATTAATAAATCAAATAATAAAATCTAATTTCACCTTACTTCGTCCTTTTATATACGCAAAGTATAAATAAAAAGACAGATTTAACTACAGTGAGTAGTTTTATAAAGACTTATTGTGCCAAACGTAGCGAAAGTCAGACAAAGTATTTGGCAAATTATTATTATGGGCTTTAGCTCGCTGTACGTCTGTTTCATAAGGTATACATTGATACAAAAGTGGGCGGTAGGTAAAAAGGTTGACTACCTCTGCTGTAAACAATGTGATCGCGCCTTTGACTCGCCTCAAGAAACCGCCACTGAGGCGAGCGGCACTCGCGAGCTTAGACGAGGCGAGGCGAGACTACGCGAGTGCACCGTTTACACTCTCGCGTTCGCGCTGTCTCGCCTCGCCTCGTCTAAGCTCGCGCGAGAGCGTAAACGCGGCATCAGAAGTACACTCACCCGGTTAGCCTGTGCTTCAGTGTATTGAGGTGAATACGGAACATAATTGTCATTACTTTTGGATCATATCCTATATTGCCCTATCTGCTGGCTACACGTTCACCTGTTTGGTCAGATAGTCCACGGAACTATTGATCACAGCATTTGACTGGATCGAAGAACTGTTCGGCGCTCTGGGCGCTGTGACAGTCGCTTGCCTGTACGTCTTCATCTCGCCGACTCGGCGCGGACCTGTTATTAGGCGCCATTACTGCCGTCGTCGCGTGCACACCGCCGGCAACCATTACCGCCGCTCCGCCGAAACCCGTTTACATCCACCAGCGCGCTCCTCCAAATCAGCGTGCACCACCCACTAGAAAGGGAAACCTCAGCATGGCTCTATTTCAGAGGAACTAATCAATTAACAGAGCGGGCCTGGCATTCGGTAACCGGTTATGCTGTCCATTGTTTCCGGAAATTACTCAAGGAGATTCCCGGGATGGTTCCTCCAAAAGGTTGTAACGGAATTCCTTTCTGCTCATTGCATCCATCCTCGTCAGGGTCTAAGGGAGCGTCCATAAGCCACATAGCTCCATTTTGGCCTCTTTTGAATCCACCCTTCCCCGATGTGTCTTTTGTCTCTACCCTCCTGCCCTCCCCCCAAGTAGCGCATATCCTTTTCCCCTATTGATTCAAGAAAACATTTTGTACTGTTTTCGCTTGTCAGACTATCGTAAATTACATATGGGGATAATTAAATGGTGGAAATAAAAATTTGTATGCTGTTGTGTGTTCTCTATCTCATGTTAACTGTGACAAATAATATGAACGAAAAGCTACTTGGCCTGGCTCAGAACCCCCCCCCCCCCCCCCCCCCCCCCACGTAGCAGTCGGCCATCTTTAGAGAAGTAGTAAAACTTCAAACTTTTCTGCCATTATAAGTATGTATAGGTTTCCTAGGTCTGTCTTTAGTTCAACCTCTCAATTTTATCCTTTATTCCACTCGTTCGAATATGCTGAGTTCTTTCACTCGATAATTATTATCTAAGTTACATGGCGCACCACCGACGTCTAACTAATGTCCATAACTTCAGAAGTCATCAGCAGATGATACAGTGTAGACTACTTTCATGAGATAACCTATTAGATATCTGTGTGCTTGGAGATATATTTTATAATACTAGGTAGGAAGATCTTGATTGGAAATACAGTGTCCATTCAGCATTCGAACTCAGCAAAGCGATTTCAACTGTCATCCGAAAAAATTCAATGTCACTGGTTTATATAAAACGTCCGTTTGGTATGTTAACCCCATAGGTGAGTCTTCAATTGTAATCAGATTTGTATTGTATAATAATAATTTGGATGTCCATGTTTGACTGTTGCTGGTCAATAAATTTTATAAGTAAAACGTCGTCTACAAACAACTGTTGTGATGAATGTTTTTTGTTCCCCAAAGGCGTTTCGACCCTGTAGTGTCGGGCATGATAGATATGATTCCAGTTTCCGAAGCTCAACATTTTCCTTCTGTCACTGCTATATGAACTGGTTTTAAAAGACTGGTGGGCCGGTGAAAGTAATTGTTGTTGTAGCCACTCTTGATTCGTTGTTCTGCAAAAGAAGCTCTTAGGTCCCACCAGTTAGAGAACTTACATGCGTGAACACTAGAATCGTCTTCAATGAGTAAAACGTAACTTACTTTCAAGAGATTGACTTCTGAGCTACGGCAAATTTGCGTTATTGTTACACGAACACAGGTCTTGATCCATAATACAGGCTCAATTGACCATTCAGTTATCGAACTCACGTCCACAAGTTCGAGAGACATCTGTAGTTGATGCAGCAGCGATTAATTTCAAATGAACCAATGAATCAACGGAAACAGTCTGTAACAGTTAAACATGATGGTGATAAAATCTGTATAGTTTGTTGGGTGATCGAACTAATGTCTAAAAGCTCGAAATCATCTACAGTGGATGTAGCGTCAAAAGATGACCCAGTTACCTGCTTTTGTTGTTATGGAAAGTAGCTAGTTTTTGATCTTGATGTAGGATGGCTGGTTCGTCGAATTATCGAATTCATGTACATCAGTTCGAGATTAATGTCGGTGATCCAATATTGATTACTTTAAAAAAGTCACCCTGTTTGCTGCCTTTGTTGTTATAGAAAGCTGTATGGTCTTGATCGTTCATTCAGGCTGAAAGGTTAGTCGAGATATCGAACTCTCGAGATCATCTATAATCGATCCAATATCGATTACTTTCACAAGATAACCCACTTAGCCATCTGTGTTGTTATAGAAAGTGGTTTGGCCTTGGTCGCCTATACAGGCTGAATGGTTGGTCGAGTGACCGAACTCGTGTCCATAAGCTCGGTGGATGCAATATCGATTACTTTCGGGAGAGGGCCGCCCGTGTTGTTACGGCAGGTAGGCAGGTCTTGATCGGTAATACAAGCTCGATGGGCAGCCGATAGCATCTGTGGGATGGTATCGAGGGCCCCCCCGTAATGCTGCGGGCCTGCCGAGAAAATGAAATCATTATCCTGATAGCGGTGCGGCACGGCAAGATGTTTGTTAATTATGTTGTGCCGCCGAGATCGTGTGTGTAATTTAGTAATGCGGTGCTGAGTCGGAGAGCGGGGCCTGTGTGTGTGTGGCTAGGTCGTTTTGTTCCGACCGGTTTATTGCGCTCTCCTCTTTGCTCCGCTCTTCGCTGCTCTCTCCCTTTCTCTCCCAGGTTCCTTGAGTAATGACTTAATCCGCCGCCAGCGCAGCTCGGCGTTGCCAAGACAACGACGCTTTGCGCTCGAGTACTTCGCCTTACCTGGGCTCCAGCGGCTGCTTGATCAGACGACTGCACTGGATCCACTGCAGTCACCAATCGGGAAGTTACACCACTTCTGGACTACTTTCGTGTCCAGCTCATTTTTGTGATGTCAGTCTTTGTTTCTGTTTGATCCAGTTCCTATGCAAAGCTAATGTTTGCTTCGGCACACGAACAGCTTTCGCCTTTAATAATAATACCATCGTTCTCTCCTACAATTAAGTTTTCGTCAGCATTTGTCTATATTCTGTAGGTTGGGGGAAGAACAATCCATCGACTTTTTTTTAACTGCTTTACGTCTCTCAACAGCGAGGTCTTTAGAGACGGGAAAGGATGGGGGCAAGGAATGGGAAGGAATTCGGCCATGGCGTTTTTAAGGAAGCATCCCGGCATTTGCCTGGAGTGTTTGGGAAACCATGGAAAACCCAAATCTGGATGCCCGTACGGGGATAATCCATCGACGTCATAAACGATAGTAACATTCTCCTACATCATGGTGCGGCAAAGTACTGTCTAAAGTTAAAATACCCCACGCGCATATATAGTTTCGCCATTACCAACTTGATTGGAAAAAATCAACCATACATATAGGCATGTAGTGTTGTAAAATCCACTACATGTGATCCGAAACAGTGAAGTTGTATACATAGAGACCCCCGCGTGGAGAAGTCGAGCCACGTGTGTCGTGCGGATGATGGGTGACTGACAGAGACAGTTTCTGGCATCTGTCGACAGGCACACCAAGACATGATTTGTGTTTCATGTTCGCACCACCACCATGCTGGAGGCATCGGATTGGCTCCCATTTTGACCGCGGAAAGACCACGTTACCGCCTGGGTGCAAGAGAGGGACAAAGGGACTCGTCACCGAAGGGAGAGAAGGAGAAGACGGTTCTTGCGAGCAGTAGCAGAGAGAGAGAGTGAGAGAAGTGGGGTATGGAAGTCGCCATATTGGTCGGCCGTAGACACACGAGGAATAGGCACAAAAACCTCAAGGGAATCATACGACAACCGTGGCACCGCAATTTGATAATAATAATTGATAAGATTGCGATGGAGCGCCCGCTCCGGTGGCAATCTCCCAACACATCCCCTTTTTTCCTTTCCTCTTCCAACCTTCTATTGCCCTCTAATAATTTTTACTTTTAATTCCTTCAGTGTTTCCGGTAAATTATTCATTACTTCTCTTGGCAATTTTTTTCAGTCCCTCACACCCTTTCCTACGAAAGAAAATTTTCCCACACCCTTATGCCTGAAATGAAGTGCCAGCTTGTGGTCATGGTCAACCTTACCCTTCCAAGCACCTCTCTTAATTTTCCCACCAATATCTTTCCATGCTCCATCACCAGTATAGGCTTTGTACACTCCCATGATTTTCTTCACCCTCCCTTTATTCTCCAATGAATCCCACTCCATCTCCATTATCATATCAGTTACCGATTGTGTTCCGCGGTAATTTTCAAAGACAAACCTGGCAACCCTCCTCTGAACCACCTCCAACTCCTATATTTGATACCCAAAATGTGCATCCTAAACTACACTATAATATTCCAGCAGTGGTATGACCAAAGCTTTTTACCCCATTTCCCTTACTTCTCTAGTGCATCCCCTCATTACTCTTTCCTATAGGTGAAGGATTTTGAACCCTTTCCCTACTACCTGTCCAATGTGTCCTACCCAGTTAAGTTTGCTATCAAATGTTATTCCAAGGTATTTACATTTCAAGTCTTCAATAAGTAGCTCCTTCCCCACTTTACAATCATAATCAAACTTTAGCTTTTTATCTGTGTACCTAATAAGCTGGCTCTACTTTGCATTTATCTTCATCCCATGTTTACTTACCCCACTAGTTATCCTATCTAGATCACCCTGCAGCTGTTTACAGTCTTCTATTGTTTTCATTCCTTTATATAACATTATGTCATCTGCAAACAATCTAACTTCTGACAGTAAACCATTAACACAATCATTAATTAGAATAACGAATAACTATGGTCCCAATACACTAATCCGTGGGACTCCCATGTTCACTTCTACTTCTTTGGATACTGCATTTCCTACCCTAACTTTGTGCTTTCTACCTTGTAGGAATTCTTCTACCCAGCAAATCACCTTTTTATCAACTCCAATAGTTTTTACCTTATTTAGCACCATTTTGTGGCTCACTCTGTCAACGCTTTCAAGCGTCCTGGGAGGAGTTTCATGACTGGCCCAAACTATGAGCTAGTTTGGTTATGGACCATCAAGACAGAGTCCTAATAATATTCTTCTTATTTAGAATTGTGTTTTGACATGTCCCATGCCGAAATAACTTTAGATGTAAAATTGTAATTTGGTTTCCTTTGATAGTTTGTGAATAAATGTTTTTTCCCACTTGGAATGGATGATTAACATGTGAAATTTTTATCCCATAATCATTTAAAAATTTATACAAAAAATTAGTAACCCTCAGTAACAAAGGAATAGTTACGCTCTAATCTACCCTACGATTACAACAAAAACGAGGCGTTTGGTTGACAGCTACTGCAGAAAGTTCACCACAACGATTACATGACTCAATCACGAATTTTTCAGGAAACACCTACAGAGAATAAACGAAGTACCATCTGCCACCTATGAATACAGAGATGTTCAGGATGTGAGTCATTTGTTTCTCCAGCTTCAAGAGGATAAGCATCTGAGGCGTCAGCCGCCAGTAAACTTGATATCTCTTCTGTCATCTGTGGACGCTGCCACCTATAGAATATAGTACGACTTCGTAACAGCAACAGACCAGACGATTCAAAACTTGGCTTTTTGAAGGAACCATCCAGGCATTCGCCTGGAGTGAATTAGGGAAACCATGGAAAATCTGGATGGCTGGATGGGATTCGAAACTGAGTCTTCCTGAATGCCTCCACTCTCGGTTGACGACGGCAAGTAGTTCCTTTTCTCCACTCAAGTAGTTCGACTCGTGTCTTACATAACACAACAGTAGCTGTCCCTGTGTCTGGGCACATTAACTATAATTGGAAGGCACGGTAGCACCGCCGGCAGCAGGCCGATTTCCATAACCATTTCCCCGCCGTGATACTGGACCCTAAGTAATTGAACTCTTAAACTCTCCAGTTTAAAGTTGCGGTGATTAATCATTTCGGAAATTTTCTTCCCATCCTCTATACAGGGCACAATGAAATTTATAGGTTCTTTTATTCATGAAGGAATATTTCAGAGTTTGGCATACTCTCCTCTGAGTTGAGCAATTAACTTCAAATTGCCGCTGTATTATTTGTTCCTTCTTCCGTCAAATTTCATCCGTCCGATTGCTGGACGTTTAAAGTGACAGCTAGGGTCAGATACAGACACTATGGATGAGAATTCTGTCGATAATTTTCCTGAGAGTAGAAGATATAATTAATGGTCTATAATCATCTTCTAATTCACTTATTGAATGTTAATTAGATGCGCAGTTACGTAACTGAAACGTTGACTTAGTGACCTTCACTCCATGTTTTGCAAGTGTTTTGGAAAAATATTATTACATTCTTATGCTCCCTAACGTCGAGCTTGTGTTCACTTTTTGACCATATTTTCCCAGTGACCTTGTAAGTGTGAACTAGATCAGTTACTTAGCCAGTTAAATTAAGTATACTCTAAGTGAATACGTAGGTTTTGTGTGTGTGTTTGCTATAAACGTACACATATTTTAGGTTTGTTGGAAGTGTTAATTTCACAATATTCAAGCTCAGCGCGTACCGCTATCTCTTGGCAAACCAGCTGGAAATGGTAAAGTAACTGTTAAATATTTGTTTTGGTTAGCAATGTAAATATAGGGCTTTCCACCAAGGTAGCGCGTCAATTTAGGGCGACGCGATACCTCGGTGGTAAGCCCTAGAAGATTTTACGCAACTGATTCACCGAGAAAGCTTACATTCGTTCAATGTAAATATATTTCATTTTGTTTAAATATACATTTCAATCTGTTGTTTTACGAATGTTTTGATTATTCATTGAACTAAAAACGCATCTCTATGTTAATATTTCGATTTTTTACTCCGTCCTCTGGCATGGTGATAAGGACTTGAGATTTCTAGTCAAGTATTAAGATTTCATGCAGTGAAAATGCCTTCAAAATATGATAAATAACGCCGGAACAAACACAATAACAGAAGAAAATCTTAATAAGTAAAAAAAAAATATTTTCAACGACCTCCAGGTAGTCCTTCCCAATAATTTTTCCAGAAATATTTGCACTGTAAATACAAATCTACATTCCAGTTTTACAATAATTTATATTCTACTAGTTGGTAATACCCGTGTATTTAATGCGTTCACCAGTAAGATATTGTTTCACTGTAGTTTACTGTTTTAAGCGCACTGGCGTATCATTATATCTGTGTATATTTCGTCACGATTTTGCATTCTTACATCATTTACCCGGAAGAAATTTGATAAGTATGCTATAGAACAGAATGGGAGAAAGAATAAGATACTAAAAATGCAAAAGGGAACCGGAAGTTTTAATGTGAGTGGACTTGAATCAAGCCGTAAATGGAAAACAAGTGTAAAATAATTATTTACAGGATCATATTGACGAATGATTTAAAGCATGAATGGTAAAATAAAAGATTTTAGTAGAATCAAGGCCATGAATATGAAGTTACCGAGCGTGGTGATGGCAAAATTCCTTCCTGTTCCTTGCCCCTGGTATTTCCCGCTTCTAACGTATGATAATAAACTCTACTGGGCAGAGCACATTTGGCTGGTGGTAGGAAAAGGTTAGAAAGTCCTTCATTTACTGGAGGGGTGACGAGAGGATGTACCAGAGAAGTTAGGGAATTCAGATACAAAACTTTTGCCGTATCATTGATTGAATATTGTGGTGTAGTATGGGACCCACATTCTGGGTATGAAATACAGGAGTTAGAGGCCGTGCAAAGAAGATCAGGACCTAGGCAGTAACTGATATGACAAAGGGGTTAGATTGGATGTCATTGCATGACATGAGGAGGGTGAAGAGAGTAATGGAGTCATATGTTGAGGATGTGGCTTGGAAGGATATTGATCGAAGAATGGAAGGGGAAAGATGACCATGACCACAGGCTGGCACTCGATTTTGGGCATACGGGAGTGGGGAAATTTTTCTTTTGTGGGTAAGAGTGTCGGGGATTGTAACAAATTACCAAGTAAAGTGATTAATAATTTACCAAAAATCGCTGAAGGAATTTAAAATTAAATCGAAAAAGTATATGGGGGAAGACTTTAACACGCAGATTATATAACATATTTAAAAAATAAAATAACAAGAGGAAATTGCCACCGGAGCGTGTGCTCCACCTCAATTAATTAATAATAATAATAACCTCTATGTCGACGAGGCGTAAAACCATAAACAAACAAAAATCAAAAAATGAATACGGAGTTCGTGACGATTAGAGCGTCAGCATCTAGGCTAGAAAAATTACGAAATTACCATGTGAGAAACGCTGTAAACATGAAGTCTGTAGAGGATTTTCTTTTTCTTCGAGGTCTAGACAAGGAGAGAATTCTGTTTAAGGAAACGGAAGGAATTTGGCAATGGCCTTTTTAAAAGGAACCATCATGACATTCGCCTGGAAAACTGAAATCAGTTTGGCCGGACGAGGGATCGAACCCGCCTCTTCCAGAAATCCAGGCCGGAGCATTATCAGCTCGCGGACAATGCTCAGAGTATACTTCTATCGAGAATTGTGCAGAATGAGTGAAGGAAGAATGTTTAAGTTAAAGAGTGAACTCGAGGACGACAGAGGAGCAGGTAAATGAGGAGAGAATAAGAAAGTGTGTAATGTGGAAGACTGAATTGGACATCGCTGCAAGAGGAGGAAATCGCGGTTGCGTAGAACACATTGGAGTAGCTTATGTTTCAGATGGATGATGCATCTTCGCGTTTATGAGTGCAGTATCTTGGCTGTGAAATGTGATAATATGTTGTTCTTTAACACTGGATACGGGGAACAAATCCCTTGTTTCGCTGACTAAGGGAGGGGGGGGGGGGGGGGATCCTACAAAATTTCACCAAATCTAGCCAAGAAGGGGAGGTGTCCGGATTTTCGGATAAAATGCCTTACGTAATTAATGGACGCTCCCTAACATAACGATGAGAATGAAGGCCAATAAAATTCAATTCTTGATGTTTAAAATTACCTGCCATTCCTGCACCAGTTACAAAGGTCATCGTCACATTGAATTTATGGACTATAATCTGTCCGTTTCAAAGATAATAGAAATCTTCTTGTTGTTCCTTCATGTAATTACAGGTTAGCAATCATTATGTTAGATCCATCTCCATCTTGAGCTAATGGCCTTCAGACTGCATTACATTAGTTTCACAGGGGACCCTTCCCTTCTTCATTCTTTACCTCCGTCTCCTTGTATTTCCTTCATCAGCTAAGGTAGTTTGTACTTTATGAGATTAATTCCTATTAACGAGCCATTAATATCCCATCAATCTCCAGATAGGCTGACCTTGGGTCTTTGCGTAGAATATACAACTATCTGAAAATAGCTTAAATTTGCTACAAGGAAGGAAACGAAGTCTGTTTACGCCAATCAGCAGCACTTATTTAACAGAGCTTACATAGAATCGTCAAACACAGTTCTACCTGAAGAAGATGGTTTGAAGTTCTATCAGTTCTGCAAGAGGACACGTCATTTCATGATTGGATAGGCTGATGAAGACTAAACAATAACAAATGGCTGCGTTTTAATCTTAGCAATAAATCCCTCCTGAATTCAGTGCATTTTTAAACTCTTCCACTGTTTGCTTTACTAATAAATCCTTTCCAGTATAAGTTACTTATAACACACACACACTGCAGTTTCGTCCCCAAATCTAAACATTAATTTTACACACTACAATGGCTACTAGGCTCTCTAGCAGCCATTTTCAACTCGCTTCCATTGGTTGTTGTTGCCGTTAGCTAGACGAATGATATTATTGCAAATATTATAGCAAGCTGACAATTCGTCAACATATACATTATATATTACAATGTAGATATTATTTGCGTCTACTCGGAAACCTTCTAATTATAATAAAAACGAAATTAAACACTTAATACGTTTGAATACCAAACGCCTGTATACGTACTTTAAAACTTTATATGCGGGAAGTGTTAAAGGCACAATGTTTTAATGATTTTTTGGCTATAAAACAATCCGTTTTTTAATACTATTATGCCAAGAACTTGTATTCCTCACAGCTATTTACAGTGTTTCTTAATAAGGTATATACGAGTGTTGTCCCAAAAGTATCCGACCTTCCTTCATATATTCGCTCCTGACAGTTTTTAGCGCCATATGCCAGGTATGAGTGTCTACAATAAAGCTTCACGAACTCCTTAGATGTTGGAAATTGTCAATAATGATGAAAATCTGCTCAAAAAGATTATATGTGGTGATGAATCGTGGGTTAATGGTTATGATCCCGAACAAAATGACAGTCTTCTCAGTGGAAGCTGTCGTCGTAGCCACAACCGGAAAAAGCACGCCAAATTCGGAGAAATTTCAAGTCATTGCTGATTGTTTATATTATTATGAGGGTGTTGTGCACCACGAATATGCACTTAAAGGTAAGACGATCAACAAAGAATATCATCTTGAAGTTATTAAAAGATTTCGTGGCGCAATTAGAAGAAAACATCATCAGCTTTGGTTAAGCGGTGACTGGATTCTTCATCACGATAACGCGGCACCACATGCATCGAACCTCGTGCTGCAATATTTGACAAAGCTCAAAGTCGTACAGCTCCGTCAGCCTCTGTACAGTGCTAAGGGGGCGTCCATAAATTATGTGATGTGAAATAGGGGGGGGGGGGGTGGCTACGGAAATCTCTTGTCGGACTGTAGAGGTAAAAAAAAGGTCTACAAATGACGCGAAAGTCGATTTTAGGCGTGTTTTTCGTCGAAAAGTGGGGTGTAACCGGCTTTTAGAAGGGTGAGACCTAAAAAAAAGGTCTCAAAAAAGTTGCGAGGGCGATTTGGGGGGGGGGGGGGCTCTCATGGACTAGATCTCACCAGAGGGGGGAGGGGGGGTCGGAACAGATCTCACGAAGTCTCACGTAATTTATGGATGCCCCCTAACGTAACTCCTTGCGACTTTTGGCTGCTCCCAAGATTAAAATTGCCGCTCAAAGGACACCGATTCGACGACGAAGAAACACTCGAAGTTATCACGGTAAACGCTGCAAAGACCATATTCATTATTTATTTATTTTCCATATGCAATATAGCCCAGCACCTAGTATCTAATCTGGGCCCTTATATATATATATAAAACATATTAACATATAAACAATGAATGAAAGAAAATTTTGATTCAATTTCCAATAACTATTACATCTATTGTTATTAAACTGAATGGGTACCACACCACTACTAAATCTACTACTACTGCTATTGTCCCTATAATTACTACTAACATTGCTACTACTACTACTAATACCATTACTACTACTACTAATACTACTATTACCACCAATTGTCGCAGCCGCACTTTGGTCCACTATTGTTCATTTTTCTTGATGTTGTGTGCGCTCCAAAGGCAGAGTCCCCTGGAACCGGCAGCAAAGTCAGCCACCCAGGCCATCAAGAGTTGACCTCCTGGAATACCAAGACGGCTCCAGTTGTCGCTCAGAAGACAGCCTCTCTGGAGCACACTAAAGTTCCTCCGACGATTGATGCTGCTCATTGTCGTGGGATATCTTCCGTCAATCCGGTGTAATTGTGTTCTCCTCTTCTGCTATCTGTAGCCTTTGATTTCGCTCGGCATTTTTCCTTTTTATAAATTTCTCCTTCCAAAATTTTGAGGCTAGATCAGCTGCCTCGTCCAGCAATGCCACAAACTTTCGTCGCGCAGTATATCAAATATTCTCCTACCTTCCAGCCGAGCTTGTTGGTATTCTCTCAAACTGGCTGTTGTTTCACACTCCCATACCACGTGCTCCGGCGTACTCTCTTCACCACATTCGCACCTGTCTGAGTCCACAATATTTCGACTTCGGAGCCAGCTATTGTATGGTCCGTGACCTGTAATGTAGAGTACCATTCCGGGAGAGGGTTGAAGGTACTTCAACTTTAACCTCTCCTCTACGGACGGGAACATATCATATGCTCTTCGACCTGTTCACTGTTGTTCCATTCTTGTTGCCATTCCGCTAATAGAAGCTTCCGAATGTGCATCTCCGATGTTGCTTCACTGCCTACAATTTCTGCTACCTTATCTTGTTTCCCTTTTCTGAGCCAGTATATGGCACCCGTTTCCTTACTTCAAGGTCCAGTGGCCATACACCAATGACAACGGTTAGTGAATTTGTTGCCACGCGGTTCTGTATGCCTGTCAATCTTAAAAGTATTCCTCGTTGGACACGTCTGACTCGCTGTTTTAGTTTTACTTTTCTTAGATGCTTTGCAAAGACCATACCAAAAAACGAGTTTCAGGACTGCTTCCAAAAGTGGAAAGGGCGTTGGGAGCGTATTCTTCAATCAAATGGTGACTACTTCGAAGGCTGCCATCAGAATAACACCAGTGGGGAAATATGAAGGTAGATCGGATACTTTTGGGATAGACATGTAGGGCGTCAGGTAATAGAGGCGGATCAAGGTCAGTCTGTTGTATCCCCACTCCACTGCCGTTATCCCTACATACGACGGGGCCACACGCCTGCATGGACACAGCTGTCAACTATCAGTGGTGGAACAGGAGGGTGTGGTGAAGTGAGTAGTGGGACCAGGGCAACAAGACGTTGAACCGACAGTTCGGAGTGAACAGAGTATAAAATACAACACACAACAATTAATTAAATCTTACCCGCAGATTTAAATTATATCTTAATTCTAGTTTCTGCAACCTTACTTAGTTTTCTGTCTATTCCGGAACGTAAGTAATAGCATTATCAGTTATAAGAGTTGATAGCGTCTTTGGAGGGACCATAACTGTCAGAATCGTTGCCAAATTTTTAAAATAATAGAAACGTGAACGCACCTGATTACCTCTGACGAAAGCACCCGTGCAACGGCTGAAGTAAAAATAAATTGACTCGGCGACAGCAAAGAGAAGTGTAAATAGATTCAGGTAATAAATGAGTTTCGCTGAGTTATAAGCGATATGAGAGTTTGCTGAAGGGAGTGTTTACGATTTCGGCTTGTGGCACCTCGTTAGCTCACCTTTGAGGTAGCGAATGGCGTCGCTGGCTTTGAGCACGCTGCCAGACAAATGGCTACAGCGCCGACATCAAAGAGTTACCAAAAGTCGCCGACCACGGGCGCCAACACACGTCATCGCAAGATTCGAAAAGCATTGCTTAGAAACGAAGGGTGGTGATGAAAGTTAGCGGAAATGATATTCCATAACAGTATGCGACTCTCCAGGCAAAGGAGATTTAATGAGTGGGCACTTTTTCTCCCGCAAAGTAAGGCAAAATTTTAGAACGGCTATTAGCCGCGAATTCGTACGCGTGGAGCTAGAATTTCATTGCTAGAACTGGATAAAATCCACATCAATGCTGTATAAAAAGTTGCGTCTGTTCATGTAATTTATGAACGGATCATACACAAACTGACTGCGAAGAAACGAAGCCTGAGTAACCAATATATATCAATACAGTGACTCACACACGCTATCCGTCTGTCTCTCCCCGTTCGGTTAATTTTCAAACTTTCACTACAAAATATGTTACTTATCTCGGAAAAAAGTATCCCGTGTCCCTCTTAATAACACATAGTATATCCTTATCAAATTTCACAAAGATCGGATTAGCTGTATAATCGGGAAAACGTAACAAACAAACAGAAAGACAGAATTACTCCCGCATTTATAATATTAGTGTAAGTTTCAGGATTGCTACTTGGTTGTGAAATCATTCGTGACCTGTGCACTGGTATTAGTTTCGATGGTGTACGGGGTTTCTGTGTTGGCAACAGTGATAGCGCTTCGCCTGAAATGTCAGCTACCAGCACGATTCAGTTGTGCCATTATTTGCCTAATGATGGTTGTAGGAGGCATTGTACTATTTAATACTCGCTCTCACTGTTGCCAATACTCGAATCCACGACACTTGTTGAAATATTATACAAGAGAAACAGGCACAGTAGTTATGAACAGTTTTAAGGCTAGATATACTATTAAATGACTTGTCTGACACGTTTCTGACACGTTTCTGATTTCGCATTGAATTGAAGCAAATAGTTGTGTGTGGTTTTGGGTGTATATTTGTGTGTGTCTGTGTGCTTTGGATGTGTTTGCTGTTCTGTATGTGTATTTGTAGCTTTTGTCTCTGTGGTTTATGAATTCAGTCTTTAAAAAAATGCTGTATTAGCCTAAATATTGCAGATAATAAACAGTTGATAATCTGCAAAAATTGGACCCAGGAAATAAGGAATCTGAGATTAAGCTATCAACGAAAATAAATAATTAATAATAATGTTGTGTGGTCGTAATGACCGAGTGGACAAGGTTTCTTTTTTCTTCGACCAGGTAATCGTACAGGTTATAAGGGATGTAAAGTTTAAAGTGGGATGCGTTGTGGTGTACTTCGCATAAGCACAGTAAACTGAAGGGCCTTTTAAAATCTCAGCATAGATAATGATTCGGAACTTTTGATATCGGTTCAGACCCCTTAACCATTGAGCCATCAGACTGCTCATAGAAAAAAGAAATAGAATCTTAAAAAAATTCTTGTGGGGTTTTTTTTACAGATAAATGTGATGAGATCATGTTCTGAGTCAAGTCTATACTCTATAGTGTGTACTTACTTACTGAAACATTATAGCCTCTCTCGACATTGTGTATCGTTGATTTAAAAAAAAAAATTCGTAGTACGTGGTCATTATACATGGCATGTTTTAGTGAATTAGATAGTAAATGTGTGCATACACAAATACTTTAATTTTCTTTGTCAGCCTTATAAATACACAAAAGGCAATATTTCCCTCACACCTCTCCGGGTTTTACAAGACCTAGATAGAGTATATAATACACATTATGCCTTTAATTTTAATAAAAATTGTGACATGCATAATGGCAAAGTAGCTGATATTTTTTAGTTTTAAATCAACGATCTACAACACCTACACAAGGCATTCTGTTTCAGAAAGTAAATACACACTTTAAACTGTAGACTTGACTTAGAACAAGACCTCACAACCGTAAACATTTAAGATACTTGGCCGAATCTTTTCAAGAATTGTTTTTGTAGCATACATATTTACTATACATATAATGTACTTTATTTAAAACTTGGAGTAAGAAAACAAATAATGAAACATATACAATAATCACTATAAATCTCACAGTATTAATATACAAAAAATACAATCGCTGCAAACCTCACGATATGAATAATTGGTAAGGAATGTAACCTTTAATAACTATTATAGTAAGTTTATGAAGGCAGATATATAGCTACTGCTAAAAATCTTTAATTCATTAATTTCCAGATGAGTGATTGGTGTTTGTTGTGTGTTGCAGGTGAGTATCACTGCTATGGGCGTTGTCACCAGTTGCAACAGGTAGGACACCAACAGCTGCATCAAACGTTCTGACGAGTGTCTTCGTCTTCAATATTTCCTAAAGTGGCTTTCGCAACGCAATTTCGTTTTCGAAAGCTACTAAAACGCGAACCGGTTTCTTAAGGTATTTACTTAGGGACTTGAGGAGTACTGATACATATTTTATTCCGTTCTTCTTGTGTTTCACTTTGTAGTGTCCCACTCTGTATGTCTTGGGATTAACTACTTTATAAACAGTTTACTGATTAATACAAAATAAATGATTGTGGGTGGGGTTCTCTTCCGAGGTGGTCCTTCACATTAATACAAGTGAAACATGAATTATTAATGAGAAACATACTGATTTTATTGATTTTATACATAGAAAGCAAAGTTATTTCGGAAAAACAATTACTTGAATGGGTAAATGGTTGTTCCCTCTTTGGTACTGGAATTTACAGTTCTTTAATTTTGTTGGAGCTCGTTGTGGTCTCTGTAGACGATTGCGTTACCGTAATGTTGAGCAGCGCAATGAGAAGAGTCGTGTCGGTGACCCTCGACGACCGCGGCGACGGGGCTTGCAGAGCTGCGTCGTGTTTCGGCAGGCCAGGTAGTCGACCCGCTGAGCGAAGGGTGGAGTGGCGTCTGGAGTCTCTCCTCCGCGACAGCCGGCAGCTCGTCCTCGACCCTCGGGACCTCAGCAATGTGTCCTAAGCAGCGCAGATCGCCCGCTGCTGTCTCGTCGCCGAAACCAGAGTCCCTCTCGTCCAGTCTCCGCCGGTCCGACATCGAATGTCCTCCTCCGTCCATTCTGCCTTCCTCGTAGACTCGCCTTGGGCGGAGTTCGTTCCTCTTCTCTCTCCCGATTGGTCGAATATATAATAAAAAAAAAAAATATCAGCAACCAGCGAGAATGAATTCCATTGGCTGGGATAACCCCACCACCAGCGTCATTTTCTTGGTAGGTCACCCCCCTCCATATAACCATAGTCTCTGTGGGCTGCACTTCTTAAGAACAAACAGTTTATTGTTAAAGAATGTTTCTTCGCCAGCGACGTCTGCGAAATGTCTGACAGCTCGGCTGGAACATTTTATGATTGGGGCTCTCAAAGAAACCTTTCATTCGTCGAACATCCACACAGGGGAGCTCACAATGTAACACTGTGTCCATTGTTTTAAACAAACCTCTACTATATCCGAGAAGCTCTCCATCACTTCAGTAAATTAATGCCCCAAAACACTCGGTAACACAAGGGAAGTCTGTTATTTTGAACGTCAACCAGACCTCAATAAAGTACATTCTTTATTACTCACTAGCCTGTCCACTAGGTTACAACCATTATCCTTTCTATGACAAGTAATAATATTAAACATTCCTCATGATAACCTTGTCGGTCGAGAACCGCACTCAAATCAAATGATATGAACTTATGTAAATTAAATACATTATGGTAATAACACTACTGAATCTAACAACAACATTTCTTGTTACTGATAAATAATGAGATCTACAGAATGGGACATCTCATTTACCCACGTTCCCGGTTTTTCAAAAATTGCTTTATCAATTTTTGAAAGTTCTTGATTCTTTATTAAAATATTCCTCTTAAAAAATACTACAATGCGAATCTAAACATTCCCGAACATGATGCTAGTGTCTATTCATCTAGCGGGGTGAATCGTCTGTCATTAGCTCAGGTTTATCACACATTCATACCACAATATTGCTATAGATCTAAATCTACTTAAATAAAACACATAGTTAAGTTCTTACCTATTCTAAACTCATGCACTTATTCTACAAAATTAGATGATTTTGTTTCCTTTAACAACGCTGCCAAAACAGTTCAACGCTATTTCAGTAACCATTAACGCGAAGTGCAGATAAGATGAAATGACTACCATTTCTAAAAACTCAACTTTAGCGATAAATATCTTTAAGAAATCGTTTTCTGTCTTTGCAATATATTGTTAGATGTGAAACTTGATCTCACACGAAAAGGGGAATTAGTTAGCTAGCATGCAATTACTCCACTAGTTAAGCATCATATTTTCTTACGTCCACGGTACATTAATTAGACGTACTTTGCGAAGCGCTAGACGTAGAACTGCGTATTTGCGTATTCCTGTCTGACTATAACACTTACTGTATCTCAGCTACAACATGATGCGACTTTCCATTCGCAAATTAATTCTCTCTCACTCAGAGAATTCATGACATTTATCGTCATTACAAAGTGAAACGAAAGGTATCAACCTTCGTTCATTCAAGCAACACAGAACGCTAGAAATGCACAACGCTCTCTAATCATGGTCTTACCTTATTTGCCATGTAGAACATGCTGAAGGCATCTAGACCTAAACGTCCGTAGCTTACTCAATTACATTGCACCATTTTTTTATTACCATGGGCAAGTAAATCAGACACAGGAAACATGTACGCTTTGCTCAGTTCTAAATCCTACTCTCCGTTTTATACCGCATTTTACTTCGCTCGTCAATACTCTCGATTATTATTCACTGCTACTAGCTTTGGTGTTGTCATATAAATTATTTATTAATCTACTTCCTTTCCCTGCATGTCTTGCAAATTTAAATGACTGATTGACCTTGTTAACCACTCGCCCTTTTTTACAATACTGCAACTTATTTCTGGAATTACACGATTCAAATTCCTAATTCATGAACAATATTAATTCACAAAACTGTTATGCTACTGTGCATTACTGTCCTTTGAACACATGATTAACGTTAGAGGAAGTTGTTTCTTTGAACAGAAAATCTTTTTAAAGATCATCCCACTATCTCTGCTTACTGAATTTTATTACCGGAATTAAACATCGGCTTCCTCTATTGTCTCCCAGAAAAGCAATTCCTTCCCTCTTATATATGGATAAGGCATTCATTAAAACCTACTGGAAATATGTAAAACTACAAACGAGACAATATACAGCTAATTTGCATATGCAGCAATTTTATTCCTTCTACCAAAGTACAATTAAATATATTTAAATTATCTGCATCTTAAGTACAGGGAAATTTAATGTCACTCACTTTCGAGTATATTCATTCCAACTATCTAAAACCAACTAAACGTAATATCCTTACTGATTAATCACATGCATTTATGTAGCAAGGCCACATGTATGAGCCAAAAAACCATCTGAATCGCCAGATCAGATTTTCCAGGTGCACAAAACCAAGGAATCTTGATTCTACAACCTCTTTAATCTACCATGAACTACCTGAAACCATTTCTCACATTCTGAGACTCTTCCGCCAGAAGTATTTCCACATCCGGACACACTGTGCCAAACAGAAAAATTTTCGGACCTCTTACTGATTTTCCTACATTTTTGCAATTTCAATAGCATTGAAATAACCTTGCAATAAGCGAATGCGTGTAAAAATTCTGACTGTTCGGTTTGTTGGACAACATGAACACGGAAAAACTCGCATTCAGAGATTTTTCCATCCACGCTTACACAAGGTGATTCCTTATGATTCAAAGAATTTTGTTTGCCTGTTCGGCTCGCAAACGAAATCATGGATACAGCAGGTGTCATCGCATTTTCCACTAAATTTACATACTGCGGTCTTTTCTTTCTCTGCCAAAAACCAATACTTTACTTGCTAGAGGAAACCCTTTCTTTGATACGAATGCAACACTAATGTAATCCTGATTAACCATTTTTCTCGATTTCATCACAATCTTCGGACTGCTATACACAGTTGGGATAACTGCACTGACTTTGGCAAACGATTCGCTCGTGACAAGAATGAGAGTGTCTGTCTGCTGACATTCACATTCAATGCCTGTTTCTAGTGACTGAACGTCGTAATTCTCCGCTTCCCGAAAGCTTTCTTCTCCGATGCCTGCACAAATTGAGTCTGTATTCTCAAAATTGTTTATTTCCTTAGTGAAACTTGAAAATTCTTCCCTCACTATTGAGCGAACTTCCGACTTCAAATCTGCTTTCAACTCAGCAAGTTTCCCCTAATATCATCCATTTGCGAAGTCACTTCAGTTAATTTCCGATCCATTGCGTCATACCGCGAATCTACCCTTTCCATTTGTGACTTCACTTCTGTTCGAAAATCATCCACTTGTGATTTTATTTCAGTTCGAAAATCAGGACTTGTGATTTTATTTCAGTTCGAAAATCATGGACTTGTGATTCTATTTCGGACTGCATGCCTCTCAAAAAATCCATTATTGATCCCAAATTTATCGGTTGCAATTCAGCAACAGTTTCTTCCCGTGAATTTAAGTTATCGGTTGGTAATAACGAATCTACAACTTCGTGTATTTCGGATTGATCAACCGGTTCTACTCCAAAACTTGTCCCCGGTAACACAGAATTTTCCTCGGCATTCATATTGATGATCTATTCCTTAATCGCATTAATATAATTAAAAATGGACTTCAAAATAATACAGAATTTATCCCAACAAGCAATGAAATTTAACACAGCAACAGAAAACACGGCTCATATACGAAACAATTGTAATCAATCCGGCATACCATAAGAAATGACAATACAACCCCACGTCAAATCACAATAAAGCAAGACAAACAAATGAAACAACGCCGCATTGCAACGAACATACACAACAAATTTCAATGAAACCAATATACCATCAGAAAACTCATACATTAAGACACAACAAAATGTGATAAAACAAACGAAATAATGACACAACATCTGAACACCGGACTGCATTAAGCTGAAGCTGGAAAGAAAATACACACTGTATATTCTACAAGCTCTACAAAAGGAAAACAAACATCACAATCATTCACTCCGCCAAGACAGAAGTTCACCTGCTTCGCCATCTGAAATTAGCTGACATGCATATTCAAGCATTAACTAAATATCTCATGAAGTGAGAAAAATTAAACTGAACAAAACAAGCTCCAATAAAAATTTTGAATTAACTTGAGGGTTAAAATGTGAATTTTGACCATCGGAAGCCACGAGTTGGGCGCCAATTATGTAGTGTCCCGCTCTGTATGTCTAGGGATTAACTACTTTATAAACAGTTTACTGATTAATACAAAATAAATGATTGTGGGTGGGGTTCTCTTCCGAGGTGGTCCTTCACATTAATACAAGTGAAACATGAATTATTAATGAGAAACATACTGATTTTATTGATTTTATACATAGAAAGCAAAGTTATTTCGGAAAAACAATTACTTGAATGGGTAAATGGTTGTTCCCTCTTTGGTACTGGAATTTACAGTTCTTTAATTTTGTTGGAGCTCGTTGTGGTCTCTGTAGACGATTGCGTTACCGTAATGTTGAGCAGCGCAATGAGAAGAGTCGTGTCGGTGACCCGCGGGAGGGCTGTGTCGACGACCGCGGCGACGGGGCTTGCAGAGCTGCGTCGTGTTTCGGCAGGCCAGGTAGTCGACCCGCTGAGCGAAGGGTGGAGTGGCGTCTGGAGTCTCTCCTCCGCGACAGCCGGCAGCTCGTCCTCACCCGGGACCTCAGCAATGTGTCCTCAGTAGCGCAGATCGCCCGCTGCTGTCTCGTCGCCGAACCAGAGTCCCTCTCGTCCAGTCTCCGCCGGTCCGACATCGAATCTCATCCCCCGTCCATTCTGCCTTCCTCGTAGACTCGCCTTGGCGGAGTTCGTTCCTCTTCTCTCTCCCGATTGGTCGAATATATAATAAAAAAAAAAAAAAATATCAGCAACCAGCGAGAATGAATTCCATTGGCTGGGATAACCCCACCACAAGCGTCATTTTCTTGGTAGGTCACCCCCTCCATATAACCATAGTCTCTGTGGGCTGCACTTCTTAAGAACAAACAGTTTATTGTTAAAGAATGTTTCTTCGCCAGCGACGTCTGCGAAATGTCTGACAGCTCGGCTGGAACATTTTATGATTGGGGCTCTCAAAGAAACCTTTCATTCGTCGAACATCCACACAGGGGAGCTCACAATGTAACACTGTGTCCATTGTTTTAAACAAACTCTACTATATCCGAGAAGCTCTCCATCACTTCAGTAAATTAATGCCCCAAAACACTCGGTAACACAAGGGAAGTCTGTTATTTTGAACGTCAACCAGACCTCAATAAAGTACATTCTTTATTACTCACTAGCCTGTCCACTAGGTTACAACCATTATCCTTTCTATGACAAGTAATAATATTAAACATTCCTCATGATAACCTTGTCGGTCGAGAACGGACTCAAATCAAATGATATGAACTTATGTAAATTAAATACATTATGGTAATAACACTACTGGATCTAACAACAACATTTCTTGTTACTGATAAATAATGAGATCTACAGAATGGGGACATCTCAACTTGTTCATTGTGTTCGAATTACAGACTAATAAATCTATAGTATTCGATTCAGTTGGTCTGCTGTTTATTTACCGTTTGATTTGCAACGGAACTATTCGTTTATTCTGAATTTTATGTGCTAATCCAGACTATATTCTAAAGGCACATCCACAGCATGCCATCCGTATGACAAGGCAAGCAAAGGTAATGCGGCAAAGTTAGCTGGTAAAGTCATATTCGCTGCGCCTACATAAGTAATAACATTCATGACGAAAGTTTACGGATAAAGGTCTACTTGTTGCCGCCGCTGCAGCAATAATAAGTAGAAAGTGAACAGTGTAGTTAGTGAACTACGCAAATGTTGGTTCTGGGTACGTCGCTCCCTCCGAGATAGATCCAGGTATGAATGCAGCTACTTGATGAATGATCTATTACTGGACTATGCAGTCGAGTTGAATTTCGAGTACAAAAGTGGGATTGGGTGGTTTCTGGAACATTTTCCGAATGTCAATTAGTATTTTGAGACTCTTCCCAATTTGATAGCGTCGAAAATCAGCAAAAGTGACCCATCGTTTAGAAGAGCTATTTCACCCAGTATACGTTTAGCGCTTACACTGGGGTTTTGGCAACAAGGGACTCGTGTTAAAAAAAAAACCTGTTTTGAAAATTCACAGCTAGACTCATTATATTTTTATTAATTTCTTTCCTATCAACTTAACTGCTATTTCCGTGAACCCATCATGACTTTTACTATGATCTTTGTATTCTCCAATACCACAAAATATATCGAGTGCGGTAAAGTTCTATTAATGCATAGACTTTCTCGTTAGTCCACTCCATCTTTAAGGTGGAATGTCCACTCTAGGCCAAGCGACTCCAAGTCTTTGCGATATGGCACAGGCCTGCATAAACCTTCACACTACCCATGCTGTACCACATAGCCTTGTCATGCCATGGCAGAGTGTAGACACGCCTTAACTACGTACCAAATTACATTCAAATCGGTTGAGCCGTTACAGCATTATTGCATAACAGATTTTTGCATTTATAATAGGTTTGCATGTCTTGCAGCTGCATTAACACTATGAACTTTGATTCCTGAAATGCAGTTATAATGCAGTCCCTTAAAATACAAGAAGATTTAATATGCAGGTGATTGGTTGCTTCTCAGTGATGTTAAGAGTTTAAAGGCTATAGGGGGAGAATACCAATGAGATGGTTCGACCAAATCAAAGACATAAATGGAAAAAAACTCTTCAAATTTCATTAAGAGAGGAAGAAAGGTGATTAAATAAACCCTACAGATAAATACATTTAGTTTCTAGAGTCGGGAATGCTCAGTAAACGAAGAGAAAGTGTTTGAAAAAGAAAAATTTCCTTCTGACGTTTTTTCCATCAATCGAAATCAACAGTACTAAAGTACGTTCATCCATGAATTCAACAGTGTTATTATTACTATTGTTAAAAGTCAGGACATTCCTGCATCTTCGTAATTTTCGTGAATATTTATGCCTTGGTGCGGAATCATGTCTGAGAATTGAAATAATGGATACCGCAATATCTTTTTTTTTTTTTTTTTTTTTTAATGGCATTTGGCAACGGAGGCCATACAGCCAGCTCAAGGTGATTTAATTGCTTTCAGTGTATAGACGCCACAGGACGGACAGGACATTCACACAGACATACAACACTTAACATCCATGCCGCGGCCGGATTCGAACCGGCGGCCTTCGGCACGCGGAGCTAGCACTCTAGCCCCCACGCTACCGAGGCCGGCGACCGCAATATCAGACACTCGTTTCGTCGCGGGTGACAATATGTTCCACCGGTGACCTATATCCAAGGCGCGCGTGTCTTGAATATTATGTTAGCGGCGCATCGAGGCCAAGCAGAGAAAGGCAGGCACAAAATACACAAAGTATTAGAGCCCCACTGCTGACATACATAAAGAGAAGGAATTAACTTTAGATGTATCTATGTTTATGTTATGAGCTGTGCAAACAGATTGGCTTCGAAATTCTGTAAGTCTGCTCGCAAACTGAGATGCGAAACAGTTACTACTTGTTCAGTAACTGTTATTAATATCTAAGTCACTTCTTATGTCTGTATCGAAAAACGGAGGAGAATTCTCCCTACTCACCCGACTGAATAAAGTCTGCAAGTGCGAACCCGTAACTGTTATTGGTAAATATACTGATAACAGTTAAATCAACTGAAATACGAAGTAACTGAAGTAAGTGTCAGCTTGTTTGACTGGTGTCAGATACTGCCCCCAGCAGTTAAGAGTTTTCAAATGGCGTTTAGTTAATCGGGGCATATGCGTTAATGGTTTTGCAGGCTTGACTTCTTTGCTGCAGAGATCTTCAAGCCAAAAAAGATTTTTTTTAGTTCAGTTCTAAAGATCGAAGCTTTCTAGATGGAGTGAATCTACAGTTGCTTAAAAACGGATGAGCTGACATTAAAGGTGCTTGAACCAACGAGAGCAACCACCTTTAGCATCCTGGATGATGGCGTCTCTTCTGTCATCATTCCGCCGATTTGTTCTATGCAATTCTCAGTCCCCACGTATTCTAATATAATCTCTGTATCTCAACATAACCGTTACAACACACGTCCTCAGTTCCCTATTTCATGTATTGTAATATTTGTCCGGGCATTCGAGAGCACATAATCCCCATCCGGATCCAGATTTTGATTTTCCATCGTTTTTCTAAATCACTGCAAGTGGATTTTGGGATAATTATTGCGATATTCCTTCGCATTGCTTGCCGCAAATCTTCTCCCGCCAGTAATGACCTTGACGTCGACGAGGCGAAAAGCCCAAAAGAAAGTATAAAAGTCTCTCTTCCTCCATAGTTTTCGCTACCTCTGTTCCCACCACTCACATATCGACCAATCCCCCTTGTCTGTAACTCGTACCCTCCAACTTGTTTCTCATTTCTGTCAGTCTCTTCGAAAAACATATTTCCTGATATATCAATTCCAAAAAGAAAAAAAAGAAGAAAAGTGCATTTCTTACCTTATTTACACATTTACATTTTAACACTTTAAAAAGCACCACATTTATATTTCATCAAACCTAGCGTGGTGGGTGAACAGTTAACGTTCTGGCCTCGCATTCGGGAGGACGCCGGTTCGAATCCCCGTCCGGCCATCCAGATTTGGGTTTTCCATCGTTTCACAAATTACTCTAGGCGAATGCCGGAAAGCTTCCTTTAAAAGGCCATGGCCGAATTCCTTCCCGTTCCTTGTCTCCAATCCCAGCCCACCTCTAATGATCTCGACGTCGACGATGCAGAAAACCATAAGTAAAAAAAAAAATACTGCATCAATTCTCCTCCTTTGTGGTATTCTTGAAATTGAGGCTATACTTCCATTAAGCACTGTGCTCCATACTTACACATAGCTGTGAACAACTTCTTTTTTTATGGCTTTGGGGACTTTACCATTGAACGCGAAGGATTTCGGTCATGGCGTTTAGAAGGAACCATCAGCGTTTTTTCCGTGATTGATTTCGGAAAAATCACAGAAAACCAAAATCAGGATGGCTTAAACGGGGATTTGAACCCGTGTCCTCGCGAAGGCCATTTCGGAGAGTAACTACTTACCCTCCGCGGTCGGTCTACGCAAGCTGTTTCGAGTCATAGACTGATGCCTGAAACTATTATTTCTCTCTGAAACAGTCTCTTTTCGTTACTTCTATTCTGTCGAAGAAATGGCTCTCTCTTCAGCCATTCGTTAAAATTTAGCATAGCTGGTTTTTTGATACTCATTTGCCTTTGATGGTGCTAAGAATCATTACGTAAGGTCTTGCGACCTCGTGACAGAGTTTCATGTTGCCGCGCATTCCACCTCTGTCGTGGCTGGACCTAAAATTTAAGGTAGAATCTGAATCATGGAACGTCCTGGCGTAGCTCATGTAATCAAACAGAACGCTTTAAATTCTGGGCCCCACCGAGATTTTAACTCAGGACCACACCCCATACGTTTGAAAACCACTGAGCCAGCCGACCGCTTTTGATCGTGCTGCTAGTGGATGATACCCATCGTCATAGTACAGTGTCGCCCGTCTAGCAGGGACCCCGCAGTCGTCGTCAGTTGAAGGGGGATGCGAGCGATGCGGACCCTCCACCAGGCCGCTGCCTGGGCCTCCATTTGTCTTCATCGGCAGCCAATGTCGATACAGTCGATTACGCCGCATCTCCCCCGTCATTGGACGGCCGTCTTGATGGGCCGTTCCAGCCACAAATTGAACTGACCGCCCGGCCAGGCGATTACGCGTACAAAATGGAAACACACGACGCACGCCGGGGTCAAGATGGCCGCGGCCTGCCCGCGTCCACTCCACGCTGCTAGAGACGCACCATTGGGACGTTTGAGCAGGGTGCTTATTGCTTCACGCCTCATCTACGTCCAGTTAATTAGAGGCTGGGGAGGATAAGGTGAATGGAACATGTGAACCATCCTGGCATTAGTCGTCAAATGCGAACTACCAATTATCCTCGGGAATCGTCAAGTGTTAGCTAACCACTGCGGTGTGTTAGACGAGAACGGCCCAATTCTCCTCTCTCAACACATGCAAGCCGTTAGCTCAGAAAAACAAATTTAGAGGTATTTTATCATAGACTAGAAATGAAAAACTCACTGTTATTGTATAAATATTATCGATTTTAATTAGTAACGTTCGGTGACACAATTTCTAAGACACAACTTATGTTAGATTGCAAATGAAGATGCTGTGTTTGCGGCATACAACCTCCTCCAAGGGTCATGATACAGCAGCTGCCCCGCGCCCTGCTTCCGTTCAATACGGACGTCCAACCAACAATCGCTATCGCACAGCTGTGCTGCCCAGCGTCAAAGTTGTTACACAACTTTGATAACAACGCTATGCTACCACAGTTACTAAACAAACTATAGACCATGGAAACCCAACAATATTACAAATCAAGTTACAATCATTAATACAGTTATTCAGTATACTTGTAATTAATAAACGCTACATAATTCAATAATAATAGTAAATTAATAATAAAAATGATTGGATGTTAGTTACAATGTAAGAAACTGGACGCAATTCGGCCACGGCCATTGACGGAACCGACGCGCAATTCGCCTAGAATAATTTGGGGAAACATAGGAAACCCAAAATCTGGATGACTGGACGTAGATTCCTACCCGCGCCCTCCCGAATACGAGGCCAGAGCGTTACTGTTCACCTACCACGCACAGTGCTACTGTGTTGTTGGTAGTTGAGATACTGTTGTACATCAGCCGTTCAAGTAAACCCAGAGGGAATACCAAACAAACGAATTCCATCCCCGCTCCTTTATCATATCAGTTACTAATTGTGTTCTGTGGTAATTTCGATAGACAAATCTAGCAGGCCTTCGTTGCACCCTCCACAACTCCTGTGTTTGATACCCAAATTGTCGGTCCCATTACTACGCCACCATTCACAAGCAATGGTCTGACCAAAGCTTTGTAACCCAGTTCTCGTACTTCCCTGGTGCATTCCGTTATCACCCTATCCAACAAGTGTGGGTTTCAGAAATCTGTCCCTACCACCTGCCTAAAATGTTCTGCCCTATTCACTTTTTTCTTACCACTTTTTATATCAAGATATTTGCACTTCTCGTCTTCATCAAGCAATACCTCCCCCACTCTATAATTGGAAACCCTTAGTTTTTATCTTTAAATACTAATATAAATGTAACTTGGATGAATATTAAAAACGTAAAGCAATTTCCACTACTCTTTATTGACGTCATAACTGTTTCTTTCTTGTCAAGCAATTCTTTGATATATTTAAATCGCAGCGTGAAATTCGATCTCGTTTCTCTCCCTATCTAAGGTAAAAGTCACGGTTCCTAGAGCTTCTGCCGCTTCCCGTATGATTCGCGGAGGTAGAGCTCCGCATTCCCATTACAACCATTGATAGGTTATGAATGGATGTGCCGTGGCCAGCGCCATGCTCCCACCACTCGTTACCTTCCCGCGGAGTTTCCTCCACGGTACTCATTGGATGGCAGGCTGAGTGGGACTGGGGGACCGTTCCGGACGTTCAGCCTCGAGGAGAAATCCTCAGCTTCGTCGGGGATCGAACCCCGATCACCCGGGCCGCAGACAGGCGCTCTACCGCCTTCTCCCTTTCTCTCTTTTATTAAAAGTTCGGCACTACTGGCAAAGAATCATTAGCAAGACGTCCTCTATCTACATCAAGGATCCATCCACCTTAGTTTGGAGTGGGTTGTGGAAACGTAAAAAATGAAGTGTAATAAATAAACAAAAAACAGTTAAAAATACTGGTACTTGTCTCACTGCATAATAAAGCCGACGCTTGATGCAAATATCCTGTCTAACGTCGTCAGGTGATTATTAACGTTCTAGGTTTGCGCAGAACGTTGCGACGGATGCGGCCTGATCGCGTAACTAGTAACGCGTAACCAGCAACGCGTAACTCGTATCTCGTAACGCGTAACTCACAACGCATAACGCGTAACTCGCAACGCGTAACTCGTTACTCGTAACGCGTAACGCTTAATTCGTAACACGTAAATCGTATCGCGTAACTCGCGACGCGTAACTTGTAACGCGTAAAATGTAACGCTTAAATCGTAACGCGTAACTCGTATCTCGTATCGCGTAGTTCGCAACGCGTAACTCATAACGCGTAAATCGTAACGCGTAACTCGTATCTCGCAACGCGTAACTCGCAACGCAAACAAATTTCTCCCTACCGCAACCAAAGCAGTTTCTCAAAATAAATTGGAGGTAACAAGGGAGCCGCTAGGTTTAACGTTCCCATCCGACCTCACACAATGGTACCGTATGTGCTCACTGCTGAGAAGATTTGGATTTCACTCAAGGTTTTGGGCCCACGTGCGATGCTTGAGTATCGTACACCGCCACCTTTCCCTCCCTGCTGATTACTTCGCGGTGGTAGAAATTTCGTCCACTACCCGCTCTCGAATCTGCTAAGGGAACGTCCATTAATTACGTGAGGTGTTTTCCCGGAATTCCGAACCCCCCCCCCTTCCCCTCTGCTGAGACTTAGTGAGATCTGGTAGGAACCCCCCCCTCTAAAATGACGTAACATTTTGACGGAGACACCCTCCCCCCCCTGCTGATCGACCTCGCAAGTTTTTGAGACCTTTTTTTAGGTCTCATGCTTCCAAGGGTGGTTATACCCCCCCTAAAGTCGGGAAGTCGGGTTTTGGACCAAAAACCCCCCCCCCCCTTAAAGTCAACTTTCGCGTCATTTGTAGACTTTTTTTTGCTAGCTCTACCATCGTACAAAAATTTTAAAACCTCACGTGAGATTACCGTTGACCCCCCCCCCTCCCCTCCCCTCCCATAGGTGAGCTTTCATGAGATATCACTGCACCCCCCCCCCACCTCCCCGTTTTTCACTTCACGTCGTTAATGGACCCCATGACACTACCCTAGTGACTCAGCTATATTGTCCAGCGGGGCAGGTAGTTTTTATGTGCGCTTCATAAATTACATGTTTCGCTGTCTGAGCTGCGCCGTGGTTATTTGAAAGTTTTACTGCTTGTTTGCGATTTAGCCCTTCAGTCTCTCACAATGACAGTCCTTTGAGCTGGAAGGGAACGGCTTTCGCCATATGGCAGACGGACGCAAAAACAGCGGCGCTGGGGAAAACAAAACAAAAACTGCAGAAACGGAGCGGGCGGGCATTAAACGGGAGCGTCTGGCGGTACGTCGCGGCCGATAGTTTACGAGGCGGCCACGAATCACTGTTGTTACGGGACGTAAAACGGCTTTAATTGCTGGCCGGCGCAGACGGCAATTAAATCCGGCCCGGGCGAGTATAACATACTAGGGACATCTCTGTCGGGGCACCCATCACTCACTCGCTCTCATTGTGCTGTACAGAGTGTATAACCTAACATCCAGACGCCTGCTTCAGGCTTCATGCGGGCTGCATTTGGCGGCGATAGGAAGAAATTTGTAAGCTTTACACGTTACGGGTTAAGCGTTACGAGTTAAGCGTTACGCGTAACGTGTTACGCGTTACAAGTTACGCGTTACGCGTTACGGGTTATGTGTTTAGTGCGCATGCGCCGCAACGTTCTGTACATGCGCAATTAACGTTCTGCGCATGCGCGCGGGATGTTACTTCGATTCAAGCAGCTGTCATTTAAGCTCTTCTAAAACAGCGATTATTTGGTAGAGCTTTTTGAATAAATTCGCGATACTTTTCTATGCATGTGTTTCGTGATTACACCTACATTTTATATAAAAAAGGTTGAAACTTAAATTGCTTTAATACCCACTGAAAATCACGTGACGTATATTTACATACGGAGGAGTTACCATTATTAAACACTGCACCAGTATTTTTAGTAGCTTTCTTTTTTGCTTATTAGTTGTTTATTTATATTTGTTGTATGTAGATGGTTTTTATTGTATTCTCTGATCGCTGTTATAGTAAGGAAAGAAATTTGGAATCACATTCGTATCTCGATACAGTGATTGTATTAATGAGCGTGCGATAAAAGCTTTGATTTTCATGCAGAAATATTAGCATTTCAATTTAATGAGGTGCGAATGAGTTTTTTCAAGCTTATTTAACTTATGAGCCAGAAATGTGCGTTAAATTCGTCATTTTTGACGGTCTTAGAAGCCAGTTATTAACTAAATTTTTGCACACTTATACATGTACCAGTATTATTAGTTACTTTTAGTGTTAAGCCAAAAATCTACGTTCAAAGCGTCATATTAGACGGCCTTAAAGGTAGTTATAAACGAAAATTCATTGTAAGGACAATTTTCTTCAAGATATTCTCCGACTATATAACATCCTTGCTAAACTTTCGCTACTGTACGGCAGTGGGGCCTGGACATACTGCAATGGTGATGAGTGGAGGCTATTGGCGGCTGAGTTCCGATTCAGGAGGAGAACAGCTGGCTACACAGAGATCTGATAAAATCCTTAAAGAACTCCAAGTCAAACCAGTTCTCCAAACAGTGCAAACCTGCAGAACTTCTTGGACAGACCATGTACTAAGAATGAAGACGGGCCGGATCCCACGAAACATTCTCAAATACGATCCCATAGGCAGGAGAAATGTAGGAAGACCACCAAGAAGATGCATTGAGACCGTAACAGGCCACCAGACCTAACACTGGATAGGAAGAAGAAGAAGGATATTCTCCGATATAAAAGCAATGAATACAAAATAAAGACTAAATGAAATACTCTTTCTGCAGAACTGTGCTTGAAATTTTTGTGTCCGAGAATAACTAGGAAATTCCTATTTACTATATACATGTAATATTCCACTCAAGTTCGAAATAAACATAAAAAAATACACAGAAAAAGTACACATGAAAAAACCACAGAAAAATACAAAGAAGCTTCACTTTTGTCGCGTGTGCAAACTTATAAACGCACGCTGGTTTTTTTTTGGGGGGGGGGGGTAGGGTTCATTAGTGGCAGGTAAGGACTAGGGACAAGGAACGGGAGGTAATTTGGCAATGGATTTTTGAAGGAACCATGCCGGCGTTTGTCTGGAGTGATTTCGGAAAACCGAAATCTGGATGGCCGTACCGGGATTTGAACCCGCGTGTTCCCAGATGCCAGACCCGAGCGTTCCCGCTCCCCCACCACGCTCCGTAACATCGAATATTGAGATTCCTCTAGCAGTGGCAGCTCATGCGCCTCGTTCGTCGTTTCATATGCTCGTTAAAAGCTACAAGTCTGCTACTCTGTAGGCGACACCGCCGTTATCTGAAGACCGCTGACTTGCCATTGACGTTGAGATATGCGGCGTTTAGGAGCGACCGGAAGGAATAAATTAGCCGCTTATCAAGTATCAGAAAGTCGCATCTGGTCGCCTCTGTACTTACATACTGACCGCAAGCACTAGTGATCTCGAGGTTAAGTAAGCATTCTGCACATAAAAAGTAGCAACGTAACATCTGCAGATTTTCTCGAAGACTCCTTCGTCTTAATAGCAACCAGGAATTTTTAAGTGTTCTGCTTACAATCTTCACCTTCCCCTATCGACCTTCACCGTATCGACCTTCCACGCCAGAATTTTAGCTCCAACGCAAGTTTTGGACTAACGTACGGAGGGCCTGCAGTTTGAATCCTTCCTCTGGCATGAGTGGGTTTAATTGAGTGCTGAGTCCGTGCTGTTCTCTACATTATCATGCGAAAGTGGTATAATACAGTTGCTGAGAGTACCTAGTACATGCAAACTTGTAGCTGCGTTTTTGATTCAAAATGCAAAATACATATTTTTTTTAGGTAAAGAAATCTCCAGACTTCGAATATACCGTAACAATGGAAAATTAATGGAGTGTCTTGTTTCAATAGCGACCTGGTGGCTCAGTGCTTAAGGCGACTAACTAGTGAGTCAAAGGTCTGGTGTTCGAATCCCTGTCTCGGCGAAGATTTTCAAAGGCCTTTAACCTGACCTTCACCTCTGGAACAGCAGAATACTTCCATGGTTCGGATTTGACGTTAAATTGTAGGTGCCCTTCATCTGGTAGGATTACCATGTTAGGTTAGGTAAGGCGGAAAGGAACTCGCCACCCTGCCTCCTATACAAGGCTAAGTATATCACTTTTGCGAGGATTCAAACACCTTCGTGTTAAATACCAACCTTAACGTTTCTTCAGAATGGGACAGAGAAGCCACTGCACTGCAGGAAAAGTTAGTGCATTATGTTATTTATTTAGGGCAGAAACAAGAAAACAATGAGATCGGCAAAAAGGGCCCTGTTGAAAAAGATAATTCTTTAAAGTTCCAAACAATGGTCTCACAAGTTTCTGAAACTGCATGCACGGAACACAGCACTTCTTGGGAGCGAAGCATAGACCTTTGGTATACCAGAAACGAGGAAAATTGAAGCATTTTAAATGTGGAGTTACACAATGACGTTAAAAAATTTTGTGGGCAGTTTAACCATCAAATGGCAGTGGTTTGACAATTGTGGACGAAGATAGAAGTTTGTGGGAGTTTCTCTCAAAAAGAAGAGATAGGAAAGTGGGTTACTTTTTAAGACATACGTTTGGTTAATTCGTTACAATAGTGAATATTTCTACAAATAAATTATGGAGACGAACAGACATTATAATATATGAAATAAATGTAGAAACACTTAACTGAACTGGAGAGTTTGAAACACTAGATAAAATCGAAAGAAGATCTAAAAATTACTAGAGCATAAAATCAAGAGTGAAGTAGAATAAAAATTAAAATCAAGCAAAGAAATTTATTTTTAAATTGAAACAGGCAGATGTGATGAGGAAAAGAAGATTACAATTCTGTGGCAACATACGCAGAATGAATTTCGAAAGATTTACCAAATACATATTTGACTTGATAAACAGCAAAAAATCCAAACCCAAACGGTTCCAGGAAATATAAAAAGATATGCGAAAACCTGGAATCAATACAGACTCACTAAAAAAATAGAAAACTTTTTAGAGGGGAAACTCAAAAAGCAGGTTTTCAAAAGAAGTAAAAAATCATCCAGTGGAAGAAAGTGGACAAAGGAAAAGAACGGAAGGTACTCTCAGAGAATGAACGAAATATTAGCCAAAAGAGGATTGAAGACAATTAGGTATAAACGTAGTTGATTATCGTAGCCTCTAGAAGGGTTATTCAACGAGGGAATGATATGAATCAGATAATTCAGAATGAAGATTGTAACAGAGAAGTTGAGATCAAGATTTCTGTCCGTGACGGGGAAAAATTTATAGATGAAATTTCTTACCGATGGAAGCATTGCGTTATTCTGTAGCAGTGCAATAGTTTGATGCAATTAATTTCACATCCAACTGTTTGATACAACAGCTCAAAGAGGCTAGTAACAGGGAACAAGGCGTCTACAGGAAGTGAAACACTGTATCATCTTGCAGGTGACGGCCACCATATTTGTAAACAGAAGTTACCAGAAACGAGGAAGAACCGAACGGCGAATGATACAAGACTCTGCATCGACATTTCATTTAATTGCGACGGAGCACATGCTCCGGTTACAATTTCCCTACGCACCCATTATTCCCGTATCCTTTACCAGCCTACTTTTGCATCTACGAATGTCAACTTTGAATTATTCATCATTTCTCTTGGTAATTTACGCGGATTCCAATCTCTGACCCCTATACATACGAATGCGTGAAATCGAGTGCCAGCTTGTGGCCATGGTCATCTTTTCCCTTCCATCCACCTCTCTTGATTATTCCACACATCTTTCCGCTCATCATCGGCAATATACGCCTTGTACACTCCCATGACTCTCTTCACCGTCCTCCTGTCTTTATATGAACATGGACGTAAAATTCTTGCCTAAAGGCCCAAGTGGACAAAGTGAACTTTCGGACTTCTCCCGTACCAAGAATTCCAGTTGAAAATGAAAGATCTCCATCTTTTTTGGTAGGTTGAAAATTGTCGAAGGCATACAACGTGGCTGCAATGAAATTTGCTTAACTTCTCTTAACAAGGTGAGGTTAGGAGACAGTCACCATGGCGATATGTGTCCACGTCAGTCCCAATATGTTAGCGACTTCATAAAAAATTAATCAGTGAAGCACTGGCTTCAGGGGTGGCTGTGACAATCTTCATGCCTGGAAGTTTATGCAGAATGCATTTTTTTTCCCTTGTCGCTTTACGCCTCGTCGTCCTCGAGGTCATCACATGAGGGAAAGGAGCGGGAGGGAATTCGGCCATGGTCATTTGGAGGAATCATCGCGGGTGCTTTGGGGCAACCATTGAAAACCGAAATCTTGATGGCTTGGCGGGGATTCGAACCCGTGTCCTCCCGGATGCGAGGCCGGAGCGTTACCGCTCACCCTCCACGCTCGGTCTGCAGACTAGAATAATATGAACGAGATTGCTACAAGATATTTGCAATTTGTTTATATACAGATAATTGAGACTCAGAGCAATCTGCATATCTGAGTGACAGCAGGGACGTGAGAGTTGGGAGTCGAACCGCGGACCCGCCTCGGGCGGCCAGCTGCGTGTGGTCCACCTGCAGTGAGTCGCGCCGGACTACAACTCTGTTACTCGCCCGCCCCGTCGCCGCTTTTCCTTTTTCCCGAACTGCGGCGTGCAGCGCGAGGAAAAGAAGACATTTCCATTTGGCTCGGACCGGGCCCGAGCTGGGCGCACCGAGAGTGGAGGCGAGGAGGAGAAGGAAACAGAGAGAGAGAGAGAGACCGAGGAGAGGGATTGGAGGCCGAGCCGACTTGGGTGGTCCCCACCAGCGCACGGCCGGCGGGCGGGCGGGAGGTCCCACCAGCAGTCTTCATTTAGTGGCCGACTGGTCTCACCGCGCACCACAACCCCGTCGTCCGTTCGCTCGGCCTCTGCAAACACCCAACACCTCGACCCAGCTGCTCAGCCATCTCGATGTGATCTCAAGCGACCGGGTACTCGGTATCGAGCCACTCGGATATCCCAACTGGTGTTCCTCCACAGTGTCTCCCATTGGTGTGATAAACCGCTGACCCGCGACATCTCCAGTGTGAAAATCTCCTTTGGGGTGAACAGTGAACCACTAGCCCTGGTGAACAGGCAGTAGGGAAATCCATCTGGTATTTCTGTTTCGAATTCTTGAATTGCGTGATTTTAGTGTGACACCGCACCTTCCGTAGTGTGAAATACTTCGACTGCGATGTGAAGAGTGTGTTGTAACAATAGAGTACGCGCTGCTGTTGAGGAAATTGGTCAACCATAAGCTATCGCTGCGTTCCATCCACTGTGCGGATTTGTCTGCTTTCTCCCATCAAAGCAGGCAGTGTTGGATCAACTTCATGCCGGGTATTGTGGCTACATCCCATTTGGCTACCTTGACCAGTATCACTAACTGAAGTTTCAATGAATGTGTACCATTTGTGTCAGTGTCATGATTAAAAACGGTGCTACTGCCTCGTGGTCTCACACTGTTGGTGTTATCGTTTTATTAACCAGTATTGTGTAATATATGATAAGAAGCGATCAGTTCCTGTGTGAGACTGGACTCTTCAGTGCGCACCTGTGTGAGGATAATCTCGTATTCCTCAGTGTTGTACTCAGATAGAGCAGAACTTGCCACGGGTCATGCAAAGGTCCTGCAGTTTCACCTTCCCTCGTGCCGTGATGGTTTGTCAAATTCACTGAATCTGTAGATACGTTCAGAGCTTAATAAGTTCGACACAAACTATGAAAGTATTGAGCCAAACAGCTATAATCACCAGTCCACGCACCGTCCCAAGTGATGATCTTGGATGATCCCCTGTTGTCACATTTCTTTCTTAAATTCAACCTCAGCTTCGAATTCAACCTCAGCTTCGAATTCTAGTTTTGGGTATTTGGAATATGAAATTTGCCAATAGACTAATTCTCGCATTGGAGATGATCTTACGTGTAAAATTTGAGTCACACCTTTTCATTTTTATTAGTTTTACTACTTTTGAGAGGATTTTGGTGAAATAATTTAAGCTGCTGGTGGATTCCACGTTTTCTCAGTTTCAAACAGTTTTTGAGGTTACCAATTTCATATTTTCGACAGTCCTTACCTCCGCACTCTTGTGTTTGATCAAGCACTAAACCAAACTTTAGCGATGGATTACTCTGTTAAATAATCTATTTTAGCAGGAACTTACGAACTTTTTAGTCATGGTATTACAAATACATGTCCAACCTTCCTGTGACTCAACATCTAATCATAGACCCTTACGGTGATCCTAAAAACAATTCGTATCCCTCAGATACTGGAAGGTTTTGGATTTGATTTTCACTCAACTAAAAACACATGAGTGAAACGCCTTTTGATTTCTCTTCACTGGCCGTTTGGTGTTGTATGAATATTACTGTTGCTTGTCTACCCTCGCTAGCCTCACACCTTCAAGAAAAATCTGTTTAAAAAAACGACTGTCTTCAAACAGTTGTGTTGCAGATTAATTTTCAGCCGTAAGGAGCAATGCAAAAGACTCTTGGCTTGACTGCATATTATCTCCCATTACGTCGGTCCAGAGAAAGCGAGTAATTGCCACTTGCATACAACGCAGATTAGTTGTCCATTCCCATCGCCGGTATTACGAGTCACTCTTTCCCCTGTGAAGTGATGTCTTCATTCTTCTGCGGCATACTGCTGAAAACTGTCGCAGCGTGGCTCATTGACTTTCCATCTTTAATACAAACAGCGTTTATTCCAGCTGTACGTTCATTTTGCTATCGTAAGTATCACAAAATATTCAGCATTGACGCTTGACCAATATTCTGTGCATGACTTTGATTATTGGTGTATTATTTTGGGAAGGGGTAGTTTAGACCAAGTATTGTCTCAAGTGATATGAGGCAAAAATGTGCTCATTTTGATATTGAAAAGGAAGAACCAATTGGATCATTCAGTTCTTGTGCTGTGTTGAAGATTTGGGAAGTGGAGTGCAATGTTTGCGATCTATGAACCATAGTGTTGGTGCTAGATTGTCTGAATATTCTTCCCACATAGCCCAGACTTCAGTGATTCGTGATCTGTTCAAGTGTGTGATCTGAGATTTTTAGTGAAACTCTGGCGAATTGTGAATGGATATTGCTCTCTTGGCACTGAGAGTGATCGTCTTTCCAAACACTGTGCAGTCTTCCATTCAGGTGCCATCAGGATTATCACGGATTTCAGATCGACCAGTGGATGGCACTTTCTGGACAAGGAATCCTCCGATCATCGCCCCTGGAGAGCTGAAGCAGGTGTGCCACCTTTATATTGTTTGTTTACTTGTTTGTGAAGGCGCTTTTGTAGTGAGTAGATGCACCTGGGATCGCGTACCATGCACTCAAACATTGGGAGATAGAATCTCGTAGTGTTAATTAAGCTAAATGGCCGACAATCCAGAAACACAAGCTGTCAGACATCAAATACACCTGGCAGCTCTTTCGTGCAGCTGTAGTAGTATATAAAGCACCGCCTTCTCCGTGACTATATTTGGTTGTTTCCCCGCACACCTATTTACAGATTCACGAACGTCAAAGAATTTTATTATATTTGATGGCACTGTGGTAGATGTCCTTTCAAATTTTAGGTAAATCCTGTGCGAACAGTTTGTGATTTTTTCTTTGTTTCTGGTGACGAGTTTCCGAAAAAAAAAAAAAAAAATATTTCCTCCTACATACTTCACATCAGGCTAAATTTGGACCGGAGCAGATTTTCGTGACCGCACAATCTTTTGTTACAAATCAATGAAAACGTTATTTTATTTACACAAATTTTGTTCTGAATACTGATGTGGGCTGGTGGTTACTAAAATTTTAAGTAATCGTATTTTTTATTCGTCACAGTTTCCAGTGGCTAGCATATTTGTGGTATCTAAACTCTGAAAGAAGAATCTTTGTTGTATTAAAAAAAACTGTTGCATGTGTGCGTATGACTAGAAGTTAGATTCACGTTTCAAGTCTTTTAGTTGTTTGTGGAAAGCAACATTAGAACAAGTACCATCAGAAAAAAGAAACAAGAAGGATATTAACATTTTCAATTGTTTTAAAGGCATTATTTAGCTGATTCTGCATACCCAGTATATGTGTTAAATAAAAATTCGTAAGGAACAACACTATACATATACATTAACCGATATAGATATTCCTGTTTTGAGTTTTTTTAACAAAAATTTAAAATTTTAATGTAAAGTGGACGGGGCTTCTAATTTCTTCCATTTCTTGCCATAACCATTTAAAATACAGTAAAGTCTACATCTTAAATTTTACTAATACGATGTTTTAGAAAGTATTTTGATTTTTTTTTAAATATAAAAAGCTGATCGATTTTTGACCAAATATCCCGACAGTATTTATTTCCTTGTCGCTGAATGTTATTTATTATGCTGCAAAGACACCTGCTCCATCAATAAGTCTTGATTCCCAACAATTATGTACAATTTGCTATAAGAAAAAACGATATTGAAATAAAAATTTATTGTATACTTCCGCAGTGCCTCTTAGCCAATGAAAAGCACTTTAACAACATCAACAAGCAGACAGAACTTATTCATGATTTTTTTAAATATATTTTTCTTGCATTTTATTCGTTCAGCATTTTTTAATTAATAAATAATAACAGTAATTGTTACAGAATTTATGTCTCGTTGGTAATTTTCCTGCGAATCTAGCTACAACCACTAGGCTCATTTTTATTCGAAATTTTCTTTAACTTTTTTATTTATATCGTTCACCGGCTGCAACAAATGAATTAGCCCCACAACTGGATGATTCATTAATGAGATGAGAAAACTCTTGTCAGATATAATTTTTGCTTGTTTTCTAACTTAAGATAAAAGCTAGAAATATTCTTTTTGTGTTTTCTGGATCTATCAAAACTTTCTGCGCGTCTGTGATATAAAAAAGTGTACACATTGTTTGTTGCTAATGCTTAATGAATCTGGTATTAAGTTTTTTTTATTTCGGTACACAAAGGCAAACGACCGTCTCGTAATGGCATGCAGGTTAAATGCTAAGTCATGAACACAGGTGTTTGCAAAGTCATGTTCCCTGGAAACAGTGAAGAGAGCTGGCTGGGAATTTTAGCTGTGGTTTCGCCGATCCTCAACTTCCGAATGACAGTAAAAGCTACTACAATAGGTCATTCATTATCCATACAACCACATTATATACCATACTCTGTTAATTCAGCAACCAATTTTTCAAATCCAGTCTGTGAGAGAGAAGTAGAACGAATTTTCTTTTGAGCATGTTCCAAAATAAAGTAGGAGCTTATATCAACAGAAGACTGTGTCAATAGTTTCAGACATTTTACGTATCTTTATCTTGGTTGTACAAGGCTTATTGATTAAAATTCACATTTAAGCTGTTAGTTACAATTTCGGAAGTGAGAACTACAGCTGAAATTTTTATCAATTGTTATTAATCTTCCGGTAACATATAATGAACCTTTTCGTAATCACTGTCAAGACTGTTCGGAAGAAAAACGTGGCCAAAAACAAAATTGTGAAAAACGTTTCTTCGGTTTGTACGCATCTCAACGTTTCTGTAACAATATTTTCGTGCGGAAGTTATTAAAATTATAATTTTTTGATAGAAAAACATTATATTTGTTACCTTTCGTTTTTAAAATTGTACTTAACTAATAAACCGAGTTCATAAATTTATTTTCAGCCTTGTGCGACACAAAGTTGAAAATAATTAAAGTTAAAAGTTGTAAACGAAGTTTTTACAGACACATTTCTCTTTTGTTTTTATCTGTTACTTCGTAAATGAGACAAAATTTAGAAATATTAATACGCGTAAGAAATTCGTATTAAATTGAAATGACAAAAAGTAATTTCTTAATTTACAGTGAATTTGAATACTGAATAGTAACGCCATAAATATTTTCCACAAATTGAAGAGAGAGGCGATTTAGCAAACTGAAATTACCACAAATATATTGTTTATAGCTGAGTATACATTATGCTTGAGAAATCCCATCAACAGGAACTGAATACGTCACACGTCGCCATATTTAAAAAAAAATAACAGAAATACATTCATAAAATAGTAAAACAATGAAAATGGATTAAAATAGTTCAAAGACTAAAGAATGGAGGTGAAACGTAGTTTACTCCATTTTGCAACTTTAACTCAAGTGACCAAGTTCTTTGTGTTTATATCATTGAGTCGTTTTCGCTACTGTTTAGTCAGTGAACACAATGATACATTATAGACGACGCAAATATTTTGGTTAAACTAAGCGATATTTACATTGATTCTCACAAGCCCTTTATTGACCCATAAGAATATGAAACAGTGAAAGTAAAGGAATATTGTGAGAGATGCACGACAAAAAGGAGAAACGAATTTCTATTCGTGGGTAGTAAAACCAACATGGAAGAATAAAACCATGAAGAGGATTAGCAATACATGAAAGAGGTATTTCCAAAAATGTAACATTTTTTTAATATAAAAGACCATTAAATCCGTGAGAGGACCTTTTAACGCTATGTGCGTGGATCACAGTACGGACGTGGAGTTTCCCCTTTAGGAACACAAAAATGAAATACAGGTAAAATTGAAGCATCTGAGATGCTGAGGGTAGGGCTACAGCAACACGTTTAATGTGGACACATAAGGAATGAAATAAACATTTTGTTTAAATTGGGAATAAATAATTGAGTTTGTGGACGAATCTTTTTTTAAATAAAATGAAGAGATAACGTTTATTTGAATGCGAGCTTAATTTGTTAGAATGAGCAAAAGAGTAAAAAAGCTGTAGATAAAGATAAACATTATGCCCTATATTATATGAAGAGAAGGATTGATGAGGCAGGATGTAATCCTTGCATCGAAATGCTAAATTTCATAGAAATTGTAGATACAGACTTTTATATTAATGACAAGTAAACATTACAATAAATCGTAAATTCCATATCATCAATTGCTTTCGTTACTATCTTCATTTCGATAATACAGCAAGTAAACAAAAATGCTCACATATTTACTAGAGAAACGGAACATAGTAAACAAACAGGGTTCCGAGATAGTTATTTGAAACTACCCAGGAAAATGCAAAATTTTGTTACAAATCTGGTCCATATCGCTGAAGCATAGGACCTGCAGACTATATTTCACCACGCAAAAATGACGAATCCTGAATCAACTAGACAGAAAACGTTAAATCCGTGGTGACTGGTTGTATTAGTCCCCTGCGTTCAATTTTTTAATTGAGAAAAAGTTTTCATATCCTAATTAACTACCTTATCTTACGAAATATTTTTACTATTTTTCCCCCTTTTCCGTGAATGTGGCTTAGGTTTGTCTGTTTTAGTTTTAATAGTTCATTCTCGTGGAAATAATTTTTTAATTCTTTAGGTTTTCTTTGTTAGGTTTATTATGACAGTTATTTTTACGACATTACAATAGTGGATAATGTTAGGGAAACCCCTTTTTTAATTTCATAGATTCTTTGGTTGGGTGAAGTGCTTTGTCGTTTCGGTAGTGTTTCCGTTCTGCATGAAAAATTCGAGAACGGGAAGTATTATGTTACAAAACCGTCAGAAATTCAGTCCTATAATTTTTCGGATTTTAATTTGCAAATAAACATTCGTCTAATTTTTTGGTCGATAACATCACAATCATCTACAAAATTTTCCGGGAAGTGAAAATTAATCGAAAGAAATACGTATTCAATAATCGCGGAAAAAAACCAGGCGATAGAGGGAAAAAGCTATATAGAGGTTAAAAAAGGACAAACCACCTTGAGGACTGTGAAGTATACCCAGAAGTTCTCTGAACATATACCAGTTAAATACAAGACCCCATTAAAATTCAAGAGAACAAGGAAACATGACAAGCAAAACAGAATGTAATTTGGAAAACTTAAAAAAAAAATACTTTGAATCAATCGTAAATTTGCAGAAAAAAGTAAATTAATTCCAACCGATCAACTAATAAATACGTACATTGTAGATGGGGACAATCAAAGTAGAAAAAGAACAAACCGAATGCGATGGGTGAGCGGTAACGCTCTGGCATCTCATACCGGTGCATATTTGGGTTTCTCCAAATCGCTCTAGGCGAATGCCGGGATGGTTTTTCAAAAGACCAATGCTGAATTCCTTCCCGTTCTTAGCCCACAGTCTTTTCCCGCTTCTAATGACCTTGGCGTAAAGTCATAAACGAAAGCGAGAGAGAGAGAGAGAAGCAGATGCTATAGTCAGAGCAGATGCTTGATTGGTAACGCCGTACAGACTTTTTCGAAAATAGAAAGTACGTAATCATTGAATTTTCAGATATGAATTACACTTTAAGCGCAGATGAAACAGTCGACTGAACGTAGGAATAGAGAAACGGCGTTAAAAAACTTGGACTGCAGAGTAAGTTAATACCAACTACGTAAAAGGAAGAATGATTCTATACCTTAGTGCTCATCATAGCATTTATTAGGCAGTCATCAGCTTGTATTACTAATCTAGATGGAGGATATGCCTCGGTGCCAACTATCTTGTGCCCTTAAGTACGCTGTTTGCCAGTTTTTATATTAAATTGTTTCTTACTTTATAATAGTATACTGTTCAGTCCGTCCCTCAATAATTTCTCCCGGCCTCTCACTTCGTTACCCACAAAACACTTGAACTGAGGCGCTGGTTTATGTTCAGTGTCATCTCTTTCCTTCCACGTACTACTCGTAAGCTTTCAAGAATATCCATCCATACCTCATCGCTAATATACGCCTTATACATTCCCAACACTACTCAGTAGCCTACTCTCTTCAAATATCTACCAACCCCTATCCTTTATCATATCATTCAATCACTGTGTTCTACAGTAATTAAAGAAACATATCTAGCAGCATTCTCTTCCAAATCCGGGAACTGATTTTCTAATGTAGGGTCTATGATTATGGAAAATCGTGTGGTCTTGCGTTTTGGTGGCATAGTTGCCATTTGCCGCGCATTCTGCTACTGTCGTGGCTGGATCTGCAGTTTATTTTGGTATTCCAACCACGGAACGTCCTTGCACAGCACATATGATCAAGACAAACTCTTAAACGTTCCTGACCCCACTGGGATTTGAACCCGAGAACTTTGACAGCAACCATCTTAGCAACTGAACTGTTCAAATATAGGGGATTTTTAAGAGTTCTAGTAGATCATATGATCGGTACAGGACGTTCCAGCCACGAAATGCGCACCAAATCGAACCTCTGTCAGACCATACGAATTTACTTCATATATACCCAGTTAGTTAATTCCTTACATGCTTCGTACATCTCCTCATTAGAGACAGAATCCCTTGCTTCTTACCTCCCAGAAAGAGTTAAGAGAACTTTTAACGGACGCGATTAATAATGTTCGTTACTGATCCACATAACACTAATATCTGCATATCAATTAGAACTAACGATAAAACTAACTCTTACAATCTATATCTATAAAACGAAAACCGGGTATATTTGTGCCAGAAAAACCCGTAATCTTCTTCGACGATTTCGATGGGGTTTTCACCGTTTTAAAGCTTAGAATCTCAACTCAGTTGTTTGATATGTCTTATGCTTCTACTTTACATAACTCGGGAACATTAAATGAAATTCTGAACATATGGTGAGGAATACCTCAGATGGAACCACTAGATGCGGCATGCTTCCCACTAAACACACAATTACAATGTCTCTGACCAAAGCCTTTAATAAAAGCAATAAGGCAACTACAATAATAACTATTTTTCACATTAAACAAACCTTGAAGTATTCTTTCCTTTAATTCGGGGTATTCAATTTTTAAACTGCATAGATAGCGGTCAAAACAACAGAGATTTTCTTTAGCCACAGTCTCTTGCAGTAGGCCTACAACTACATTGTCTCTGGCCATCAGCACTAGTCTTCTGTTTGAATAAAATCATTTATTTGCTATAATATTATTCTGGATTCACTTTTGATATGTGTAAAAAAGGTTGAACCTGCGGAGTTAAAGTATCTGGTGTTTCCAGCGAAACGTATATCCATTCACTTCGCAATTGAATCAAATATGAGTTTCTAACATAATCTAGCGTTGTTTAGTAATGTAGTAATGCCATTTCTTAACCAAATTAATGAAGCTTGATACACATGAATATTTTCGGAGGAATGAAAATAGTTTACGTGCAAATAAACATCAAGCCACCCGTTTCTTGGTAGGGGGCGTGTGAATCTATGTTCGCTTTAATTCCGAAAAAAGTTTGCGCGAATTTTATAAATCTTTACAAATGTTTCTCATTGTGGGAATAAAAATAGCATACGGGTAAATCTACGCCAACTATGCCGGGCAACGCCGGGAACTCCGCTAGTAGACTAATAAATGCAAGAATTACGGTAGTGGTGAAGTTACGTGTTTGCAGACCCCGCGGCGGTCCTCTCAGAGAGAGAGAGAGAGAGAGAGAGGTGTATTCATGACAGCCGGTATCGCGTACTTCATGTCAGTGGAAATTCAGGTTCGTATACACAGTCGATAACTTCACTACTTTGTTATTTCCTACACAAAAACAACAAGCTTTGCAACAGATGATGTAAGTTTAAGCACATAATTCTAGCACTACTCCGAACTTTTAGACTGGGGATTGAACAAGAAATTCGCTGGTTATTACGTATCTCACATACATATTTAAATCGTTCATATCAATTCGGATCCAGTCCTGATCACCGCCTTCTAATTGGCCTTTCATATTTTTTCGTTTCTTCACTTTAATTCATTCAAATCCGGTTTCTTTGTCTGGTGAATATCACAGACCGAACTACTCTAATAAATCTGCCTCCCTCAGTAGTTTAGGTACAAGTTCCCATTTCACAACAGGAGTTAGGATTTGAATTACGAATTTGAATATCGTTCGTATTAAATGAAACCAATGTGATGGTTGGTAGTTCACGCCAATCATGAACTTATTTCGGTTGTTATTTGCTCGATAGGAATGAGAGAAGTAAAAGTGTGTCAGAATGTGCAGCTACACAGCGACCGAAAGGATATTAGTCACAATAACAAGACCGCCTTTCAGTTTGTCGAGAGGAATTATATATCCTATTACTAAAAACTTGTAAAAGTGATTTCAGGAATTTTCTTTTTTTTCCGTTGGCGTTTGGCTACTTAGGCCACAAAGTCAGCTCAAGTGTGATTATGACGCTTCAGGTGTTTCAATTCCTACAGTACATTGTTTTAATTAAGTATAGACAACGTAGGGACACAATACCAATACGCACAACACTTAAACACATATGCCGTCGGTTGGATTCGAACCGGCGACATTCGGCACGCGGAGTCAGTACTATCGCCTATACGCTACCAAGGCCGGCAAGGAGAAGGTATTAGAAATTAAAAGCGGACGGAAAGTCAACTCTAGGTTTATTACTACTTGTAGGAAACCCATGATAACACAATTCGTATAAAAAAAAATATTAAAGACAACTATTAATGACACTTGACAAATTAAATAGTTATTTCTGGATGAGTCAATAATCAATATCTTAATAATGGAATCTTCCTACGGTGGAGTTCTTTTCCCGCCAAGAGAGAAGAGAATTAGGAAAAACGGCGGTTAGCAGAGTCTTTTTCGTAGATCCATACTGCACAATGAACTCCACAAGTTACGACAGCAAAATACGCTCTTGTGTTAGGTACTTTACGTGAAATGGTATGTGCACTCTAGTTGTGTAAAGGATCACATGACTTGATTTCACTGACGTAAGGGTTTTAAGGCCCTCCTGGGGAAGATAGTGTTGGTTGAACCTTGGTGATAGTGTATGCTTGCAAAATCTTAAGTTATCACATTTGTGTGATATTAGACGGCTATTATGCCTAGATTTTATGAACTCCATTGTTTCCTTTGGATTTTTAAATCGTTTAAAATATCTTAAGTTCCTTAGAAAATAGTGAGCAAGGCATTTTCATGAGGAAATGTTGTCCGTCATAAGCTCGTATCAATGGAGTTAAGCTTGAAAGCTGGATAAAGTGTATATGATGGGTCGCATTCTCGACGTGGAAAAAAATCTGCAGCCAAAACAATTTTTTTTTTTCTCTGGAGGAGTTGTGGGATAGATTTGCCAAATGCGTTGAGAAAGCGGGAGACAGTGTTTTTTTTTTTTTGTTGGGAGTTATTCAAGTAGTTATCCAGTCCTCCATCTCTTTCTAACCTTTCGTCCCTCCTTATAAATTGGCACCTACATCCTCCATTAAGTGTTTCCTATATTCTAATCCTCCAGTCAACTGTGCCTCTTCTATCAAATTAACGAATCTTATATATTTTAATGTTTGACTCATCTCATTATAGAGACTTGTTTCCTCATCATGCTTATTCCATACTTCGTGTCAATATAATTGCTGTAGTACTATATTTCAAATGCTTCAATTTACCATCTCTCCGGTATTCCAGAAGACCAAGTTTCACTTCCATTAGGCGTTGTGCTCGTTACATTCACGTTTAGGAAATTCTTTCCAAGTTCTAGGTCATTGCCTGAAACTAAAAGATTTATTTCGCTAGTTCAAACCGTTCCTTGCTTTTGCCAGAGTTATGCCTTTACTTCATAAATAGTAGAATGCTCTTACTTCTTCTGCGGCCGTATTTCTATATTTAGTCTATTGATCTTTTCCTACAAAGATAAGAAGGTAGACTAGTTGTTTTATTCTATAAATGACTGTTCTATTTAGAAGGTCTTCAATGTTGTATATGGAAAGATCGTTAGAGTCCAGTTTGGATTGTTGAAGGAGTTCAATTAGGTTTAACGACACAGCTCTTTCGAGTGCGGGATGGTGCCTCGGTGCAGAAGGGGAATATGACATCTCAGAAAACGGCAAAAACTTCTCTGTGGGCCGTCTTCAAATTACACAGCGGGAACTCCGTATTACGGCAGATATTAGTGCTGAAGGCAAACGACATGTTTACACATTTTCTTACATCCCGGTAAAAGCTATTCCTTAATAACTAAGCAAGAAGTTATAGGCTTCTTCATAACACACATGAGAGTGTAATTCCTGCTTTCAACCAGCAGAGACAAATGGCTGGAGAACCTCTCGGAGCACCCATCAGATATAAAGAAGACTTTTTCTGAAAACTCTTGATTGCATTGACGCATAACAAAACAACACAAGTAGGCCCTACCTCAAATTATATAAACATCAACCAGCGTAGAAAAAAAATGGTACTCCACGGTATACTCGAACAAGCATGCACCTAGCATTACAAACACATTTTAAACAAAAGGATAAACATCACACTCATAAGAGATAATACACAATCAAATCAGAAGTCAATTGTGGCCTATATCAATTCACATGTCAGGACTGTGATGCAGTTTCCATCGGCCAAAGAAGGCAATTCTTGACGCGTTATAAAGAGTATTTAGGAGTAATGAAATTTAGTGATCACTCCACTTTAATTGTACACCTTTCATTGAATGATCACTCCCCCACGTAAATATGGAAATCCTAACAAAGACAATATTCTAACTACACAAGAAAACTATCAAATACGAAAGGCAATAGCCAAAGGAAAAGAACTCAACGAACGCGCTGACTTCACTAAAAAAGCCTTGTTATATTTTAAAAATTAAATAAAAAAATTTGAGTGTAATATCACCGTTCTCCTAATATTGTCCTTCCAAAATTATAATCTTATATAGGGCCTATATATAAATCGACGTGTGTGCCCCTAGATTGCACTTTGCAGCCACAAGTATCTAGCGCAGACCACTGGTGTTTGTGTGTTGTAGTAGCTTCGAGTCTCCAACCGTGCACTATGGTGGTTGCATGTCGGTAGCTATGGAAATGTGTGAGATACGGTGGTCGAAAGTGGTCAACATACGGCATTTTGATATTTTGACCAAAGATGTCTGTGTCCCTATATTACACTCTGGCAGAAGTCTTGAGTCTCCCATCGTGCACTATGGTGGTTGCATGTCGGTAGCTATGGAAATGTGTGAGATACGGTGGTCGAAAGTGGTCAACATACGGCATTTTGATATTTTGACCAAAGATGTCTGTGTCCCTATATTTCACTCTGGCAGAAGTCTTGAGTCTCCCATCGTGCGCTACGGTGGTTGCATGTCGGTAGCTGAGGGGGTGTGGGAGTTATGGTGGTTGAAATTGGTCGACCTAGGGCGTTTTCTTATTTCGACCAAAGTATTATAAAATATCTTTGGAATCTTTCTAGAATGTTCTTGAATGCACTAAAATGTTTTAGAATCTTCGTGAATAATGTTCTAAAATACGACACATTTTTCAGCTATTAATAGATGTAAATAATTTATATTTACATGCAACATATTTAGTGTCTGAACAGATTTTGACGGGGCCTTTCACTGGCGGGTTGCTGATTTGGCAGGGAATAATGTACCGGAAAGAAAGAAACTTGAAGCATTTGAAATGTGGTGCTACAGAAGAATGCTGAAAATTAGGTGGACAGACAAAGTAAGAAATGAACGAGTTTTGGAAATGATGGGTGAGAAAAGAAGTTTACGGAAGAAGCTTACAGAAAGAAGAGACAGGCTGGTAGGTGATATTTTGAGACATGCTGGATTGGTTAATTTGTTAGTGGAGGGAACAGTCGAAGGTAAGAACTGTAGAGGAAGACGGAGATTAGAATATATGAAGCAGATAATTGAGGACGTGGGCTGTAAGGGGTATGTAGAAATGAAGAGGTTAGCACAGGATAGGAAGGGATGGAGGATTGCATCAAATCAGTCTAAAGACTGACGACAGCAAAAAAAAAAAAAAAAAAAAATGTACGCTACTTTTTATTCTGGAATATTTAAGGTTCATTGCAAAAACTTAGAAAAACCTTCAAAATTCTTGACAAACATGAATGTAGTTTTGGGCACTAGCTAGTATGATATTAATCTTTTAGTGTTTATAGTAAATTGTCCAGTCTCCCTTGGTAATTAATTCCTATTTCTGACTCCCTTACTTACAACAGAAACATTTCCATACTCCTGAAACAGCTCTAAATACACCTACACAACAACCAGTAACTTAATATCACTACACATCTCCTTCCTCAGCAACACATGCACATTTAAACTAAACAAATAAAAAAAGCCACACGCATTTATGATTGCGACCTCCGAACTCCCCGCTAACAACACACGAAAGAGTACCGCTAGGAAAAACAACAGCACGCATACGTAAACTTGATTCTGATCATGGTGAAAACGAAAACAAAACAGTGCAGCAAAATTGGTATAATTGGAGAAATTATAAGGTTTCAGCTACCTTCAATTATTATAATTATATACAACATTGCTGCACTACGCTGGTTGAAGAGACAGGTACCACCTAACACACCTCACGAGTGAAAATTAATTGGAAGTTACACTATGATACCTATACATAAGACATTATTATTTACAAACAAACCCAGCCTGCACGAAATTTAAAAACTGTAAACATATTACAGAAAACGTTGAATGCTGAAAATACCTCTACGAGAGAGGAAACGACTCCGAAAGTAAACAGTAAAATTACAGTATTTACTAAATAATAATTTATTAATTTAACAAGCAACTACAAAAGAAATCGCCTACAGTAATTACGTATAAATACAAAACAATTCTTCTACAAAGCATCCACCAACGACTACACATTTTTTTCCCATCGCGCTGACTTTTTTTAGTAACTTCTTCATAAAACATTGTTGGAGATATACAGGCTAATTGAGCCCTACGTATTGTGCCACTTTGTGGTTGGAAAATTTCGGGTAAGTCTTTTTTGAGGGGTCCAAATAAGGATCAGATGAAATATGATCTTCTAGCATTTGTCCGAGTCTTCGTATGCGTCAACTAATAGCAATCCAACTGGATTCTTAAATTGTTTCATTCATTTAAGTTCATTCGTTTGATTTAATTTCGATGGAGCGCACGCTCCGACGGAAATTTCTCTACCCGTCTATTTTTTCCCTTTCTTGTACCCTTCTATTTTTGCCCTCTATAAATGTCAGTTTTAAAGTCTTTCAGAGTTTTTGGTAAATTATTCATAATTTCCCTTGGTAATTCATTTCAACTCCTGACCCCCTTATCTAGGAAAGATTTTCTTACACCCTTAAGCCTGAAATCGAGTGCCAGCTTGTGGTCATGGTTATCTTGTCCCTTTCTTGCACCTTACTTAATTCTTCCACCAATATTTGTGTAGAGACTCGAGAACAACCGATAGTAGTTGATTTCGTTGTTCTTGTGTTTAATTTGATCGTTGTGTTCGCATTCAAGACGAGTATAGTCGTTGATTTCGTTCGTCTTATTTTTGTTTTTTTCACTTTGTATTCCCATTCCCGTTCGATTCCTAAAGAAACTGTTCGTTTTTTCGTGGATGAAAAGTATCTTATTTGCTTATCCATATTGCGTTATAAATCCGTAAAAAAATTTCATTCGAAATTCTTTAACGTACTATGTTTCGAATACAGTAATTAAAGTTACGTAAAAAGTTCGTGTCAGTTGGTGAAATCAGTACAAAGAGCAAATTAAGTATTCATTATTTAAACAGTCAATGTAAAAAACATTACTGTCAAAGTGAAATTGTGCTTGCAGTATTAATATATATATTAGTATTATTTATGTCTCAGAGTTGAATGGTTAATACAAACTTGTTTAAATGCCTTTTACTAATATAGTCTTTGAGTTACAAGGAAACACCTTATACACCACAAGGTGTTTCTGAAAAAAATCTTCGATGTACGAAATTCATAGTAATAGTATATCGTTGAACCACAGATAAATGTCGGTGTGAGTTCTGCAGAGCAGACTCTTTGGTAGTTGTGTTGTAGTAACAACGAGAAGAGATATTAACCTGGATGTGTAAGAAAGAAACCTGTGGGAAATAAATAAATTATATAAATGTAAGAATAAAAATCAATAGAAACAGAATTCTTACAGGGTTCATTCTTGTTTTGTTCTATTTCTTTTGTCCGCTTTATTTTAGATCTTATAAATATTATTTTCTCATTTTCTACAAAAGATATTATCCTCCTTTTAATACATATAGATTTGACTCTCCCTGTATTTCAATTACTCCCTATATTCTCATTCCAGATTAATAAAGTCTTTGATTTCGTTCGTATTCTGTTTATTTGTTATTTTATTATTATTATTTAGCCAGCATTTAACATTATCACATATTTGTCCTTGTTTTCTTGTAACCTGTTATAGGGTTCATATCTTCATTTCGGTGTCTTGGAAGAAGCTGATAATTGCTTTATAAACCTGTACATTTTTTGATTGCAAAATGATAGTAATGTTCGCTGGGAATCTCAGAGAAAGCAGTTCTAGGCGCATGTAGAATCGCTTGTGTTGTAGCTGAAACCGCGAGCAGGAGAGCATGATGCGGTTTAGGTCGGAGATCTCTTGATCGGAGTGCATATCGCTGATTCTATTATCCGGAGGCGGCATAAATGGTGTGGAGAACAACCGTGTCCTAGTCTCATCCTAATAATGGTTGTCATGTGTCTCCTTGCTATATAGTGTAAACCACGGTGTCGTTGGTATTGTTAATTGTATTGTTGCATAGTGTTTTCCTCTGAGAAGTTGCGTCCGGGACCATTCTTCGTTCCACTTAAAGTATGCCTTCCTTGTGACTAGTGGGATAAAATCCCTCCATGGTAGCTGGATGCCTGTAAAGTGCCCTTCGTTGGTGCTTTGTTTCGCCACCTGGTCGACGATTTCACTATGCAATATTGTTATATGACCTTTGATCCAGACAAAGTTTATTTTTATGGCGTCTGAATTGGCTTCTGACACTAGTATAATAATTTCGTAAAGATATTGGTTCATCTTGTTACTCCATACAGGGTTCTGTAGTTTCTGGAAAGCACTCTTGGCGTCAGTAAGTATTAGGATTTTTGGAAAGTGCTTGTCCAACCCATACTTGATTTCTGCGCATATGGTTACAGTTTCCTCTGTGTATATGGATGTGTCTGCAGGTAGTAATGATTGTCCGAACCCGTTGGAATGCGGGCAATAATAAGCACACGCAACTCCATCCATAGTTTTGGAGCCGTCGCTGTAAATATGAATGTAGTTAGACCAAGTTTTGTTTAGAAAGTGTGAAATTGTTGTATTAATATTGTTACTCGGTGTGATATGTTCTGGTTGAAAATATATGTGAAGTTTCAAAAATTGAAGCTCATATTGATACAGAAAGGCTGGAATAGTGCGGCTTTTTAATATGAGTGGTTTTATCTTTCCGTATTTCTTTTATCCTTTTGATAGTATGGGCACTCTTCTCACTGGCGATGATCCGTTAGTATATAGTCTTTGATTTCGTTCGTCTTCTGTTTATTTGTTCGTTGGGTTTGCATTCACGTTCAATTTGCAGAGGAACTTGCGCTTTTCCTGACTACAAGTCGGCTCCAAACCTTCATTCAAGTACATTGAGCCGTTACGGCGTTAATAACGTCTATCCATCCATTCAAAACTTCCGTATTTATATTATTATATAGGGGTAGGAAGAGGAGTTTACGATAATCCAAAGCTGTCAAACGTAGTTTTTTCAATTTTCGCTTGACTAACCGCAGCAGTATGTTGAGAACCCTGTAGATCGGAATCTCGCATCTTTTGGATCGATTGGCCACGCTAACCTACAGTAGTATGCAGTATTGACGTTTTAGTCATCCAGGCTGAAAGTAGACATGAATAAGATCATGAGTTTTCAAAACTATTTGCAGTGTGATGCTGATTCAAAGTTGACATATGTGACCATGGTTAAAAATTATTGAACGACGACCACTACATGGATATGCCCCAGCACCATCGGAATTTAAATCGGGATTAAGATTCTTAAGCACCTCTACCCCACTGAAAGGAATTCCAAGCAGTGAAAGAATATCGGCGTGGGAGAACATGGTGCGACTTAAAACCGACCGCATCAAACCGAAAGAGGCTGTGACATCTATTCCAGTATGGAAGCCACTGAACAGTTTTCGAGTTGGAGTTGGTCGTTGCAGAAAGACTCCTGCTTCACCGGTAGTGGAACCAGATACCACGTGTCCCTGAGGGATGGTCCAATCCGTGGTGCATTTGTTGTCATGTCCACACCTCGGAATCAACATATCCCAGTTTTACCTTCTAAGAGCCAAACGAAGCCATCGCATTGGTGACAAAAAGCAGTTAGCATTTGAAGCTGTCATCGACACGAGAAGATGAAGAACGGTCCGATCTTTATAGAACAATCTGAGCCATTGTGCAGCTGATACCATTGCAGAACTGCCATAAATTTAGGATGGTTTAACGCTTTCATGCAAATAACTATGCGTCTTGGAGTGGACACATGAACATCATGTTCATTCATCATGATATTAAGTAAACAGACGACTATAGAATGACGTACCAACTATGTCCTACTACCATATTAACTAGCGTTAAAGTATCCTGCAGCTATTTCAAAAGTTTCAATTATATGTGGAAGTTATTCCTACAACGCACTATCAGTGCTGTAAGACTCTTATATAATATGTGCCAGTGAATATCGTTGTTCATTGGTTACGACTTAAAAAGATAAGTGTACTGTAAAGTACACTACATTAGGTTTTTTGTACTCTAACTTTTTTAAAAAAAAATACTAATTACTTTCTTTGATAACAGTTGCTAAGATGAAGGAAAAAATATATCACCCTCGAAAACGTCTTCAGTTCTATAAAACGACTTTAAAATAAGAGAGTTTAATAATTCGAATTTAAACTATGCTGGTGTAGCATGCTAAATGCCAGATGTCTCACTTATGAATTTTAACCAAAATTTCGACCAAGCTTTTAACTATTAAACGTTTGTTTTCCTTATTATAGTAAATACGGTATTAATTAAAAAATACCGGATCACGCAGCCTGTGTTATTTTTTTTCTTTTTTTTTTTAACTGCTTTACTTCTCTCAACAGCGAGGTCTTTAGAGACGGGAAAGGATGGGGGCAAGGAATTCGGCCATGGCCTTTTGAAGGAAGCATCCCATCATTTGCCTGGAGTGATTTGGGAAACCATGGAAATCCCAAATCTGGATGCCCGGACGGGGATTCGAACCGCCGTCCTCCCGAATGCGAGGCGAGAACGCTAACCGTTACACCGCCACGCTCGGTTCTGTGTTATCAACTCCAGGAACTCATTTCTAGACTATTATAACGTGCAACTATTTCGGAAATAGGACTATTGGAAAAGCCATCCCAAGAGAAGGCTAAAATGGCTATTGAATGTGTTTGTCACAATTACTTGAAAAATTCACAATCTCATTGAGCGGTTACAATGTTTCACTGAGAGACAAGAGTCATGAAAGCCAACGTGTTGGAACGAAATCGTGTATCGCTGGAAACGTGATGCATCCTGCTGATTTCACAATGCTGATTAGCTGAAAGGTGATGAACGACAAGCTGTCGGGTAGAGCAGTAATGAACAGTCCATGTAGGAGACGAGGAACTGTAAGAAAATACGAAATCGCGTTTAAAAAAATAAAGCATCATTTAAAAACACTTACTTTAGTGTTGTATGTAAAAGAAGCAAATTAAAGGAAAATTAGAAGAGGGAATAAAAGTTACAGAAAAATGAATCAGTAAGTAGCGATTTACATCTTATTTGCAGATAAGAGTGATGGCATCAACAATGCTGAATAGAAGTAGTGTTATATCGACAGTTGTACTAGAACTAAAATAAATGTAAAAAAAAAAAATCCGAATAGTTCGTATGAACCATCGTAGCACTCATGGAAATAAACGGAAATAACGACATGCTAAATTATCAAATAGGGATGGATGCATCTGAAGTAGCATGAATTATTCATTTGAAGAACAAAAATTACAGCCCAATACCATGGGAGAGGTTATATCTAAATCAGATTAATGCTAGGAAAAAACAGTGTCTACTCATCAAAAATAAAAATAATTTTATATCAAACACCATATTTGGTAGCAAATTTCAATTATTGACGCTGAAACATAAGTTTCAGCATAGATAAACAGAGCATTGAAATGCAAGGTATGCGAATATAAGAAAATGACTTTTTAAAAAAAATAGCTGTTCCAGTTCTTATATATGGTACACTGAGGCCTGCATTCTGGAGGACGTGGTTTCGAATCTCTGTGTGCCTATACCAATTTCAGTTTTCCATAGTTTCACAGGCGAATGTCAGAATGGTTCCTTCTAAAGACCTTAGTCGAATTGCTTCCGTTCCTCCTCACCCCCAATCCTCCAGTCGCTTCCGCCTCTAATATCATCGACGTCGACACCTTAAATAAAACGAAAACAAAACAAAAGAAATCTTATGTACTGCAATGAGTTTTGGGCTGTCAGTGAAAAATGAAATGGAAACTTACAAATAGCAGAATTGAGTTCTCTGCGTAAAAATTGAAGGAAGCAAATTAGAAATGAAGACATGCGCTAACAACTTATTATGTGCAGCATAAATGAGAAAACCAGGGAACATAAAAAAAGACTGGAAAGATCTATTAAGTCGAGTGTTGCGAGACAGAATACCGACCATTACAATGAGCCCTGGCTAAAGGACAAGACACACATCTGTGGTACCAGGTAGAGATGGATATAAGAAGAAAATATGAAGACGGATCAGGCGTCATACCTAATCCCCCATCTGAAGAGGACGACTTGGAATTAATTTTGTGACGCTACTTAATCCGGGATAAGGCTCTTGTTTGAAATTAAAGTTACACCATGGAAAAGCCAGGAAGAGACATGAAGTACGCCTACATAGGAGCATTCCGAAAATAGAATTTGATCGACGGAAGACGAAATGAGAACTTTGTGGATTTTTTTTAGACGTGCAAGATTCTATCGCTCCTTGTTCTAATACTGTTTTTCATCTGGAATAAAAGTGACTCTACGTCCACTGGCGATGTGTTGTTAAGGCTCTCGCCGCGTCCTGCCAGTAAAAATTCCTGTCGGCTGAGGAGGCATCCTCGTGACGTCAGCGCACAGTGTCCAGGACAGCTGCAGACGGGCTAGAGGCCGAATCACTCCTGTTTCGATCTTGAAAATTCTGTATGACAATCTGTAGCTTCTATTTCCCCACTTCGCAGTGTTTACAAATACGCCACAAGACAATAGCACTTCTTAATTAAAAGCTTCTGCTCGCTACGAACCTGTGACCCTTCGAATCCTGAAGCATTCTGACAGGTCAACATAACTGCGGCATAAACTACAACAGATTCCATTCGTCTGTAGTAAGTAGCATCCGAGGTGAAAGTGCACAGAAGAGCCGCCTGTTCAGTGACCTTACCAAAGTGTCGAGGACTTGATAGCAAATTTGAGCTTGTATGGTCTGGTAGACAAAGTTCATCATGGTATTCTCGGCTATATAAGCTAGCAATTATCCTCGGAAACTGCAGCCGAGTGTTAGCTAACCACTCCGTTAGTGGATTACGGCGTGTTGTTTTGACGTGAACCGCCCAAATTCTTCTCTTTTAACTCATGGAAGCCTTTAGTTCATATTAACAAATTGAAATGTATTTTGATATAGTCTGGAAATTTACTGTTCTGTTCGAATGAATAATGAATTTAATTAATACCGTTCCTTGACACAACTTTTATAACATTTATGTTATATTGAAAAAAGTTCACAAGATTTTTAGTTTATAAACGGACAGCCTTTACTCGCGCTATACAACCATCTCCAAGCGGCGCGACACACACACACACACACACACACACATACACACTGCTGGCATCAAAGACTGTTCCGTAACTATAGCAGCACTATGCTACCCCTGTTGCTAAACAAACTACAGTCCGTGGAAACCCAATAATATTACAAATCAGGTTACAAACATTAATACAATTATCCTGGATAATTATAAGTAATAAATGCAACATAATTCAATGTTATTATTATTAATAATAATCTATACTAATATTATAAATGCCAAAGTAACTCTGTCTGTCTGTTTGTTACGTTTCTTGGGCTAAACGGCTACTCCAATCGTGATGAGATTTGACAAGGAGATGTTATTAGGCATTATGACTGACATAGGATACTTTTTTCTGTATAAATAATACATACTGGCATATAATTTCGAAAATTACTGAATGGCGATAGACAGACACATAAGATGTGTATGACTCTGTAGTAGCTTTCAGTGTTGCGGTTTGGTAGCGCAGCTGCTTACTGATGTTTGGAGCGTGGTCTATGGTCCAATTTCCAGTGGAAGCAACGATTTTTTTTAAAAAAATGTTTTTGATCTTATGAGCTACACCAGTACATTTTGTCTTCTGTTTTGACATGCCTTGCGGGCGTAAACTGTCCTAAGTTATAACTCTAGCAGAGCACGAGCAGCTAAAGTTATTAGAACACAAGAATCTGATGCTCATGCTGAAGAAAGAATAAAAGACCAAGCTGAAATAAAGCTTCCCTCATCCCGACACCTTCGTTTGTTTTTCTGTTTTTAAATACGTTAGAAATTGATGGCTTTCCTGTCATATTATGCCGACTCGGTGTTGTTTGAGACAAATCTTACGTTACTTAAAGCTTTCTATGTTCATTTCTGGCAATGAAATTCTAAGTCCACGCATACGAATTCGCAGGTAAAAGTTAGTTAATAATAAAATGATTGGAGGGTTAGTGATGATTTTACAACTAACATGCAAACAACATCTTCCCCAATTACAGGATGGATAAGATCAGTCAAAGAAGATGCCTTACTATCGCCTATTATGTATTCTTTCTTATGTATTCTTTCTTCTGTCTTGGCTTTAGGGACTGGAATACACTGAAGAGAGTTTTATTTTCGTTATAATAACCCAACATCACCCACAGTCAGTCAACAAGAAATATGAAGCCATTGCATCCAGTAGGCCGGTAATCAGACCAGTAATATATTCGTTCTGTTAAAAAATTTGTTGTTTTTTCATCTGGCATGCTGTGAGAGTATAGGTATTTGATGAAACACTATGATGGTTCCACAGTAAACTCCGTGTCCGATATATATTTCATTTATACAAATGAATCGGTTTTGCTTATGGTTTTACGCCCCGTCCACGTTGAGATCTTTGGACGTGGGATAGGAGTGGGAGCAAGGAATGGAAGGGATCTGGCCATGGCCTTTTTAAAGGAACCATCCTGGCACTCTCCTGGAGTGATTTCTGGACACCATGGAAAACCAAAATCATGAGGGCCGGACTGGGATTAGAACCTGCGTCCTTCTGGCTGCCGAACTTATGCCTTACCGTTCTGATTGTCAGTGGGTTAGCAACATTGTGAAACTCGCTCATAGGCTGGTTCTCACAGTAAAACTCATTGTAGATACAAGCCCACACCTGCAACAGATGTTCAGTGCTATCTCGATGATGCCCTATGACGTCTCCCTTTTCTTCCGCTCCTGGAGTATCTTCCTTGCTGGTGTCTTACATCAAGCACTCTCGTTGTACATCTTCGCCGTTGTCATGTATCTTGATAACGTGCTTCTACCAGTCTTTTATGACACCTTCATCCCTTCACATTATGCCGCCATCCCAACTAGGTTTTGTTCCTTTTCTTTTTACGTTTCATTCCCTCCCACCTCCCGCAGGTGAAACACGGGAGGCGGGCAGTTGTAGGGTTTCTGGGACCATTTTCAACCAACAAAACTTACCCCTTTCACCCCATGAAAGACTGATACCGACTATCTTCCTTTAGTTTTCGACTCATAAAATCACATGTTCGCAGTCTTTCTGCACCGGTTCCGATCTTCTGCTTCTGAGATACCTGAGTTAATGCTATCATCCGGTATATTTTTCCTCTGTCCATCATTTTTAACACCTTCCAGGCGATCGTTGTCCTTCCACTTTTCCCTTGATGATAATATTTTCAATATTGTATTCCTGTCGCCGAAAAATAACCCGAAGAAACTATATGCTTACTTACTTACAAAAAGAGGGAACTGTCTAAATCGTTTTTGTTCTGAAATGGAACTGTTAGTTCATTTTCCATTCATAACACCCTCGTAAATGCTCACGTCTTCAAGTCACCTATTTTTAAAGTCCTCTGCCATGTTATAATGCCATAAAACCTTCAAGATTCTCAATTTGATATTTCTCCTTTTTTATCTAATTTTCCTTGTTAGATTCTGCTTTGACACAGCTTCTCTTGAAAAGTCTATTCATCGTCGTATTTCCTCAGTATTTCCGCCATAGAGTCTAGGTAGACAGCAGGGGATTCAGTCCAGTCTATTGCCATATCTTTGGTCTCATCGTTGATAAGCCCGGGTTCTTACTTTCGTTCTCAGCCATTTCCAAGAGTTTATTCATTTCTGCCTTTGATCAAGCAACCACCTCTAAAGCTTTTCTGCTTCTGGCTCTTCGTCGTCGACATCCAGGTAATTAGAGGCGAGAAAGTATGAGGTGCAAGATACGGGAAGGAATTCGGCCAGATGCTTTTGAAGGATATTCTGACACTCTCCTAGAGCGATTTCAGGAAATCTTAGAAAATCGAATTTTGGATGGCTGGACGTCTTCACGAAAACGTAGTGCAATCAGCAAGTTAAATTTTATTATTGTTCATTTTCGTACTTTTGTTTCCATCGTTTTATATACTACCCACAAATATTTAAGAGAGTTGAAGACAATTCTCTTTCTTTCTTTCTCCATTAATCATTTTCTTTGTTACAGTGGAAAAATTTCCAGGACTTGAACAGACTTGATACGGATCGAAAGGTTCGATTACATTTGGCAAAGATCTTATGAGAAGTCTCTCCTTGGAAGTATGCAGAGGGCAGTGGTTTAATTGCGCGTCGAGTCGGGTCTCTTCGCTTGGGCGTGGTGCTTTTGCAGACCCCTAGACGAGGCTATCAGAAAAGGAATTCGTTTTACTAGCGACTAATGTCGCGGAAACCGTCGTAAATGCTTCTCTCCGTAATTTACATTAATCGACACCTGGCGCTATAAACTTTACTCCGCGTATCGCATCGGTAAACAGTGCTCACTCCACCCTAACTACTGCAGCATTACGACCAGTTATTTCACGGCGATGCTGCGTGCTCTCTCGCAGTCCAATTTTACGTTAAATTTATGCCAATCTGCTCGATTATGATATTCGTTTCGTTTCGGACACCGAGGCAAAATGTTTCAAAATGTAGCTACCCAGTATCATCGGAATAACTTAATGCAGCCTTCGCGTGTTCTGTACTTGCTTCTTCCAATTCTTAACGCACAGCTTAGATGTCCGAATCGTAAGCCACAAGATTCGTAACACTTATAATAAAAGAAGCCTCGTGTTTATAGTGCACCCACGTTTGAAGTTAAACTTCTTTTGTCTGTTTTATTATTATTGCCCTATTTCGGTTTTATTCCAGAGGTAACTTTTTGTATAGTAGCATACGAGGCTATTTTTTGTCGCTCTGCAGTTTCATGTCGGGTAGTTGTTAATCATTATTACCATTTTTAAATTCTTCTCGCCATTTCCTTTTGGTATTCTCCGAAGTGTCCGACATTCATACCAACATTGAGATTATAGATGGTTTAGTGGTGTTTTGAAGATATCTTCTGTTAAAATACAATTCACGGCTATCAAATGTAAGCAACCAATCCCGTCTATTCTGAAATTGCTTTGATCTTTTTTTCTTCCACGTTTTGCACTACCTTTGGCGAAAACTATACAAAAGAAATTATGTCACCCCTTATTTCCGAGACTTCTGATTCGAAAATTCTTTTATAATTTCTGGTGGCATTTAATATGCTAAATTTTGTAGGAAATTCATAGCTGTGATTTTCAATTTGTTGTTTTCACAAGTTAATTAAATGATTAATTTTAAAAATTTGACTGCTCAGTGGACAATTCTGTGGAAAAAAAAAACATTCGATTGAGAGCTTTATGAATCTGATAATAAACACTTATCATTTAACAAATATATATATATTACGAGCCTGTATAGTATTTCAACTAATTTTTTAATTCTTTCTGTTAATTTATTGCATCATTGAAAGACTGTTTTGCAAAATGAATAACAAACTGAATTTATAATTCAGTTATTGATTTTTTATATTTTTAGAGAATCTCTCACTAGTCAATAAACCATCCATATGCGGAATTCTGAGAACTCAAGAGTGAATCACTAACAATGGATTATTGTAATTGTTTAATTATTATTTTTATTCGTTATACTCTCACTTTCGGTAGAGATTTAAGTCATTCCGAAAGTTATGTGTAGAAATATGGAGTATGTTTGTATCATCATTTGTTGAATGATTAATATTTATACAAAAATTGATACTGAAAGCTAGTTTGTTATCGATTTAATAGACGTTTTTGCCTTTGTTACTAACGGCACGTTTTTCTTTTCGCTCTTATGTTATTGGAACTATTTTGTGGGTTGGGTATCACAAGTTTCCGTAAAAAGATAACAGAGTCTTCTTTTAAGCGTCTTTACGCCAGGGAAAAACTGGAAGAAGCCCCAGGGGAATGCCAAAAATCCGCATTTTAAGGCAATATGAAATCCTGTTTTGGAGCTACTTGCATTTAGTTTAAGGCGATTTTTCTTATCACTTTTGTAGTGTGTATGGCTTGGCTCCTGGTGCGTCGCACTATTTTCTGTACTTCCTTCCTTTCGAAGTAGTATACGTGACAGTATGTCACGTATCCTTTTTTTTTTTTATTTTACTTTCTTCCTAGTATATACTTACCAGATATTTACCGTTATTCAAATTGCTTCTTGCTGGCTACAAATATCTGATTCGATCCGACACCCTACCATCTGAAAAATCTTTACTTTAATCTCATTGAAGAGATCATTCATTTACTTTTTGGAATAGTTCATTCAGTTTCCTTATATCATTAAACATACAATTTATTGCTGTAATTCAAATCAACAAAATAATACACAATTAATACGGGTGTATGGGGATCTTCCGCACCACCCCAAAACTGGTACTGACCTGTTGAAATTTGGATTAACTGCTTCCTTATAATGTCCCCTTCACTTTTTGCACTCTCCTTTTTCGGAAAAAGTCGCCACGAATTAAATTAGAAATGCCGAAATGTGGGACGTTCTGCAACCGCGAAATGTTAGCAGCATTGCAAAAGTGACACAAAAATTATCGGTGCAGGGATCATATCAACCTAAACTGGTTCGTTTTGTCATAGTTATCGTGGTTAGGTTGTAATTCGGCCTGGGCCACGAGTAAGAAATTTACGAGAAATTCGTTCTGCGGCATCCATCTCGGAAACGGCGCATTTGTTTACAACGGAAGCAATCGCTTATCTCTGACTGCTTATATCGATTCTAAGATGGCGAGCCTTGCTGTACAGCATTTCGGATAAATATTTTGTATCTTTTAATTTCATGCGACATTTTAAAACGGAGTGAAACTAAAACGGCAAGTAAATATTACAACAAAGGATTAAACAAACATTTCAAGAGATTATCACTGATTTCGCAGCGCCGGCGGCATCTACTAGCTGCGCTGCAATGTCATATTTCATCGTTTTTAATTTAATTCGTAGCGACTTTTCCGAAAAAGGAGAGTGCAAAACGTGAAGAGGGCATTATAAGGAAGCAGTTGATACAAATTTCAACAGGTCAGTACCAGTTTATCGCTGGTGGAGAAGATCACCTTCCATCCGTATGAATTCTGTATTATCTTGTTGATATGAATTTCAGCAATAAATTATATGTTTAATGCTATAAGGAAACTGAATGAACTGTTCCAAAAAGTAAATGAATGGAAATTTCATGACATTAAAGTAAAGATTTTTCAGATCTTAGATTACTTTCATGATACATTTTTTTTCCTTACCACACAGTATTTTACGAACCATACATTAATTATTTTTCATTGCTCACTCGGGCTGTATACATTACATTTATCATTTACACACTACTTGTTAAATACAACTGCGTTAAAAGTTTCTTCTTCGAAACTTCCACTTTTATTTAATTCAGTGTCCGTCATGCTTTCATAAAAATAATTCTAAAAAAAATTCTCTTTCGTCTCTTTATCTTTTTTGTGAAAATGTTCCGCACTGTCTTTATTGGCGTCTTTGACCTTTAAAGTAAATTATAAAAGTTAGAATATATATACTCTATGAACTCACTACATTTCAAATATACTTACAACACAAACCATAATTTCCTGCAAGGACTATGTACCTAATAACTGATTCAACGTTATTTCCTGCCACGCTTCCTCCCTTATCAGTTTGTCTGCTCGTGTTCCTGTTCTACTCCTTAAAAACTTCATTTCCCCAGCCTCACTATACGTCTGCTCGTCGCCCTCAGAACTCGTGTTTCTAAAAGATACATTTTCGTCGGCCAAGTGCAGCACTCGCAGGTCTTGGTTGGAGTATAGCGTGATTGTGGAGTCACGACTCAATCCGGCGCACACGGTCGCTCCTCCCACGCACACTGCCTGCCGCCTCATTTATTTACGTCCGACCGGCCGGCGCGGCGGGCCAACTCTCTAAAGGCCACGGCGACAAAAGACACTCTCCACTCATAAAGTAACAGTCGTTACTGTCCCTGCGCGTTACGTCGGTTATTTGTGTGTTATGGTCAGATGGCCACTTTCAGAGTTCTCATGTATCTGAGGTCATGCGATTGAGTTGGTGGGGATACAGATTGGCACTCACTTTCAAGGTCGCTGAACTCTACATTACTGTTGAGTAATACATTCGTATTGAGAACGTCTTCGATTCGCCTTATATGCTATTGGATGATACTCCTATTAGCACCACACAGTTGCTCAGAATAGTTGTTGACAGGTGTTGCTGTTAATCGTTGTTGAGTGCTTCATCATTAATCATCAAATTGGTGTTGACAACGACTGCTGTTCACCTTACATGCTCTTGGATGATTCGCCTATTACCAACACACAGTTGTTCAGAAGTGTTGTTGACAAGTGTTGCTGTTAATCGTTGTTGAGTGCTTCATCATTAATCATCAAATTGGTGTTGACAACGACTGCTGTTCACCTTACATGCTCTTGGATGATTCGCCTATTACCAGCACACAGTTGTGCAGAAGTGTTGTTGACAAGTGTTGCTGTTAATCTTGTTGAGTGCTTCATCATTAATCATCAAATTGGTGTTGACAACGACTGCTATTCACCTTAAATGCTCTTGGGTGAGTCTCCTATTAGCACCACAGTCATGTTCAAAAATATCTTTGACAAATATTGCTGTTAATCGTTGTTGAGCGCTTCATCTTTAATCATCAAATTGGTGTTGACAACGAGGGCTGTTCACCTTACATGCTCTTGGATGATTCGCCTATTACCAGCACACCGTTGTTCCGAAGCGTTGTTAACAAGTTTTGCTGTTTATCGTTGTTGAAATGTTCATCATTAACCACCAAATTTGTGTTGACAACGACTGCTGTTCACCTTACATGCTCTTGGATGATTCACCTATTAGCAGCACACAGTTGTTCAGAAGTGTTGTTGACAAGTGTTGCTGTTAATCGTTGTTGAATTCTTTATCATTTATCACCAAATAGGCGTTAACAACGACTGCTGTTCACTTTACATGCTCTTGGATGATTCACCTACTAGCAGCCCACAGTTGTTCCAAAGCGTAGTGGTAAGTGTTGCTGTTAATCGTTGTTGAGTGCTTCATCATTAATCATCAAATAAGTGTTGACAACGACTGCTGTTCACCTTACATGCTCTTGGATGATTCGCCTATTACCACACACAGTTGTTCAAAGTGTTGTTGACAAGTGTTGCTGTTAATCGTTATTGAGTGCTTCATCATTAATCGTCAAATTGGTGTTGACAATGACTGCTATTCACCTTAAATGCTCTTGGATGATTCACCTATTAGCAGCACAATGGTGTGGCATGACCAGTTATTGCTTGCTGATAAAAGATCAAAACAAAACTTTCAGTGTGATTTATTTCAACGTTTTCCAGCTAGTTTCTCCAGAATAAGAAACAAATTGGGAACAGCAGATGCGAGCACAGGTATAGGATAAGTTTTCAAACTGTCAAACCAAATCAAGAAAGCGTAACACTGATCTACCAAACGAGCAACTACGCTCATTGGTTTACTGTTACAGTGGCTGACTGAAAGTATCATTGCCCTGGTTTTGCTAGATGGTTCTCGGCAATAGGCTCATTAGATCTCAAAAGTAGCGGTGCAAGAAGCAATCTTTTTTCAGCTACCCAAAAACCATCTTTCCTGTCTTTGTGCTGCGATGAGCATCAGAGTGATTAGGAGAAAGGATGAAAAGTTAAATCCGTGTGGCCCCGTCGTACCCACGTTCTCTCGCTTCCCAGGGTGAATATACGCGGCTTACTCACCAAGTTTTATTACGTTAGGTCTAGAGAGACGTCTGTTTCAAGAATCGTACCAAAAATTGTTATTGGACCTCTAATATGATAGGGGACCCCTGTTTACCCCTCTCAGCTCGGTATTTGCGTTGTCTTTTTTCTACAAGTGATCCTGCCAGCAATCTTCCGTCACCGTTTAATACATCATAAAGATTTCGCACATCAATAAACTTCTTTTATAGCCCATCAGCTCTCAAGCAACATAGATTGTACAATCTAGAATTATCTTTATTATTTTGCCGTGGCCTCAAGCCTCATCGAGGTTATTAGAGACAGGGTAGGAGTTGGGGACAAGGAACGGAAAGGAATTCGGCGATCGACTTTTGAAGAACCATCCGGGCAGTCACTGGAAAAACATTTTGATCCCAGATCTAGGTAGCCGGACAAGTATTCGAACCGCGTCGTCCAGAAGGTGTCGTGACAATCGCGCACAGTTTAAAGGTCGGGCCACACTCTCCCCTCTCTCCCGTGTACTTTATAATATACGCAACGCAGTATTGACAGATCATCAGAGGTGAACGTCAATTTTAAGGCCTGTAATAATTACATACAACTGAGCCCGGGATTTGGACCGCAGACCTTCAGTGCCCAAATCGTGCGTCGTAACACTGTGAAAAAAAAAACAACAGCCTTTTACTTCCGTTGAGCAAAACACTCCCTTGAGGGCAGATACTGCACCACTTTCAAAACCTACAGTCACTGTCTTAGGGGCCCATTCTGGTACAGCCTTGATAATTTCACGAAACATACGTACATAAGTAGTCTTCTTTTTGTCAGGTAAGAGTGTAAACACCACAGGATGTATGTTTGTTTCTTCGTCAGTAGTAGGAAGATAAGGATGGACCTGGGACAAAAGATCTTAAGCCGGCCCCGGAAGAGACTCCACTCGTCCGCGTGACGTCACAGTTGGATGGCGGGAAATTCTAATGGACCAATGGCGACCAAGGTCGTATGACGTCACACGTTAGTTCCTCAACCTGTCGCACAGATGGCGGCAGCTGTCGGGCTTGCGCATATGTTAGTTCGCCGATCGGCCGCCCAGATGGCACCATCTCCCAAGGGCTTAATTTCTTTGCCGTTAGTTCATTTGGTGGCGGCTAGATGGCGCTGCACCGTTAGTTCACAGATCCGCTGGCAGATGGCAGCCCCCGTTAGTTCTTTGGCTCACTGGTAGGTGGCGCGACATGTATCATTTTGGTCTCCGACAAATATTTGTCACTGCTCTCCATCCTGTTCTGGAATGCGGACGTCAGACAAAACTATGGATTCGTCTATCACTTTAGTTCCTAGTGGTCGTCGGGTGTTGCGTATTCCAATTCCACCTTTACCGAGTAACTTAAATATAATTAAAGTCTTATCTTCGAGGAGTTTAAATGGACCCATTGGTTTAAGTAGACAATGGACGATTAGTTCATCCATTAATCGGGAAATCGAGTATGATGGTCTCCATGATGTCACGAATCCACTTCCTCTCAGATGTATACTGTTTGATACAGAAGTGGGTGTTGACGTCACTGCCGGAGTATAAAGGCCATCACACCAGCCAGCTAGCCCTCAGTTCCCGGTCGGCGATCGTCAAGTCCAGTTCACTATGGCTAGTGAGGTTCTCCTGTTTTCAACATGCTACAAGTTAAACAGCAGTGACACCAAGCGTATCACTGTTGGTTTGTCACCTAAACTGGAATTTAATCCAGTAGTTGTACTCGAAAAAGTTGGGTACAATAAAGTCACTCTCACACATGAAGAGTGGGATGTACTGAGACAGATGGTCTATACAATTGGTGGCTTTTTCAACAACACTGAGCATCTGCAAACGAGTGTCTCGCTCGGCAACCACACCATCTCTTCCCGAACAGTGGCTGGAGCGAAAACTATATGGTTTTACAACAATGCTGTGCCTGCCTATGGTGTGTTTCTCGGCGAATCAACATGGGACAACATGGTCGACGCCCTGCCAGCAGTGACCGGCGCCATCAACACCATGAAGCCCTGGAGTTATCAAGTTACCAAGTACTACAACGAGTTTGTGAATACGTTATCAGTGAAAGTGATTCGTGACTTCCCCCGTTGTTCTGTGAATGGCCTGATAGATTTGCATTTTGATAGTGTACATGTCAATGAAGTGTCATACAGCCCCTGTTCAACACTAGTCTATGAACGTTTAAAGTTAGAAATTAAAGCATATAAAAAACTGTTAGTGTATGACTATGTTAAACGCAAAGTTGAGCAAGATTTCAAAGGAACTGATGTATTTAGCAGAGGTGGTGATGACGTATGCGGTAATAATTAGTGTCCCTCAGTCCGCTGCGATGTGTCGTCCAGTAATGTTCTTCGCGTCTGTGTACCAGCTTAACGCCGGAGACTCCAAGCGGCTGACTTTCGGTTTGTCACCGCGACGTGATTTCGAGCCTGTTGTGGTACTTGAGAGGGTGGGCA
>CM061918.1:66804430-67104985 GCA_031002005.1 Vandiemenella viatica | reverse complement strand
TTTTTGGCGCTTTTTCAAGTAATTAGTGTGCGTAAAAATTTTTACTCTTGAATGAAATAAAAAAAATAATTACCATTTATGGTAAATAGTACGGATATGGACTATGAAAATGTTGAGTTGAAACGAAACGAAACGCAAAGAAGACCAGACAGAATGTAATATGGACGGTACAAAAACTTTTCGAGGATTCTATGGCTCCGACAATAGTTAATCTCCCACTGTCAGACAGAATATGATGATATATTCCCAACAGTTGCGACTGGGGCAAGAAACAGTAAGTGATAAGCACTAAACAATGAAGTAAGCACAAAAGTAAACATTTTCCTGTCTACACAGCTTTGTCGGCGATTGTTAAGGCAGTTTACACAAGACGGAATTCCAGTCACGCGGCAGCTTTCCTATTGTTTTCCCGGTCTATCGACATTAATGTCTTCATACGCATTCTACCGCACCGCTAGATACGTCACACATCGTAATACTCGTTTTTACATACTAATTCAGCTGTTTAAGTTTAATTCTGACTCTCCGACGCCGTCGACGTAATGGAATGTCTGAATCACCCACTTGGCTTCTTTGCATTGTTGTCTTCATGGCTTTGCAGCTGTATCGTGTCATAAAAAACGTAACGCTTCTACGAAGAGCTCACTCAGTCGTCCTCATCTGGTATATATCTGCCTTTCGATAAGACCAAAGGTAAACTGTAAGTCACCGCAGCGGATGGGCGTATTTAACGTCTCGCAGTCAACTTCGGATGACTGCATTCGAGGTACTTCTGTTTTTTTTTTTCGAACAGCACGTACCTGATGAAGACGACAAACAACGTCGTCGAAACGTTGTGTTTTTTATGAATCCATCCGGCTGCAAATCTATAGACACTGCAATCCATTGGTTCGTCTGGAAAATGTCTGTCGGTGTATGGCTGGGAGTCACAGCTACACCAGAGCAGTTCTCCGCAGCAAAGAAAGGGGATTGGAAAAAGGAACAGGAATCGGTCGTGACATTTTAAAGGAACCGTCTCGGCATTCGCCTGAAGTTATTTCAGGAAACCTTTGAGAAAATTGAAGTCATAATGGTGGAGACTTTCCCGGCGTATCGATGCAACAAAATCTTCTCGGGTGTCCAGCCGGATGGTGTTGTAAAAATAACGACGTTTCGACAGCTGGCTCTGCTGTCTTCATCAGGTATATTGTAGCTGTCGCAAGCTGACTGTCAGCGCCTCGACATATGTGTACATAACCATTGCTAAAACAAAATATTAAAGTCTGCCCATCCAGATATGGGTTTTCCATGGATTACTCAAATCAGTTCAGGTGATTGTTTCCCTCAAAAGGGCACAGGCAAATTCGTTCCCGTTCCATACCTCCAGTCTTTCACAGCTTTAATGACGAGGCGTAAAGCCAGAAGTTTTAACTTCCAACCTTATCCCTTATCTTTTCAGTAAGTGGTTGTGTTCTCCCGTTACTTCCATAAGCAAATCTATCCTTCCCTCCATAACACGCCCTCTGATCGCTGCATTTGATACCCATATACTACAGTATCTATACTATGGGGACATCCATTAATTACGTGAGGTGAAATAGGGGGGGGGGTTCCGGCGAAATCTCACCAGGGGAGAGGGGGGGATCTACGGAAATCTCAAGTGAGATTTTGCTAAAAATTTGGGGACAGTAGAGCCAAAAAAGGTCTACAATTTGCGCCAAAGTCGATTTTAGGAGGGTATTCGTCAAAAAAGTTAGGGTGTGACCTAAAAAAAAAAAAGGGGGGTCCGGCCTGATCTCACGAAATCTCACCAGGGGGGAGGGAGGAGGGTCCAGAAACCGGAAAAAACACCTCACGTAATTGTGGATGCCCCCTATCTCTGTGTATGGAAAATGGAAAGGCTCCTAATTGCTCTGCAAAGCACCTTGATATTTGCATTCTTTGAATCCTTATCTGACTTGCTGGACAACATTTACAAGGAAGAAACGGGCGCCCTGTAAGTGTCTCGGTAGCGGCGGCCTACCATTTGGTCACAACAAAGGATGCGAACTTGTTAGCCAGATGCTGCAATCATGTGGAAGGAGTTATCAGGCCGTTGCGTTTCAGCTGGCCGGCTCCGTTTTACGACCTACCAGTCCGCCAGCCAGCCTCCAATTTGCTGCCGTAAAGCGGCCTAACTGGGCAGGTGACACAGCGCGCAGTTGCCACACCACTTACACCCTATACTCTCAGAGCAGGGTGCTCCTCGAACACTGCTATCTACTATATACGATGCCGCGATAAGATACACCAAGTGATGACATTACAAACATGGCGCACGAGACGCCAAACTACACACTGCAATATAGGTTCCAAACCAGTGGGGCGAAAAGACATGTCAAGCATTACGCGAGGTGCGAGGTAACTTCGCCCCCAGCTCTACACTAGGGGTTCCCAAAGATTTTCGTACCTCGTCCCCCTTCTGTCAAAACAGACATTGCTACGCTCGCCCCTCCCCCTCTCCACCAAAATATCAGATATATCAGGGGTGGCCAACCCGCGGCCCGCGAGATTCATCACACTTTTACAAAACATGTTTATTTGTATAATGGCCAAAATAGTGGAAACCAATGTATTAAAAAAAAAATATTTGTGTATCCATATATTTACTTTTTGTGTTATATATTTCTTAACAATGTGTGTTTAGAATCATTATTATTGTCTATATTTACATCTAATAATAATAATAATAATAAACACAATAATAATAACTTATTACGTTTCACTTTTTCACTCCAAAAAAATATCTATAGTGGGTATAAATCTAATATAGTGATATATAATTTTATATGCGACCCCCGGAGTTATGATGCATTTCCAAACTGGCCCGCAAGATCTTTTGGGTTGGCAACCCCTGATATATATTATTTCTAAAAGATAGTTCTTGTTTTGTCACAAGCTATTATCCTCCTTCATATACAAGTGAAATCGATATTTGAGGTATCATTTTAAATATTAAGGTATTTGTTTGGGTCACATCACATTTTAAGATTCTTCAAAAAATAACATTATCTCTAAAACATGTTTTTTTGTTACGAGCCATATATCTCCCTTGATGCCTAACCAAATACGATAAAGACCAAAGTCTCCGCGTAAGTAACATCATATTTTAAAAAAGTACTTTTTCGGAATTCGACCCTTAAAGGGCAAAAGTATCAATATTAGGTCTACTACAACTTTTCTTTTCCACGAGTCGTTTATCCCCCTTGATACCTAACTGAAACCGAGAAATGTGGTATCATTTTAAAGGCTGAGATCTCCACTTTGGCCACATCATGTTTCAAGAGAGCAATTTTTCGGAATTTGACTCTTAAAGGGCAAACGTATCAATATTCAATTTGACCATTAAAGAGCAGAAGTAATAATTACGAAGGTCGTGAATATGAGACAGTTCACATCCAAGCCGCTAGATAGCAGCAGCACATATCACAGAGACATTATAAACAGCTTCATTGGCGTCGACAAGGATTGAGCGCGTTACAGATCAATAGCAGCACTACATAATAACAGATATCGATAAACTGTTGTTTGTACAGTAAGTAGCTTTACACATGTTCTTTTCTGTTATGGGACATTTCTGTTTTGCTACACAACTCCCATGTAAAAATTTACTGGCGAAATTTTCTCACGGGCTATGATCGCAGCAACATGTATCACAGAGATTTGGATATGCTGTGTGTATTTTGTTCAGGTTAGTTGTATTCCGTTAAGGTCAGTGACAGTTTATCATACATATGTTTTACGTGTCCAAAAGTGTTTCTAATTGTTTCATAACATGTTGTAAGTAGTTTGTTACCTACCTATAACACTAAACAAATAAACAGTTCCTACAAATGAGGTGGTTCTGTTTTCATTTTATTACGAACCATGAGCCTCACTATTCATTGTATTTTATTCGTGAAATTTTCGCACGTGCCATTTAGTCATCTATATATATAAAGATGAATGTATGTTTGTTTGTTGGTTTGTTTGTTCTTCATACAAATCCACAGTTTTCATCCGATCTCGATGAAACTTTGCAAATTTATCCTTTGAAACAAGGAGAAAAATACTGTCCACATTTGGTTGAAAAATTATCCCTATAAATAATACATATTGTCTTATAATTTTGAAAAACTACTGAACAGCGATAGACAGACGCGTTGGATATGGAAATCTCTGAACAGTTTTTCTGTGTAGCGGTCAGATAGCTCAGTGGTTAAAGGGCTTGCTTACTGATGTTTGGGTGGTGGTCCGGTTCAAATCTCCGTGGAGGTTAAAATTTTTAAAAATTGTTTTAATCGTAAGAGACACGCCTGGGCCGTCGATTATTCGGATTGAATGTTAAACTGTAGATATCACAAAGTTAGGGGTGCAATGCAAGGCAAATCGTAGGTTGTCTTGCAACGCTGTTGGTGTTCACTTTTTTACGTTATAATGATCCCTCAGGGGTGATTCGCAGTCAGTGTGTGAGTGTGATCTGCAGTAATAATACTATAAATACGAAAGTAAATCTGTCCTTTTATTACGTTTTCACGACTAAATGCCTATACCGATATTGACGGAATTTGACAAGAAAATTTGTAGGGAGGGCACACGACATTTTTTTTTTTTTTTTCAGTATGATTAATAGTCGTAGTCACGAAATTTTGAGAACTTATCGAATAGTGTCAGAGAGACGGATGTGTGTGTTAGTCTGTAATGTTACGTCGCTTGCTCAAGTTATGCTTCTCGCGCATTATGTTAGTGTATAATTTGTTAATAAATTTCGTTTAAGTAAAAAAGTATTATTTATTATAGTTGTAGATTTTCTCTGTCCCATTACTTTGTGTCTGCTTAAATGTTTCTGGCACCAGTTTATTTTGCCTTCTTTTTTACATGCCTTGCGGGCGTAAACTGGTCTAAGTTGTAGCTCTAGCAGAGCACGAGCAGCTAAAGTTATTAGAACCCAAGAATCGGATGCTCATGCTGAATAAAGAAGAAAAGACCAAGCTGAAATAAAGCTGCCCTTAGTTAACATCCCTCCCCCTTTCCCATTCCCAATCTCCTCAGCTTCGTTTGTTTTTCTGTTTTTAAATATGTTGGAAATTGATTCTCTTCAAGAGACAGGTTCAATGGTAGAACGTAATAGTGATGGCTTTCCGGTCATATTATGCCGACTCGGTGTTGTTTGGGACCAATCCTTCGCTACCAACAACTTTATATATTCAATTCTGGCAAAGAAATTCTTAATCCACGCGTTCGAAGTCGCGGGTATCAGCTAGTTATTAATAAGGTAAATGTGTACTTTTCAGTACTAATAGTGTAATCTCAGAGGAAACTCACAGAGTATGTGATGTTAGAATAAAGGTTTTTTTATCTCTAAAAGGCAACGAAGGAGTCATAGAACTTGTGACGGTGTATAGCCAGGGTACCGGGTGGCGAAGTTACCACACAATTTAAAGAATAAACATAATACCTGGTTTTTGCTTATTTTAGAGCTACGCAGGATATTTGTTAAAAAGGGTTCCATCGCCAGAAACATTTGAGGACCGCTGGGTTATGGTAACCACAACAGAGATGCATTCGTGGCAAATCGAAACTCTGTCATGCCTGGCCTGGGGTCTCCCGGTCAATGATCACATACGCATTACTATTACTATAATCACCAGTGTATGGTCTGAATCCTTCGTGAATTGTGACATTCCTTGTACGACCAGGATTCTAAACATATAACCCTATGGCGACGCCAGACATCGTCACGGTGCCTCAGCGTCTTCGTCGAAGAAACGGGATCACCGAACTATTGACGCGGTGCAGTGCAGGTACTTGGCGGGACATTAGGTCAGTTAAACACGGGTATCCAGTGACCTGTTCCCATACATCACTCGCCCTCCGACTCAATCTTCTTGCATTACCGCTAAATAAGGGTCCAAGCGGAGCAGCACCGCCGGTTTTTTTTATCCCCGAGCAGTGGACCGGTTCGCTTGTCTGTAGCGCAGCCGCCGGCCCAAACGGAGTGCTTCCCTCCGCTCTGTGGACAGCTCGCATTAATTTATATCTTAATCAGCGGACGGGCCCGGCTAATAGCGCAAAACACTCCCCGCCGCGTCAGGAATGCTGGTACAACTGGACTGGATAGTGCAGTCATACGGCGCCACACGCAATACACTTGTTTCTGCGACGTGGGCGGGAAAAACGATGAGGCGGTAACCTGCCTGCCAGGTACCGGACATAGAGCGAGTAGGCCCTCTGTCTGAATCCAGACAGAGGAGACAGGGGAAGACGCTAAGCGGTTGAATTGTATAAAGGAACAAGCTGATACCTGTGACCTCGTACGCGTGGATTAATAATTTGTTTGCCAGAATTGAATACAGAAAGTTGTTCGAAACGAAGGATTGGTCCCAAACAACACCGAGACGACATAATATGACAGGATAGCTATCGCTATATCATTCTACCGTCGAATCTGTCTCTTGAAGAGAATCAGTTTCCAACATATTTCTGTCACTATTCGATCAGTTCTCAAAATTTTGTGACTACAACTGTTAATCATACCGAAAAAAATGTCCTGTGCCGTCCCTACAGATTTTCTTGTCAAATTACATCAATATCGGTATAGCCATTTAGTCGTCAAAACGTATCAAAAAGACAGAGACTTACTTCCTCATTTATAGTATTATTACTGCAGATCACACGTACACTGACTGCGAACAACCCCAGAGGGATCAATATAACGTAAAAAAGTATACACCTACAGCAGTTGAAGACTACCTACGACTGGCCTCGCGTTGAACCTCTAAATCTGTGATGTCTACAGTTTAACATTCTTTCCGAATAACCGACGGTCCAGGCGTGACTCTTACGATCAAAAACAATTTTTAAAAATCTTAGCCTCCACGGAGATCTGAACCGCAGACCACGACCCAAACATTAGTAAGCAAGCGTTTTAACCACTGAGCTACCTGACCGCTACATAGAAAAATAGTACAGCGACCTCCATATCCAACGCGTCTGTCTATCAGCGTTCAGTAATTTTTCGAAATTATAAGACAATATGTATTGTTTATACAGATAATTTTTCAGCCCAATGACGACAGTATTTTTCTCCTTGATTCAAAGGATAAGTGTGTAATGTTTCAACGAGATCATATGAAAACTGTGCATTTGTATGAAGAACAAACAAACAAATAAACAACATACATACATACATTCATCTTTATATATATAGATTGCTGCAGATCATACACAAACTAACCGCAAATCAAGCCTGAGGGATCAATATAAAGTAAAAAAAGTGTACACCTACAGCATTTCAAGACTACCTACGATTTTCCTCGCATTGTACCCCTAACTTTGTGATATCTACAGTTTAACATTCAATACGAATAACCGACGGTCCAGGTGTGACTCTTGCGATCAAAAACAATCTTTAAAAATCTTTGCCTCAACGGAGATTTGACCCGGAGACCACGATTCAAACATCAGTAAGCAAACGTTTTAACCACTGAGCTACCAGACCCCTATATGGAAAGGCAGTACAGAGACCTACACATCCTACGCGTCTGTTTATTGCCGTCAGTAATTTTTCGCAATTATAAGACAACATGTATTATTTATACAGAAAATTTTTCAACCAAATGTAGACAGTACTTTTCTCCTTGTTCAAAAGGTTACGTGTGCAAACGTTCATCGAAATCGGATGAAAACTGTAGATTTGAATGAAGAACAAACATACATACATACATACATACATACATTCATTTTTTTATATATATAGATGACATATGTCTAGAGCAGCACAGTGGTCAAGAATCTTACCATCTTCACTTGAAGAACAATCCATTGCTGTTTTCGAAGTTCGTGGTGAAATCAGAAAATTTGAAACTGGAAATAAACTGCAAAGCGGTTGAACTGGATTGTGGGTGACACCGTCCCGTTTTCACTACGCATTCCATCTGTGGCTACGACACGATAGAGAAGAAACGTGACAGCCTGAAGATCTGTCTGGTAAGGAAGGTGGTCCAGTGGCAACACTATTAATGTCTTAAGGCTCCCCGACAATCCATTTAATCCTGGATTAACCAGCAGAGTAAACACAGTGTTTTGACATTATGGCAATAGTAAGCACTGTAACTATCTTTAAGTGAAGTGCTCACCAGGTCGAAATATAGGAAATTTCTACCCGGACCAGATTAGTCCATCTGTTACTGTGACAGAGTGCCAATTCTTTCACCATCTCGAGATTTATGGGAGACGAAGAAAAGACGAACTAGTAAACTAGTTGCTCTGCTGGTCCAGAGTAGACCAAAGTCAAAAAAAAAGAGGATAGGGTTACCTGGAATTTTCTCTTCGAGTAGACTGAAACCGAATCGGTTTACGTGACCAAAAGTAAACTTTCGAAAAAAAAAAAAACATTTCAGAAGACGTATTAGAAATCTTTGTTTAGCTTCACATGGTATTTTCGTTTGAAATATGTTACCTTAACCTGTCCCACTATTTAAAAAACAATTATTTCTTTTCTCTTAATCATGGCAGTTTAAAAATGTAAAGTATGCCCTTTCAAAAAAAAAAGTATAAGGGGGCATCCATAAATTACGTGAGATGTTTTTCCGGACCCCCCCCCCCTTTCTCTGGTGAGACTTTGTGAGGTCTGGTCCAACTCCCCCCCCCTCCCTCTGGTAAGATCCGGTCCGTGAGACCTCCTCTCCTCCTAGAAATCGCTCTTGCAAGTTTTTGAGACCTTTACACCCCCACTTTTCGACGAAATGCCCCCCTAAAATGGACTTTCGCATCATCTGTAGATTTTTTTTTTTAACTCTACAGCCCACATTTTTTTCCCAAGACCTTACGTGAGATTTTCGTTGACCCCCCTTCCCCCCATTTCACCTCACATAATTTATGGATGCCCCCTAAGTGAGCTGAAATAATTTTAAGCAAGTATAATTTTGCATTTATTTGCTAGAAATCTGGCAAAGTGTTCATTAAATTATTGGCAGTTAATTTAAAAGTGAACGCATAACTGAGTATTTTGTACATTGTCTATATTAGGCTAACTTTATTATTTTTCTTGACCATCGGCCTCTTCTTCGAAGCGGCTCTCCGTAGTTGAATCTGTGGTTGGCCAGGGAACTATCTCCTCATAGCACATGTTAATCATGCGGAATCTAGTTCTTCGTTGTTCAAGTAATTTAAATGGGAAAGAATGCTCACACAGACGCCTTTTCAAAAGAAACTGATAGTTCTATCCTCAAGGAACAAAAAAACGCCGGGTAAAACGTAATGTGAAAAAATGTCGATTACGCCCTTTCACAAAAAACGCCGATTCAACTTGGCAAACAGGTCATACTGCTCACTTTGCTGGAATAAATTGTCTATCGTGCGTTGGAATGCAGGTAGATCACTTGCTACGACAACAGAGTGATCTGAGTACCTGGTATTAGTGACCAGGATTCTTTATTTTGAAACACTGATTCACGTTGAGGACGGTGAAGTAGCGTGGAGGCCGCTGGGTGTTGACATTATGCAGAGAGCAGGCGGTGGTCGGCGAGCGCGGGGAATGTTGTCGGGCCGCACAGTGGAATGCCGCCCAGCAAAAAAGTCGGCCGCCTCTTTATCCGCCGCAGTCCCAAACATTTTACGACCCGCCGCGGGCGGCGATCCCCGGACCGCTCCGCTGCCGACGACGTTGTTAGCCTAATTGCGACGCGCAGACTGCTGCGTTCTTGTTTGCAATGCATCCGCCTCCTAGTGACGTAAGTGGTCAGTCCAATAATCGACCACTACACCATACTTCACAAGAATATGTTGTCGTAAAATCCTGATGTACGAGTATTGCAAACTAGGGAGCGTGCATAAACTGCGTGGCCCGGTCTGGGGGCGGGAGGGGTGAGATCTGGTCCGTGAGAACCCCCCTAGAAATCGCCCTGAAAACTTTTGTAGACTTTTTTTTTTGGGTCACACCCTAACTTTTTTGACGAAATACCCTCCTAAAATCGACTTTGCCGCAAATTGTAGACTTTTTTTTTTTTGCTCTACCGTCCGCAAATTTTTCGCAAAATCTCACGTGAGATTTCCGTAGACCCCCCCCCTCCCCCTTGATGAGATCTGGTGAGATTTCGCCGGACCCCCCCCCTTATTTCACCTCACGTAATTTATGGATGGCCCCCTACGCTGGGTTACGTGGGGGGAGGGAGGGGGGTTCCGAGCCAGGCCACGTAGCTTTTCATGCATATTATTTGTCACAGTTAAAATGAGTTACAGAAAAAACAACGGGATGTGAATATTTATTTCCGCCATTTAATTACAGGGCCGGCGTAGGGGGGGGGGGGGGGTAAGCGGGTCAAATGTACCTGGGCCCGCCCGGCTGTTGGGGGACCCCGATCACCGGCTGAAGGGACCCCTGCTCGACAAGTTGTAGAGCTAAAAAAAAAGAAAGAAAGAAAGGTGGCCCATTTGAAGCGATGAATTGGCCAAGGGCCGGGCCCCAAAATCCTAGCGCCGACCCTGTTTAATTATTTCTGTATATAATTTACAATAGTCTGACAAGAGTAAACAGTACCAAATGTCTTTTGGAGTCAATAGGAAATGAAAGCTACGTGCAAAGTGGGGTGGGGGGGGGTTTCACAGCAGGCCAAAATGGAGCTAAGTGGTTAAGTACGTTCCCCTAGCTGTTTCCCGCGACTTGCACGTTTGGACTTAATTTCTTTTATTATTATTATTATTATTTTGCTAGAATTGGATAAAGAAAGCTGTAAGTAATGTAAAAGGTATCTCAAACAGCACGGAGACGTCATACCAGCAGATTTTTGTTTGTGGATTAAAATTACGTTACTTTTCGGGTACATGTCAATAACAATGCGGCTACTTATCACAACGTTTCTGACTGTCCTCATCGGACCTACAAAAGAACAATACGAATGAGGCGATCCATGTAGTTGATTAGATAAAAACATCTCATCTAGAGATATAAAATTGTACAAGCTTGTGATATGCACATTTGTTCTCACATTTGTTCTCACATTTGTCCTCACCTTCTCGTTAAATATCATTCGATAAATAAACTGTTTTGTGCACAACGTTTTTGGTTTTGCTTTCCTTTTCTAATATATACAGCCTTTGAGGTTTCGTAATCCATGAGCTACCTACATACAGCTGCCAACGAGAAAAACAAATCTTTTCTAAATGTTCCGGCGCTACTTTCAGTGTCTGTCCCTGGGCTTTGTTGACAGTAATCACAAAGGTTACACAAGCTGACTGCGAAAGAAATAACGCCTGAGTGACCAATATAATATTACAGATATATACACACGCTATCCGTCTGTCTGTCACTGTTTAGTTAGTTTTCAAAATTTCATCACAAAATGTATGTGCACCAAGCGTGGTGGGTGAGTGGTTGTCGCTCTGGCCTCGCAATCGGGAGAGCGCGGGTTCGAATCCCCGTCCGGGCATCCAGATTTGGGTTTTCCATGGTTTCCCCAAATCACTCCAGGCGAATGCCGGGATGCTTCCTTCGAAAGGTCATGGCCGAAATCCTTCCAGTTCCTTGTCCCCAGTCACAACCTGCCTCTAATGACCTCGACATCGACGAGGCATAAACCATAAGTTAAAAAAAAAGTTATGTGCTCCGAAAAAAGTATCCTATGTCCTTCGTAATAGTAAACAGTATTTCCTTGTCAAATTTTATGAAGATCGGTTTAGCCGATTATGGTGTAAACATAACAAACAGACAGAGTTACTATCGCATTTAGAGTATTAAGTTTAGATGATATAATGACCTGAGAGCACTTATAATAGAATTTGTATAGAGAACTGGAAAAATGTGCGATTGCAGTGGAAAACATGTCTGGGAAATTGTGGAAAAAGATAGATAGTGAAGCTATCAAGAAATATTGACTCCTCGTAGGAGTAAAAAGTAAATTCCTATAGTATTACGACCTATAATGGAGTTTCGATAAGCCGCGAATTCCAACTTCGTCGTGGCTGGATCTAAAGATTAACGTGGAATCCAAACCATTCAGCGTCCTGGCGTATCTTATACGACCACGCGTACCTCTTAATAACTCCTCGGCTCAATCCGTATTTGAACCCGGGGTTCTGAACTCCAAGAGCGAGTGACTTAGCCACTGAACAACCAGACGGCCCCTTCGCACTCGGTGACCCTACGCGGAGAGAAAATGGAATGGGGAATGTAACCACCAGTGGAAAGATAGGGGATGAAATACGATAGAGCAGGGCTTCTCAAAGTAGGTACGCGAACCCCTAGCGGTTCCCGAGTTGATCGTAGGGGGTTCGCGACAAGATTTACGTTATGGCGGCTGACTGCACAATGGTGAATTGAGATTGAACGTGAGCAAAATGCTTCTAAAACTGACTCAACCTGCTGGAAGAAACAAGCCTATCAATCACTTTTTTTTTAAAGTGCTTAACGTCTCTTAACAGCGAGGTCTTTTAGAGACGGGAAAGGAAGGGGCAAGGTATAGGAAGGAATTCGGCCATGGCCTTTTGCAGGAAGCATCCCGGCATTTGCCTGGAGTGATTTGGGAAACCATGGAAAACCCAAATCTGGATTCCCGGACGGGGATTCGAACCGCCGTACTCCCGAATGCGAGTCCAGAACGCTAACCGTTACACCACCACGCTCGGTCCTATCAATCACATTGATAAATAACATTGTGCCCTTTGTCACTGTATTACTTTTGTAAAATAAAAATCCTTGTTTTTTTTTTTAATTTAAGGGGGTTCGCCATTGCCTGGGAAATTTTACAGGGGTCCGCGGAGTTAAAAGTTTGAGAAACCCTGCGATAGAGCATAGGAGAGAGTGGACAATTTAATCACCTGATTAGTGTCATAATCTGGAGATGGAAACAAGGAAAGAAGTCTAAACCTTGCTCTATAGGTTAAAAGCTAAGCTTGGTTATCAACCTGAGGGTTGGCTGAACCCTCCCGAAGGAGGTATACAAAGTATCGTATTGAGGTATGGTGATCAGTTTCTTACCTAACTCAGTAATCCTACCGGGTAAAAGGGATTTACTGTTAAACGTGGAATCCTAACCACGAAAGACTTCTGTTATGCTTCACATTAAACAGCAAACTGTGCCAGAGATTAAGGTTAGGTTAACGGCCTTTCAAAATCCCCCCCGAGACAGGGATTCTAAACGGGGGGGGGGGGGGGGGGACCTTTCGATGTCCAGTCAGACACCTTAACCACTGAGCCATCAGGCCGTTCATCCTTGTAGGTACACAATCCATTATTAATACCAGGCGCAGTACAAATGAGGGTAATACACTGGAACACACTTGATTTTGGAAGTAACATTAGTTATAATGTTAGCTCTAAAAATTGTATGATGGAGCTAACATTATAACTAAGAAAGATATTTAAAGGACATTGGCACGACTCAAAGCAGAATTCTTCATAAGCTTTTAGGAATCGAGTTTGCTAAGGCAGTATTTGTGGAGGACCGCCATGATTTTTTTATTTATGGCTTTACGCTTCGTCAACGTCGAGGCCATCAGAGGCGGGATGGGACTGGGGACAAGGAACAGGAATTCGGCCATGGCCTTTTTGAAGCAAGCATCCCGGCATTCACCTGAAGTGATTTGGGAAACCATGGGAAATCCAAATCTGGATGCCCTGACGGGGATTCGAACTGGCGTCTTACAGAGTGCGAGACCAGAGTGATTAACCGCTCACCCACCTCGCTCTGTATATCTTCAAGAAATTGAAATCAACTGCGATATTGTAAACTGATTCATAAAGTAAGAAGACAAGAGAATCCAAAGATGAAGATGAAGGTTGCGGTGCTTGCGGTGAAGAATGAATACTGACAAAAGATAATAACATCTCGAGGAATGCATCGTGCAATTCGGGAGACTGGCAAAAATACACGGCACCGTTTTCTTCATTTCATGAGAGTTCTAATTACGATCTATGGTTAGGAGGAGGTTGGGGGTTGAATTGCTATGGCTAGTAATGAACTGACGTCCTTTAAAGACCTGATTCACGCCATGAGTCATGACACGGAGTGTTATGCAACTCTGTTGTTTACATTCCGCACAGACCACGTGCCACTGTACCATTGTGTGACCGACAAATGTGACGGAGGCTAACAATGCTGCGTAAACATGTCTGGCTACCTGTCATGTAGAGTGCCGTACAGACACACACGCCCTCAGTGCAACAATGAGCCGTATCATCCCGCGAACACTGTGGAACTGCCTCGGTTTCTTCTTCTTCTCTTCCATATCGGCCACAAATAGAAATCCCGTGCATTCATTTCAATCATTCTTTTCTTGACTTCCAGTAATTCTTCATCCTTTCTCTTTGCTGTTTCCTCCTTTCTTCCGTCCATCGCTAATGACCTCGATGTCGACGCACTCTAAAGCAACAACAATCTTCCGTCCATGTATTACTACATTTCCTCTTCTCCTTCTCCTGGAAACCCTTGAAATTTTGGATCAGTCTCCTAAAAGTTGCTCTATCTTGTATTAAATCTTCTGTCACTCCGATCTAAATCATATCTTTCTTTACTCCTTGGATCCACTGGTTGCCCTTCTTACTCATGTAAATATGGTTGAAAATTCTTTGTGTACGTCTGCCTCAGTTTTTCGATGTCTCAGCTAGAAAATTCGTTGTTGACGAACTTAAGTGTCTTATCTAGTACACAAGCAATTAGTGAGAGACGAAGTGTGATAGAAAAGATAGGATGATGGTTAAGTGATTAAAGGCCAGTTCACACTAGAGATCAAGTCGGGTCAGGGCAAGGATCAAAATCGCTATACACCCTATCCAATCAGAGCGTTCCCAATGCACGTTCCGGTCACGCCACTTCAAAGCAGGTCAACCTGAAGATCGCGCCGCCACCGATCAACAACGGTCAAGACCGGAGCGCTCCTGACCTGAACTGAGCTGATCAAACCGCCATAGCGCGTTCAGTCAACAGAGGCGGTTCAAGGTCACTAATCTCTTTCCCCTCAGTAACCGCTGATGAATCTGCCTCTTATTTGCGTGGATACTGTGGCCTGATCGGAGAGTAGGCAACGAGAGGGGGTGGTGAAGTGAAAAGCGGGGCAAGGGGAACATGACTTTGAAACGCCAGTTGAGCGTCAACAGGGAATCAAATCAACATGGGTGACAAACGTCTCGTAAAGCTTATTCAGGGGTTCAGTGAATTGTAAGATTTGTAAAAAAATATTTCGATTCTCACACAAAACTATACTATGTTTAGAGATCGCAAAAAAAATCGTACAAGTTAACCGAATAAAAATTACAAGATTGCACAATATTGCGCAACAAGTAAAGATATTCCAAAAAGTTGATTATTTTATATTGTGCATGTCGAGATACTGATCTGCTGGCTGTGTAATTAATGCGTCTAACTTGAGATCTCGTTCCGTGCTAGGAGTTTCAAAAACCCTTTACCCGACCTTCACTTCTGTCATAGCTTGCATTGCATTGCAATGTGAAGTACACCAGAACACTTGCGTGGTTTGGATTCCACGTTAGGCTATAGATCCCCTCTAGGGCTGAAAACCCTGGTTGTAACACGGATGTGTGCACATCAAAATGCAAAAGTCAAGCCGAACATTGATGAGGCGACCTGCAAAGATATTAATGGAAGAATTAAACTAGCACATGGAAAGGATAAGATGGCCATCATCACCAGCTGGCATTTAATTTCAGGCGCAAGCAAGAGGGGAAATTTTCTTTTGTAGATAAAGGAGTGAACGATTGGAATAATTACCATGGGAAGTAAGGAATAATTTACTAAAAATGTTGAAAGAATTTGAAATTAAAATGTTCGTCTCAGTATGTCAATGATCGCCGATTGCCAATAGCTCGGCTACCGATAATTCCTATCATCGTCATCAGTTTTCTGCCCTCGGGCAGGTTTTCACTTGGCTGCTCTCCATGATCTTCTATCTTCTGCCTTTCTCTTAAGAACCGTCTTCCTTGATGTTATCTATAATTTGGTATCTCTTTCTTCCTCTTATTCTCCTCCCACAGACTAAACCTTCCAAGGCGTCTTTTATCAGGCACTCCCCTCTCAACAAGTGTCCCATCCAGTTTTTCTTTCTCTCCTTTATTACTTGGAGAATTTTTCTGCTTTCACTGACCCTGTCCAGCACTTCAGCATTGCTTATTTTATCCACCCAGCTTATCTTCTCGATCCTCCTCCACATCCACATCTCAAATGCTTCTAATCGCTTTTCATCCTCTCGTCTCAGTGTCCATGTCTCCGACCCATAAAGTGCCACACTCCATACAAAACATTTACAGAGTCTTTTTCTAAGTGTTTTGTCTATTTTTCCAGTTAGTAACCTCCTTTTCCTATTAAACGCTTCCTTCGCTACGGCAATGCGAGATTTTATCTCCTGATGGCACCTCAAATCTTCAGTGATCATACTCCCAAGATATTTAAATGATCTTACTTGCCTAATATCAGCTTTTCCTAACTTAATATTTATTATATTCCTTCCTTTTCCAAGGAATATAATAATTCCTATAATTCCCCTAATAGTAATGGTCTTCAAAATGGCCTTTACAGGACTAAATTTAGAAAATACAAGAATGCTGTTAATATAAATACCTTTCTTTATGTGATTTAGCCATATCCTATCACTTTCTCATTCGAATGCCGCAGTAGAAAGGCTTTCCAGTACGATGAACATTCTTAAGAACAATTTGAGAAATAGAATGGCTGCAAATACTCTTGATAGCATTCTTTTTATAAGGAATCAGTTAAAAATTGTGAAAAAAAACTGCTATAGTTACGAGCTTCCGGCTGATGTGTTTCCTGCAATTGGTAAAGATACTAAATACTCTTTTAAATCTATGACTGACGATTCATCTCATCCTTCCACATTTGCAAGTTCTGCAACTCCAACGACAGAGCAAGATGATGATGAACAAATTTGATGTTGATTTTTAACACAAAGTTATGTTTAATTCAATGAAAATACTAATTATTGAAATATTTTTATATCACTTACCATTTTTCTTTGTTTTATTTAGCGATTTCTGGCGAATCTTTTAGTTCTAAATATCCCACAATCTAGTGAGTTTTGAGACCAGATCTAGCGGCTTTTGGTTTCGTAAGTTGGCAACACTGGTACGCCAGAAAGCATACGGCATTCGGATTCAACTTTAATCTGTAAGTCGGTAGGGTCCAACCAACCTACAAGTTGAATACCCACCCTAATTATCTTCCTCTACAGTTCGTTCCTTATAGTAATACCTCCATAACAAATTAAACAATCCTGCATGTCTTACAATGTGACCCAACATATTGTTATTCTTTCTGTAAGACTTTTTTCACAAACTTCCTTCCTTGCTCATCATTTTCAAACACGTTCATTTCGTCTTACATCTATCTAGTATTCTAGTCAATTTCCAACATCTTTTTATAATGACACATTTTAAAAGCTTTAGTTTTCATTCTTGCTGGAATCCCTTCATTAGACCACCTTCTGTGGCTGCATGATTTGTAAATTCTTAACCTTAAACTGCATTTGGAGTATTTTGTGACTAATATTCCACACCGCCTAGAATTAAAATTCTCAGCAGTAATGTTTTGAGACAAACATAGAAACAGTATTTCTTGCAGATCAGGTATATCATAAGGTGGAGATGAATTGGTTGTTGAAGAAGTAACTTGTAAATATATTCGAATACCATTTGATATTAAACTTAATTAGCAGGTGGTAGGGAAATGATTAGAAGTCCTTATTCTATCGGGGAGAGTGATGAGGGGATGTGTTAGTCATCATCATCATCATCATTAGTGTCATTTGTCAGGCGGGCTGGGCCCGTCTGATTGGCTGGTTTACCGTATGCCGGTCTTCAGCCTGGATGTGTTAGTGAAGAGAAGAACCTGTGTTAGAAAATCTTTGCTCAGACCGTTGCTTTAGTATGGTGGTATAATATGGATCCCACATACAGGAACTGAAGGGCTTGTAAGGAGCACAGCTAAATGTGTTGATGGTTATTAACATAGAACACAATCATTAACTGATATGATGAAGGAAGTAGAATGGGAGTAATTGAAGAACAGGAGGAGGGTTAAGAGATTCTTTGTTGGGAGTGAACAAGCTGTGTTCTGGGGATGAATATTGAATTTGGAGCAGCTCTTGGAAGGAAATTCATGACCATAACCACAAACTAGAACTTGATTTCAGTTGCAGAGGAGTGAGAATTGAATAATTTACCAAGAAAAATGCTGAATAAATTAAATGAAACACTGAGAGATTAAAAAAAAAAATCTTAAAAGGTGATAAGTGAGTAGGGAAAGTGAAGTCAAAGAATTTAAAATAAAAAATTTGTGTTCTACGAAATTAAATTAAATGAACTCGCACAGCAATTTAACTTTCTCTTCCATGTCAACATTTAACTCAACTATTGGGAGACTAGCTGCGAAATACCGACATTGTTTTTCAGAAGCTTCTGGCGCGAGCCACCCGTATACAGTACATCGACGGTGACAAAAAATATTTTTGCAAAGTTCTTAGTAGCAGAGTGGAATTGTCACGTCAGGCTCAGATAATGGCGGCAGCCCACACAACGGATCTCTCACTCCTTGCATGGCTCTCTTCCTCTTTTTTTTTTATTTCGTAATCCATTCCCGACCAGACTAAGCACAGAAAAAAAATTGTGACTCACATCTCCTTCCGCTGCAACGAAAACAAAACAAAAAAAGAACTGGAAAAAGGACAGAGCTGAAAAGAAAGAAGGAGCAGCAGCAGTCTACTTAGCATCGCCGCCCACGAAAGGACCACGCCGTAAATATCCCCGACCGGGACATTTCTCGCGGCTAAGTTGGCACCGCGCGCATTGTGGCCGGTGCGGCGACCTGCGCGCCGCCCTGCGGCCGGTCTGTGGAATTAATTTCTCAAAGTCGGCGCGCGGCTTGGCGGGGCCGGGTGGGGTGGGGTTATTTATGTGATGTTTTTATTCCCCCTGGGTTCTTTTATTCGTCTGTATTTTTTGTGACTGGGCGCGCCGGGTCTATCTGGCCGAGCTCTCAGTTTCCAGACCTTTTCATTCCGCCTTCGCCGCAGATAAAACTCTCCGCTCATAAGCCGCGCGTCGCAGTAAAGTGTGGCGCCTTATTGCCCCTCCGGAAACTTCCGTCGCGGATGTCGCACGGAGGCACGTTTTACGCCATTAGATGAGGCTACGCTGATCTACTTAGGTGGAGCCAGTTGGAGTGGGCAGGCAAGAGCTTATTCAGCGGCGATGCGTTCCTAGAGGAAGGTCCATACACATTTACCCACGGAAAACTCTTCAGTTGCCTCAACGATTTGTAATGACTAATATCCTTATCTTCAGATGCTCTTAGAAGTAGCGTAAATCCTTCGGTACTTGTGAGTTATCCTCACATTAATCGCCAGATGTCAGCTACCAATTATCCTGGGAATGGACATCCAATTGTGAGCTAACCTCTCAGTTAGTGGATGACGGCGTGTTGTTTAAACGAGAACGGCCCAATTCTCCTATCTCAACACATGCAAGCCGTTAGCTCGGGTAGTTTTAATTACGATTTTGTGTCATATAATTGCCAAACAAATTGAGAGGTATTAAAGCAACATCTGGAAATGAAAAACTCACAACCTTTAAAGCACTTGTGGTACATTCAAACAAGTTGCAAATACATTTCACAAGCTATTTTAGCGTGTGTACAGGGAGCATGAACTCGCGCCATACAACCTTCTCCGAGCGCCGCCCCCCCCCCCCCCCCACACACACACAAAAACACACTGCCCCGCGCCCTGCCATGCTACAATGCAGTCACCCAATCAACAATCGCTGCCCGGCCAGCTGGCTGGCCAACGTCAAGTATTCTCACTAAAATATAACAACACTACGCTACCCTTTTTACTAAACAATTTGTGGATACCCAACAATATTACAAATCAAGTAATACGAGTATTAATGCAATTATGCAGTATACTTGTAGTTAATAAGCGCAACATAATTCAATATTAAGAATCATAGAAGTAAATTATTAATAAAAAATGATTGGGAGGGTCAGTGATAATAATAATTAAAATATAATTTTTAGTTAAATTCCAATGAAGCGCACCTTTCGGTGGCAATTTCCCTACCACCCATCTTCCCCCTTACCTGCACCCACATACATTTGCCTTCGGCATGAACCATCGCCTACAGGAAGCTTCGATCCAGATCCTGTGTGAACAGAGTAATCTGAAAAGCGACGGTATCGTATTAAACAAACGGGGACAAGTAAGAGATGCTCAACGGCTTGAAAATGCAAAAGGCAATTGGAAGCATCTGCATTAGAAGCGAGAGAAGTATCGTTACATTGTGATTGTTTCTCTATCGTTAAAATATTTCGGAGGTAACATTCTTCTGACATGTTGTGTACTGATTAGGGAGAATGACTGAAAGCAGAGGAATTCCAGAGATAGTGTTGTAGAACGAAGTTAAAAATCAAGTAGTTACTTGCAAGACTGAACTAAAATGATGGGTAAGGAAATACGTTTGCCTTTCTTTTTTTTTTTTTTACTTATGGCTTTACGCCTCATCGACGCCTAAGGTCATTAGAGGCGGAATGGGACTGGGGACAAGGAAGGGGAAGGGATTCGGCCATAGCGTTTTTGAAGGAAGCATCCCGGCATTCTCCTGGAGTGATTTGGGGAAACCGTGGAAAACTCAAATCTGGATGCCCGGACGGGGATTCGAACCCGCGTCCTCCCGAATGCGAGGCCAGAACGTTAACCGTTCACCCACCACGCTCGGTTACGTTTGTCAAATATATTTACAAAGAAGGATGGTTGGCGACATTTTAAGATATGCAGGATTGGTTAACTTGGTAGTGCAAGGAAAAGTAGAGAGGATAAACTAGGGCGCTAATAACCCCGACGTTGACGCGCCCTAAAACCCTAACAACAACAACAACAACAACAACAGAGGATAAACTGCAGAGGAAGACAAGAATTAGAATATACTGTATGAAGCAGATAACAGATTAATTGAGAATAGCATGAAATGGAAGATTGCAGCAAACTATTCAGGAGACTAATTGCAGAAAAAAAGTTGTACAGATTAGAAAACAAAATGAATCATCCAGTCAGAGAATTTTGGTGTTCCTAAATGGAATCATTCTTGACTTGTATACAAAGGTAATATGTCTAGTGTTGTATTTATGTAGATGACGCTGATTACCATTGTTAAGTGTACTGCAGTGTATTGTGTTTTTGTATATATGAAGTTCCAAGAAAAGAGAATGTGAAATGAATTATATCGGAGCATTAATAACTGCACAAACTGCATATCTGTCCACAAAGTTTTTGCATTATAACATTATCACTAAGCCACCAGTCATTTTTACTATTAATTTATTATTGTTAATATTGAATTTTGTAGGATTTATTAATTATAAATATCCTGAATAACTGCTTTATTGTTTGTAACTTGATTTGTAATATCGTTGGGTTTCCGCAGACTATAGATTGTTTAGTAACAGGAGCAGCATAGTGTTGTTATATTTACTGAGAATTATTACCAGCGCCCCGCAGTACATGCCAAACACACAAATCCACTACAACTTAGGTATACAAAGGCTCATTAAGGACAAATCGACAAAATTCTTTCAGCAAGCACATTATTCGCCCCATCAAATAATCCAAGACTTAGGACAAAATGAATATCAACAACAATATGACCATCCAGTTGCAACACTTACCAGAAATTATAGGATCTGACAATAACACCATACTAAAAGAAATAACACCATGACTTACATAAAATAACCAGCCCGAAACCCTGTATTCCGACATAAGTTAGAGAGCTACAATGCTATATGTCTGTCTGTCAAGCACAGTTGTGTGGATAGCGATTGTTGATGGGGGTATGTAATGAGTATTGTAGAAAAGCAGGGTGCGGAGCAATGTATGTGTCTCACCGCTTGGAAAAGGTTGTATGTCTTAAAAGTTGTGTCGGTGGACATTATTGATTAAATTCAATAACCTGAACAATGAATTTTTCATTTCAAGACTATGTCAAAATACATCTCAATTTGTTTATCCGAGTTAATGGCTTGCATATATTGAAAGAGAAGAATTTACGCCTTTCTCGTCTAAATAACACGCCATAATCCACTTATGGAGTAATTAACTCACAATTGGCTGACCATTTCCCGGGATAATTACTCGTAGTAGCTTATACCATCAGATGAACGCCTCGCTCTCACTGAATACTCATGGTGGATAGGGCCTATATTTGTTCACACTGTAATGATAAGAATTTGTCTGTCCCCTCTAGTGGGCAATTCTCGAACCCATTGACACCTTGTCGAGTTACGTCTTCAACTACGAGGCGCGAGGACGTCCATGTTACTGACATTCTAAACAACATCTCCGACTTAAATGTATGCTTGTTTATCTTTGTATATACGAGAGATGTCATCTTCCAGAGCAGTAATACTTGTAGAATGGAGGATGAAGAGTTACGATGTTTGAATTGCGGGTATTTAAAGTAATTTTCGACGCCAGTCCCACTGTTTTCGCGCTCTGTGTTATGTTCGCTAAGTAGGACGGGACGATTTATTTGCTTGGTGAGAGACAGTGTGACGTAATCCCACATCGGAAACAGTCCATTGAAAAAGAGAATCGGTGAGGACTAACATCAGTTAGGGAGCCGGGAGAGCGTGTGTTATGACGTGTCGTACACATCGGAGGCAAATGTTTCTCCGGCTGCACTCACTAGGTTGTCAAAACACTCTCTCCAAATGTAACCTCGCCTCGCAATGAAGGTGAGCGCCGCTCTTCGGTAGGTTTCGCTGTTGAGTCGTCAACATCGTCGATTTAACACTCCAGCGGACCGGATGCGTTAATGAAACTCTTCCATTGTCTCCTGTCTTGCCACTACTTCTCTTAGTGTTTTGTGCCGTTCTGGACTCCGATTTTTTTTAGACCCTTCTTCGCTTGATGGGCTGTGCGAATCCTTGAAGAGGTAACTCAGTCCACAAGCGGAAGGTTGGTTGGATCCTCCCGATGAAGGCGTAGTAAGACATTGTGTCAGAGGTAGGACGGCCAGTTCCTTTCCTCTGGGACCTACAGTTTAACGTGGAATCCGAACCGCAGAACGATCTGGCGTATCCTGCTAGTAAAGTGAATGAATCAAACTGCGATGGACCTTACACTCCATTGGCAATTTCCCTAATCATTGTAATTATACATTTCTCAGTATTTATTATCTAATATACAATTACTGTTAAATTCCTACCCCATCTATCTTCGCAATTTAAGAATTTTAATTTTAAATTCTTTCAGCGTTTTTGGTAAATTAGTCATCACTTCCCTCTGCCTAGCTCATATATCAAACACTACTCTTAAAAATCCACCGAATACTGAAGAGACAGAATCGTTTAACTGTATGGGAAGTAAGCTAAATGGTGGTGGACAGAGTAGAGAAGAAACAAGGAGTATAAGTAGAGAAGAAAAGTATTATACTTTCAAAACAACAGTCCCGAAATTAGAAAAAGAATTAAGTAAACATTCTCAAGGATTGTTGTTGTTCACTGTTGCGAAATTTGGACTCTGAAGTTAGTATCTTATTTTCTCAAGTTTCCGTTTGGATTCTGTACTGCAGACGCGTAATGAAGTTTAAGTTGACAAATAAAATAATAAATAAAAGGATTTTGAAATGGTAGGCGAGGAGAAAATTTTGTGAAATACGGATACGAAAAAAATCGTGTAAATCTTGGAGCTTGTAGTGAGACATCAGGTGTCCTGAGAGCTATTGTAATGGGACTCAAGATCGAGGGGAATACTAGGTGTATCGGTGTATCAAAAAAAAAAAAATGTAAGAAAAACTTGTGAACAGATGCAGAGGAAAGTGTAAAAATGGCAAAAACTGACTGATCACCAGAGACGAAAGGAGTTCCTCTGACGGGCGCAGAGGAATAATGCAGGTGTCTGAGTGTTGTGTTGCTCCCCCCAGTCGTTGAGACACCTGAGTAAACAACGAATTTGTCTCATTTCGAATCCCGTATTTTTTCAGGCTCTTAAACTGATCATAACCAGACAGACAGACTTTGCTCTGTCCATGTTAAATCGACTACAACTTTTCAGTGATTCGAATCCCACATTTAACTTTAGATTTAATTTTTTTTATTGAATCTTAATTGCGATGGAGCTCCGGTGGCAAAATCCCTACACCCCCACCATCCCATGAAATTATTTTTCACAAACCAACGTATTTTGTCTTTTACGAATTCCAGTTTTAAACTCCTTCAGAGCTTAACGATTTCCTGTGTTTTTGGTAAATTGTTCATCATTTTACTGGTAATTTATTCCGGTCCCTGACTTCCTTACACAGAAAATAAAATTTGCCCACTCTCTGAAATCAAGGGCCACCTTATGGTCTTGATCATCTCTCTACTTCCATGTACAACTAGTAATCCTTCCACCAACTTCCATGCATGCATCATCACGATTATAAGCCTTGTCCCCGATTACATTTGGGATTTGTGGGTTACATGATACAACGACAGCTGTAGAATCCATGGAAAATTGAAACTCTTTCTTCAGGTCATTAAGAGCGTACGATAATTCCTTTAATAACCGAGCCTGGCCATGCAAATTTCGGTTTTCCAAGATTTTCGGAAATGCCTCCAGGCAAATGCTGCAATTATTCCTTCATAAAGACAATATCCGATTTCCTTCTCGTTTTGTGTCCACCATTCTCTATCTGCTCTTGTGTCCTCATCGTTGGTGAGAAAAAATTTTAAAAAAGAAAAAGAAACAGAAGTAATCGGTACCGCCACTGGATGACGCTGCCCTTGAGCGACACGGTGTTCTCTTTGCATGCCAGGAGTGAGTGATGGTATCAGTAGCAGAGTCACGAGTCAAGTGTCCTCATCGACACCAAACAAGTCACACCAGACGAGAGCTGCCTTCACCAAACGCATAGCGCAGCCACTTGCTCAACTCGTGACGTCATCGCGACCGTGCTGCAACTGCTCCTCGTCGGAGCAATGATGCAACTTACTTGATTAATTACAATTCAATTTTATTAGTTTTAATTTCATATGCATGGTCCCTTTCAAAGGCAAAGAAGAAGAGCAATGACTTCTCCATGTTGAAATGTCTTGGTTCTTATGAATTACTATCCCCTGTTTAGCAGAGACATTTTTACTAATTTCTGTATGAGATGCGAGATTTGTTTATTTAAATTAGTCATTAATCAGTTAAAGAGGTAGTTATTTAATTATTCATGAATTATTAAAGTTTTCATACCAGATTGGAAGTTCACAACTAAGTTTACACAATCTAACTACAACAAATGAGTAAAGCGAACATAATACTGAAATATCGACGTCTTAGCAATTTGCCATTCAGAAAAAATACATGATAAGTGGTACATGGAAATGAACCCTGGACAATCTCAATCAGTATTACAAAACAACAAGGGAAGTCAGCCATAAACAAACAAAAAACTTTTATCTATGCAAAAAACGTTCCCGCGAAGAGAAAAACACAAGACTCGAATTTATCCATCAGTTCGAAAATTGTTCACTGGGCAAAATAGCTCATATGCAAAAAGAACTATCACTTTTGTAGAAGGTGAAGATTGTGACAGTTCTCTGCGTCGAAGAACTCTTGATGTTTTCTTCTCCACCCAGAAAACATAACACAAGTATAAAAATCTGACGTCTCATGACAGACGAGAACATAACTGTGGTTGTTCCTCGCTGAAGCAGAACAAAAACCACTGACAAGTGCCGTTAAAGCTAGGCATCTACTCGACGCACCCACCTATGTTCATTCTCGTGCGCATCGCACATTCAACTCCCCCTTTCTTCATGTGGCCCCCCGCGCAACTCCTCGGTTTAGCGTTCTGTCCACCTGCAGGAAAAATAATCGAAGGCAGCACCCCTAGGGGGCATCCATAAATTACGTGAGGTGTTTTTCCTGATTTTTGGACCCCCCCTCCCCCCTGGTGAGATTTCGTGAGATCTGGCCGGACCCCCCCCCCCTCTGGTGAGATCTGGTCCGTGAGAACCCCCCCTAGAAATCGCCCTGGAAACTTTTTTTTTAGGACACACCCTAACTTTTTTAACGAAATACCCTCCTAAAATCGACTTTGCCGCAATATATCAGAAAGCAACGAAAATCAGCGATTACAGAGGCAGGACATTATAACTTGAACATTTTTTTTTTTTTTTTAATATGGCTTTCGGTCTTTGCGACCATTTTGCCAACTCAACTTTGTTAATGTACCAACTGCTGTATCAGGCTTTCAATGAGATATTGTGGACACTATAGTGAGGACAGCACAAGACGAACACAACACTTAATTAAAACCACCCATGCCCGAGGCCGGACTCGAACCGGCGACCCTTGCAATGCGGAGCAAGCGTGCTAGCCCCTACACTGCCAGGGCCGGCCTGAAACTTGAACATTGGAAACATTTAGTTTTTCGCCTAATACCAACTCATCGACCACCATTTGGCTCACATCATTGGAGCACGATGACGGTATCCAGACATGACACCAGATAACGTGGTTCAAGTGCCGGAGTGAAATATATTTTCCTTTCTCGAGGCTTTGCCGGGTGGTAGTAAAGGTATGGTGCACGACTGCTAATCGCCGGGTGGTATATTGAAGTATTCTACGTTTAAACCAAACCACTCTGCAGTGAGGCATGCCGTACTGTTTATCGTAATTTGTCTTTCGGATGAGTACCTCAGATTTGAAAAACTCTTATGGTGACTTCCCACGGCCCGTGGTTTTATATGCCGCGCCCGTCTAGCTATCAACAGTGAACCGTGAGAAGGAAGCCGCCTATACTGGCGGGGATGGCGCGCCTCTATCCGTCACCCAATCGGTAAATATCAAGCGCCCGGGTAGCTGAAACGAAACTAGGCAAGGAGGTGGGGAGGTGTCTGGCAGGTGGCGAGGGCTAGCCTGTGGCGCGTGCTCATCCGTACAATTCGGCTGCATGGCGCGACCTACAAGACCACTTAAGTGCTGCCTTGATTGAGACGACACGTTGTTTATCCTTCTCCCCTCTTTCATCTTCTATACAGAACACAAGCAACAGACAGCTACAGTATCTACACACATACAACACATTTAAGACACAGGGAGGAAAGGAACTTGCCGTGCCACCTCTGTAGACAGACCTAGTGTGCCTTCTACGAAGTACCAAACTAACATTCGTGTTCAGTTCCATTGGAGTCAGTACCTCGTCGTTGGGTCGAAACCGAGAGTGATGGTTCTCGCATTCGGGAGGAAGTGGGTTCGAATCCCCATATGGGCATCCAGATTTGAGTTTTCCATTGTTTCCCCAAATCACTCCAGGCAAATTCCGGGATGATTTCCGCAAAAGGCCATAGCCGAAATCCTTCCCGTTTCTTGCCCCCGCCTCTAATTACCTTGACGTCGACGAGGCGTAAAGCCATAAGCAAAAGAAGAATCAAAGGCAAAAATTTCGCTTTATCCAAATATTTTTACGTATTTACTGACTGGGTACTTCCAGTTGAAATATACGTTATTTTTCCGTACCTTCAAATGTTGCTTCATATTTTTTTTTTTTTTTATTTTATCCATGATAAATGGACTTTTGAAAGTCTGTAACTGTTTAGAAATATAAGGTGAGCAAATAATTATCCTGCAACACAGTTACTTTTAATAAATTGTTTATTTATTAATTTATGGCGTGACGCGTTTCAAGATCTGAATCTCATTTTCAAACGCCGTTTTTATTTTTATTTTTACATTATTGTATTTGCTCACCTTATATTTCTAAACAGTTACAGACTTTCAAAAGTCCATTTATCATGGATAAAATAAAAATTTTAGCGCCAAGCCAGGCAATGAAAGTGATCTATAGATATAAAAACACGAAAATGAAAGTTTTCAAAACAATCGCACATTTAAAGTTCAATAAAAATAAAAACGGCGTTTGAAAATGAGATTCAGATCTTGAAACGCGTCACGCCATAAATTAATAAATAAACAATTTATTAAAAGTAACTGTGTTGCAGGATAATTATTTGCTCACCTTATGTTGCTTCATATGCTTCAAATTTTACGTAGCTCATCACTAGGTTTCTGGCATTGGAAACCGAGGGTGACTGACCGCTATCCAAGTTCGGACATCAATTATTAAAGGCTCTTTACAACACCTTTTTACATGTTGTCTTTGTTAAGATAAAAGATACCAATATAGTAAGTTTACAGAATCAGATAATTAGTAGTATCTTGGATTTGTATTAAGGTGGAGGAGAAGACTTATCTTTCATCCAACGTATAGAAGCGTATCTTTGTATTATGTAAAATTTGTACCCTCGTCTGGAGAATAGTCTGTTAATATATAGTGTATAGATACGAAAACCCCATAGTAAATTAAGGTGAATAATAATATAGAAATGTTACAATTGTTTGCTGTAATGTTTTCAGTCGGAACTTTGATCACGACATTTCTTTGTATCATGAAATAAATAATAAATGAATTTACACCTTGGGAGAAACTAATTTCTCAGTTATATCTTCAAAATGATGGGCTGAATACAATGTTCTAGCATTTCATTTCTTCGCAGCTGATTAGCTAAATAGAATAACTATTACTATTGCAACTCAACCTCGTTCGATTGCACAGTCATCTTCTTAATTAGCATGTAGATTTACACATGCAGATCTAGAGAAACACACCTATCTCTACGGTTGGTTTGAATTTTTAATTTAAGTGGAAATAGTGTTAAACCCACTCCAAAAACATAAATAGATAACATTTGCTTGCTATAGTAGCCACATATATAGACAGAATGTAACGAAAACATCTACATTGAACGAATATAAATAAACAAAATGCAACTAATTATTTATAAGTGATTTTAAAAGAAATTCATACTTTTCTTTATGGTTGGTTTAGAATTTAATACATATTGAACCATTGCAGGAACAAAAAAATTAGGTAAGCTTTATTCGTAGGTTGCTATAACATCGTTATTTATGGGGAACAAGAACATCTCTGGCCTTTTATTAGTACTGATGATAAGGAAATTGGGAATAATGGGTAGATGTTCATTGAAGAACTTAGTACGAAATCTGATTGTATAGTAAATTCAGAATTATTTTCTGTCCATGCTTTTCCTTCGGAGATGGCACAACCGGTTAGAAAATATCGGTAAATTTGAATGTCAAAACCGAGAGTGGTGGGTGAGCGGTTAACGCTCTGGCCTCGCATTTGGTAGGAAGCGGGTTCGAATCCTCTTCCGAGCATCCAGATTTGGGTTTTCCATGGTTTCCCCAAATCATTCCAGGCTAATTCCGGGATGCTTCCTTCAAAAATATTATCTCCGAATTCTTCCCCGTTCGTTGTCTCTAGTCCCATCCCGCCTCCAATAACAGCTAAGTCGACGAGGCGTAAAGCCACAAGTAAAAAAAATTCACAAAGGAAAAAAAAAATGCAATTGATAACAGTGACAGTAACATGGTTAGTGCCCTTCAATCTGGAGCATCCAACCAACTTTCGGTTTGTTTACGAACTCAGTATTCGTGGTTAAAAAGTTTTGCCAGTTTATGGATCATCTGGCGAAACTAACACAGTTTGAGTAACATGAGAAGTGACATTATCTAAGTTTCATCACTTTATCTAAGTGTCGATGTAGGCGGTTCTAAAATATACGGCAATTGTTACGTTGATAGGTCAGTTGTCTGCGTTCTAGCATGTGCTCAGACATGCTGTAGGAGGTCGTCTATAATCTGTAGCAAAAATATTAGTCCCTTGATATATCCACGTATGAAAAATTATCAAGCTTTAGTCGGTGCAATAGTTAGCATTTTCGTTTGTGGTGTGATGTGGATTGGAACGCTACCTCTTTTTAAGATATGTCGTCCCGAGGACTCTGGTAGTTGATTCCCTATGGCAGAAGCAATTTTCGATTTTCTTCCACCGCGTTCTCACACAACGCGAATATTGTCAATTGTCCTTGACATGTCGGTATTGGCCGGACTTTTCCCGGGTCATAACCAGTTCATTTGCTTCAACATGTACGGTACATGGATACCAAGCTGAATTTAAAAATAACATTATTTAACATTAATTTTGCATTTGACGTTTCTTTTACTGTTATTACAATCTCCCGGCAGCTTAACCAACTTGCGCTTCCAGTTTGGTAAACATACAGAAAAAAAACATGATTTCGTGACGTGTTGTTCGCATAGGACATGATGAACTTAGTTTTTAGTCATTTAAATTGTCTTCACGAGTACTATGCTAGTGGCGTCAGCTGAATTTAGAATTTAATAATTTAAATTCCCTTCAGGTGTGCCATGTAACGAAACAATCAAGGCTACGTGGGCAACAATGATTTTAATCCAAAGAGTGGAATGTTTATGTTAGAGGTAGTGTGATCTTTGGCACTTGTCTGTTCACTTAATTAACAGATTACCACTTACTGCTGCTACCAGCCTTATCACAGAACCATAAGATTTATCTCAGTTTTCAAGTTGGACCCTAAGTTTTTAAGCTCCAAATTTGCTTAAGTAGTTTTCCGTGATGCATGGACCAAGACGTCCCACGGAAACTGACGCTCATAGATTTGTATGTATCTAGTGATTATCTTCGCTGTTGACCTTTTTTCTTGCGGAACTTGAATTAACTAATATACCTACTTCAGTTTATAGGAAACTAATTTCAACTATCATTGTAAACTTGTAACTTCATCATGACCAAACATCAAGCTAGACGCAAAGAATCTCTTCTAACAGATATCCTTAACTAAGTAAAACTGCCCTGAATAAAGAAAATTATATATTAGAACTTAATTCAGTCTACGCAGCCATGAAAAAATGGATATAAAGGAAATAGAGTACGCCAACACTAAAAAACATGGGAAATCTAATGGAAAAAGAACAAACACAGCAAATGGTGAGTACAAACATAGACATAAATTTGGCCACAAAAAGTGCATATATAAAAATGATAGAAATAGAAATGATACATAATGATCTATGCACAAATATATGTAAAAAAAAATTGTGTAGGGTTCCGAACAAGCAATTCAGTACCTAAAACACATTAAAAGCAGCATGCATGACTCTGAATTTAGATATACAACAGACACAAATGGAAAGGAAACATTTCAAAATTCGAAACAATATGCAAATCTAAATACAGCTATCATTCAACATTTGTAAAATACCATGTTCAAGTAGACTATTATACCCAGAGACCACTGTCTGCAAGAGTTTCTATTTAGATATAGACAAGAGCCAATAGATGGCGTTAACAACGGATTTACTCCTTAACGTCTGCCCAAAGATGCTAAAGTAGTCCTTACTTTCTTTGAACACTTCAGTCGATAAAATAAGGAACGAGAAAGGTAATATCCTCACTTCTCCCTAACCATTAAGTGTTAGATTCGAAAGTTGGTATTCATAGTCCAGGTTGTATCATTCATATTAACATGTAACTTCTTAACAATTTGTTTAAAGTTGCGAATTTTTCTTTCGCCTAATTTATTCCTATGCCACTTGTGTTAAGAGAGTAGTATTGTGAAGAAAGTCCGAAATATCAGCATTAACAAACTTGTTATGTTTTAGGTTCAGCGTTGCTGCGCAGGTAGATTTGGGGGAGAAACGTCGCGGAGGGGTTGGCAGCAGTGCGGCGGGTTCGTTTGCATTCCGGCCGTGTCGAGCGGCGCGCATGCGCGATGCGTTATCTGACAGGTGACAAGCGACGCCGCGCCACGGCGCACTATCGCCAGCGCCATCTGCTGGGATGCTTCATTAGCGCGAGCTGGCCGCCATGTTTTATGCACGCTCTCAACCCTCGGCTACGGGGGGCAGCGGCGCTTAATTTGTATGGAAGACGTACCGGTTTCCAGCTCGCTTTTCATTGGTGTCAGAACCCCAGACAGAAATTCTGACACGAAAATGCACCCTCCTCGAAAATATTCAGGTAACAAATCTCCACCCCTAACCTCACTCCAGATGAAAAATATTTCCCAAGGGGTACCGGTTATTTGTATATTCTCCGCTTATAAAATAACTTCATCTGACTTAACCGTTCCTAGAGTGTTTTATGTAGTCAGTTGCTGTTATCTCCACTTTATTACAGCCCAAGTCACGGATTCAATGTTTATTTTTACATCTATCTATCTACTCTGTATCTATTAAACGAAAACCGGGTATATTTGTACCAGAAACACTCGAAATTTACTGCGAAGATTTCGATGGGGCTTTCACCGCTTTTAAAGCTTAGAATATCAACTTAGTTGTTTGGTATGTCTTATGCTTCTACGTTACATAACGCCGGAACATTAAATAAAATTCTGAACGTATGGTGAGGAATGCCATAGAGAAACCACCTAGATGCAGCATGCTTCGCACTAAACACACAATTACAATGTCTCTGACCATAGCAGTTAATGAAAGCAATAAGATAACTTTACAATAATATTTTTGCACCTTAAACAAAACTTGAAGTATTCTTTCCTTTAATTCCGGATATTCAATTTTTAAACGCCATAGATAGCCGTAACTTGAAGCATTCTATACTATAATTCGGGATATTCAGTTTTAAAAGGCCAAAGATAGCCGTAAAAACAACAGAGATTTTCTTTAACCACGTTCTCTGGCAGTAGGCCTACAACTACATTGCCTCTGGCCATCAGCATTAGTCTTCTGTCGGAATAAAATCATTTATTGACGGTAATATTATTCTGGATTCACTTTTGGCATTTGTATAGAAGGCTGAATCTGCGGAGTTAAAGTATCTGGTGTTTCGATGAAAAAGTATATCCATTCACTTCGCAATTGACTCAAATGTGAGTTTCTAACATTATCTAGCGTTATTTAGTAATGTAGTAATGCAATTTCTTAACCACATTAATGAAGCTTGATACACATGAATCTTTTTGGACGACTGAAAATAGTGTACGTGCAAATAAACTTCAACCCTCCCGTTTCTTGATAGGGGGCGGGTGAATCTAGGTTTGCTTTAATTCCGAAAAAAGTTGGCGTGAATTATATCAATCTTTGTACAAATGTTACTCATTGCGGGAATAAAAATAGCGTACGGGCAAATCTACGCCAACTATACCGGGTTTCGCCGGTAACTCCGCTAGTAGGTAAATAATTACCATAATATGACTCAAACGAAGGAGTATTGTCCTGATGTAAAAGTATCCATTTTTGACAATTTGCCTGGGGTATAATCCTGATGGCAGCACGCAGTTGCTTCACAGAGTTAATATAATATGCCCTGTGATTGCTACACCATTTTTTAGGAAATTTGGAAGTGGTACATCCTTTAAATGCCCCCCCCCACGTTCCCAGATTTATCTCCACTCGTGCCTCTGCTGTCTTGTCTCATCCTGGCGAGTGAACGCTTATCGTTCCAGCTTCGCATTTGAGAAGGTTGCGTGTTTGATCCCCGATCCGGTTATCAGAATTTCGGTTTTGCTTGATATCCGGAAATCCCTCCTGACGAATGCCAACATGGACCGTTCAAACGGTCTTGGCCAAATTTCTTTCAGTTTCTTGTCCCCACTCTCCTCCCGACTCTAATTACCTAGACATCGACAACATTGTTTATTTATCGTGTGGCAAAGGTACGAGCCACAGTTTGAATAAATAAATTTATATGTACAAATAGAAGCAATCCAGGTTGGCGCAGTTGGCTGCGGCACTGTGATGGTGTATGGCGTTCACACGAGATAGCTGATTCGAATCGTGATGATGGAGGGAATTTTCATCATCAGGATATCGTCGGCGGGGTAGGAGAGTTGGTAATGCACTATTCCTAGTTAGCAGATTGCGTACCGAAGTCAAACCTCTCCGCAGTGCGTATGGAGTATACGACACTGTTGATGGTCGGAAGGGGACGTTAAGCTAGGCGGCCTCCTCGCTGTTATTCCTAAGAGTAGACCGGCATCAGTTTTCAGCCCGTCCATTCCTCATTCGATCACAACGGAAACAACATGCTAAACTGAACATGCAATCATCACAATCTTTTTCTTCACCAAATTTCCCAACATTTTGAGATCTAGAATTCGATGGGTTTTACGGTCCCATGCCCTTGCTGACGCCAATCATTTTATAACTACTACCAGGTCGTATTAAGAAGCATATTAATGAGTGAAGTATTGCCATTTGTATGTGAAAAGTGTAAGGGGCGTCCATTAACTACGTGAATTTTTTTTCCTAATTTGGACCCTTCACCATCCCTCTAACGTGAGATTAACCTCGTAATTTTGAAGTAGTGTTATTGTTGGCATCTTTTTCTCCACCTCTCTCTGCTGCTCTTCGAAGTTCAGCAGTCCGAATCTGAAATATAAAGTCGACGGTTGACGTAAGATTTTCATCTACCCTCCTATGAGCTCACGTCGCCTAATTACGTTCAGTTTGTGATAAGTACATTTTTTGTTTGTGAAATGTGCAGTTTATGAAGCGGAAATTGGGGAACATTCGCTTTGATGGTTGCGAAAACAACTTAAAAACAGCAGTCAGGAAATGCCGGTACGCGGAGGCTTGGTCTCGTGCCCCCATACAGTGCGTTTCGCCTCAGCGTACTGAACCACAATTGTCACAGTTAGCCACTCAAAAATAGTAACACATACATACACTTCCATCATTGCGGAAGGAAAGGGGAAAACGTTCCAGTTAAATTTCACAAAAAAGTTGCCATGAAGGAAAAACTACCTGTAAGGCTTGCGCCGAGCCTGGACCACAAGGCTATGGGTGATGATCACGATGTGGACGACATTGAGGAAAGAAAGAAATACTTGGAAGAATTTTGGACAAAATTAAACTCTACATCGACATCTGTACTCTGAAATTCACAAATATTGTGGGTGGCAGAGGGTGCTAAGCACCAATCCTAATTCTGTGAATTCCAATCCCGAACAGAACGGGGAAAGTAAAAGTATCAGTACGGCATCTTATTTTCGAATCTTATCCCTCATGTCATTGCGATCTAAATAGGTTGGCGGAAGAAGTATTTCATTGCATTTGTAATTTATAGATTTTCACATGTTCTCCAACAAATTCAAACGAAAACGACGTCGTCTGTCCGCCAAACAATCCCAGCCCAATCCACGTATCAGCTCTGTGACACTTAGTAAGGACTGTAACTATCAGTCACGAATCGAGCGGCTCTCTTCTGTACTTTCTGTAACGTGTCAATCAATCCCTTGCGATACGGATCCCAAACTCCACAACAGTAATCCAAATGCGGACGCACTAGTGTTTTGTGCGCTATTTCCTTGGTATGAGCATAACAACGTCTCAAAATACGACCTGTGAATCGTAGTTTAGAATTAGCTTTGCCTACGATGGAAGTTATGTGCAAGTCCCATTTCTTTTTGCTTTGTATTGTTACCCCTAGATACTTCAGGGGAATCCACCGTGTCAACGACTGAATTGTTAACTTTGTACTCGTGAGCAAACGGAGTCTTTATATTACTTATTTGCATTGCCTTCCATTTTTAGCAGTTAAATGTAAGCTGCCATTTACGGCACCATTCCGAAATAACATCCAGATCGCGCTGAATTTCTAAGCAAACGTCAGAGCACTATACATCCCTATAGATAAGTGCATCATCAGCAAACAATCGCATCCTGTAATTAACGTTGTCACCGAGATACTTTATAAAAATTAGGAAATGAAGTGGTCCTATTACACTTCCTTGAGGAATGCCCGAAGTGACATCTAGCTTAGAAGGCCCATAAACCTCGAGATGAAGAGCTGTTCATGAGAGTCTCTTCTCTCGAGCTTGACGTCCAGTTAGGAGACGGTGACAAGGTAGCGGCTGTCTGGATTGTCCTGTCCTTCCTTCCTGGTGCCACTTCCTGTGCTCCTTGTTATTCCTTCCGCACCCCTCCCATCCTCCGCATCAGCATGCCGCCCGGACGGCCTACGTGGGGCAGGTTATCGCCCTCACCATCGTATCAATACGCCCCGCACACTCCGCTTGTCATAACTTGTCGCGCACCCATACAATTTGCCTCTCCGACCAGAGATTTATTGTCCACCTGCGACACAATGTGTACACAAGCCGCTGCTCATTGGTATTCTCGTGCGCTTAAATGCTGACGGAAGCGGCACTGAATCAATTCCGCTTGTGTAGCACATCAGTGATACGGGACCGATCACAGTCACTGAGTGAGTCAGACGCGCAATGCCGCTGCTTGAAATCCCGAAGCAGTAGCTCTGGCCGTGTTGGATTTATCATAATACTCTCTCGCCACGAAACACTACAATCATCCAAAATACACTTATAATTTTTCGGGATTTACACCGCTTCGACGTCGAGGTCATTAGAGGTGGCAGAGATCGTCCATTAAGTACATGAGATGTTTTTTCTTTAATTTTTAACCCGTCCCCTCATGTGAGATTTAGTTTATAATTTTAATTTTTAAATAATTAAATTTATTTGATATGTTCATGTATTTTGCATCATGTCACCGAGCGTGGTGGTGTAATGGCTAGCGTTCTGGTCTCGCATTCGGGAGGACGGCGGTTCGAATCCCCGTCCGGGCATTCAGATTTGGTTTCCCAAATCACTCCAGGCAAATGCCGGGATGCTTCCTTCAAAAGGCCATGGCTGAATCCCTTCCCATTCCTTGCCCCCCATCCATTCCCGTCTCTAAAGACCTCGTTGTTAGAGAGACGTTAAGCAGATAAAAAAAATGCATCATGTCACTATATAGGGGGCGTCTATTAATGACATGGAGGGCTGCAAAATCTCACGAAAGCTCACCAAGGGGGCCAGGGGGGGAAGGGAGTGTCAACGGAAATCTGACGTGAGGTATGGAAATTCTTGTAGGATGGTAGAGAAAGAAAGAAAGAAGAAAGTCCACAAATGACGCGAAAGTAGACCTTGGGGAGGGGTATTTGGTACAAAAAAAGAAACGATCTTAGGGGGGCTGTAACCCCCCTTGCAAGCATGATACCTAAAAAAAAAAGTCTAAAAAAGTTGCGAGGTCGGCCGATTAGCAGGGAGGGGGGGGGGGGTGTCTCAGACAAACCTCACGTCATTTTAGAGGGGAGGGTCCGACCAGATCTCACGAAGTCTCACCAGTGGAGGGGGGGGGGTCCGGAATTCCAAAAAATCACCTCCCCATTAATGGTCGCCCCCATACCTAAGGTTAATAGATATTGAGGATCTTCAGCATACTACATTATTTCTATGAAACAAAAGGAGAAAAATAATGTGAAGAGTTGACTTGAGATTTTTACTGACCATATCTCCCCCCTCCCTGTAAATGCAAGTCGGTAGGGTTTTGCAGGACTCCCCCACCCCTCCCCCCTATTTGGAGTTCAAGTAATCAACCGACATGCCCAAAGGAGTCGAGGCTAGCAACCGGAAGGAATTTGGCCATGGACCTTTGAAAGAACAATCCCAGCATTCGCCTGTATCGATGGAAACCCCAAATCCGAACCGGGATACGAACCCGCCTCCTCCCGAATGCGAGGTCATGGCATACCGCTCACCCACTTCGCTCGGTAAATTCCAGCTATAGATAGTTTAAAATAACTTTCAGTTCCTGGAACTGTTTTCAATAACTATTAACGCTGTTTATGTCCTTTAGTGATACAGATTTTCTTCATCTACATCCATACTCTGCAATTCACAAACATTGTGGGTGGCAGATGGTGCTAAGCACCAATCTTAATTCTGTGCATTCCAATCCCGAATAGCACGAGGAAAGAAAGAATACATAAAAGCATCAGTACGGCATTTTTCGTATCTTATCCCTCCGGTCATTACGATCTAAATAGATTGACGGAAGAAATATTTCATTGCACTCGTAAGTCAAATAATTTTGCACATTCTCCAATAAATTCAAACGCAAACGACGTCGTCTGTCTTCCAAATGATCCCAGCACAATCTATGTATCAAATCTGTGACGCTTTCATCAGGGCTGTAGCAACCAGTCACGAATCGAGCGGCTCTCCTCTGTACCTTCTCCACTGAGTCGATCAGGCCCTTGTGATACGGATCCCAAACTCCACAACAGTAATCCAGATGCGGACGCACTAGTGTTTTATACGCTATCCCCTTTGTATGAGCATTACAATTCCTCAAAATACGACATATGAATCTTAATTTAGAATTAGCTTTTCAAAGTTAATACTGCGATCGTGTATTCTCAACTGATCGCAGGGTTCTAGTTTTGCCATTGGCTGGCTGGTTGGGAGCCCATTCATTGGATGACTGCAATGAATTAGGGATTGATTGAAAGTATGACGTAGATCAGTGTTTCTTAATCTATGGTCTGCGAAGATGGTTCAATTGGTCCGCAGACAGAATATTAGAAATTTAGATATTGCACTCGCACTGTGTAAGGGTATAAGAGACTATAAACTATAAGCACAACTTTTTGAAAGCCATGAATATATCAATGTCCAAGCAATAATCTGGCATTTCCAGGATGAGGCTAGGTCAGGATTGTTCGTAATCAGTACCAATTGGCATAAAAAAAAGCGCGTTAGTCTAAGGATTAAGTAAATGGCTGTTTTCTGAGGGTCTATTCGTAGGTGTTTCATAACTGAGTTTCCGAAGGAATTCCAAACATCCTTTTAGACTTATTACTTTGTAATGGTGCAGTACAATATGTCTCAGATGTTAATAACATACACATAGGTAGCAAAAATTAGGCCCATATAAGTTATTGGTGTGCAGCATTATTTTTGAGAATTTACTGGTTCTCGGGATGAAAAAGGCTGAGAAACGATGATACAGATAATTCGCAGTCGTTAGTAAAGTAAAGTTAATCACCAAAGACCCCGAATGCTTACTCGGTTACTTACCAACTATTTCAATTTGCCGATTAATCCATCTATGTCATGGCTATCGTAACCTAACTCTGTAGTCCTACCGAGTAAAGGAGAACTAGCTTACTCCAAATCGTAGCTTTGTGGTTAATGAAGGTCAATTTAAGAATCCGTAAAAATTCCGACTTGGGAAGCGCTTGAGACTCTAACTGCCTTTTCTCGATCTTCCTCTAAAATGTTGTTCACTTTATGAATTGCTCAAAATCTTAACTGTAACATCGCCTACTTGTAAAATAATAATAATAATAATTGAACGTCAGGGCCATTACCTTAAAAATCTATTTAATATTTTGTTTTTCCTCAGTTAAAATTTTTAGGTGATCTAAAGAATTTTTTTAAGGTTAATTCATACAACGTCACAGAATGTTGCAGAAATGCGTAAACAAAATACAACTGATCAGGGGTATGTTATTTATAATATACGAGAGTGATATAATCACTTCATACATTTGATGCAAAATGTGAATAAAACCCAAGCAACCACTTACCACAATTATCAAGCGTTGAATTAAAATCTGATTCCATGCCGCAGTTGTGTGAACGACCGCTTTCGCAAGTCCTTAATATAGGATGGGATGGAGGATTGCATCAAACCAGTCAAAAGATTGATGAAAAAAACAAAAAAAACACCCTTTTAATTTGCATTCAGTTCTATTGGTGTCTACCTTGAGGTTATTTCGCGTAAATTTAACTCAGTTTTAATCATCTTCAGGCTTCTGTAACTTACTCCATTTGCTGATGTGTTTTGGGATCTCTAATTAGTGTATGTGTATTTGCGACAGTGTTTGCTGAGTGTCCCGTTTTCAAAGACGATGTGTTTGTGATTAATGCCCTGGTGTCTAACCTTCACAGTAGAACTAATGACACTTGAGGCTTCGGCATAGTTTCAAAGTTGAATTTTGCACCCTATTTGTGCAAATTTCTGTTGGTTTAACGCTTTCGTGTGATAGAAATTCAATAATTACACATTGCACAATGGACGCTTGAACCTCCTGATCAAACTTCGTCAAAAGGGACGTCCATAAACTTCGTAGCTACATTTTAGCCTCCTGTGAACCCCCCCCCCTTTCCCCTGGTACCCGTCCTGTTTATACCCTCCCTGCCCCACCCTCTATGTAGCCCGACATGGCTTTTGCCTCTACCCCCCGCCTCCCTCCCCGTATAGCATTTAGCTTATTTCCATACTGATTCTAGGAGACATTTTCTACTGTTTTCTCTTGTCAGACTATCGTAAATTACATACCAAGACAGTTAAATGACGGAAAGAAGTATTCACATGCTGCTGTGTGTTCTGTACCTTATTGCAATTGTGACATAATTTGAATGGCTTGGCTTATGGAACACCCCCCCTTTTTCACGTAGCCCAGCGTAGCTTTGGGAGCGTCCATTAATTACGTCAGGTGTTTTTCCGGAATTCCGGATTCCTCCCCCCCCCCCCCCGTCTGGTCGGACTCCCCTAGGATGATGTGAGATTTTGACAGGAACCTCCCCCCCACCCGTTTCTAATCGACCTCGTAGTTTTTTTGTGTATTTGTTTAGCTTTCCTGCTTCCGAGGGTGATCAAACCCCCCCTTCCCCCATGGTCAGTTTTCTGCGTCGTTCCTTGACCCTGATTACCCCTCCCCCCCAAGGTCGATATCCACCCTAATTCCCCTCACGTAATTAATGGACGCCCTCTTGCAGCCAACCCTCCTCCCATTCCGAGACCGAGACACGTAGTTTATGGACGCTCCTTAATAAGGAATCATATGACCCTGGAAAGAAGCGTGTAGCATTTCTCACGACAAAAAAATCTTTCACCAACAGTGGATTGGTACAGCGCTGACGAGCTTTAAGACGTCCCATGGCTTGCCTCGTTCAAAAAGCTTGTTTATATTTATTGCGGGTTTAGTAATATTCTACGAGGTTAATAATCGTAAATGTCGGAGCGAATCGAAAGCAGTTTTATTGATCCTGTCTGTCATGTGACGCCTGGAACAAAGGAGGTAAGCTTGTTTGTTTGCCCTCCAATTAACCTGCCGTATCCCACGCCGGACGTTCCCCCGTCGGAACCGACCGACTTTATTGCGGAATGCCAGAAATAGCACCACTTCCGCGGCGGAATTCAAAGGCCGGGAATAATAGAAAGCTGGTCGGGATAGTAGTGGTGGAGTTTCTCATTAGTTCGGAGGTTAATTCCCATAGCGAGCGTCGAGGTGCGCCGACAAAGGCCCCGTCGCCGGAAACGCAATCACGGAGTCAGTTCACGCCAATTAAACATCGCGCCGCGTTAAACGAACCCGCATTCCCGGCCTGGTGACGCGTGTCGCTAGCTGTCACGCAGCTCGACGCGTCGCCAAGGTGCGTCATAGCTCTCAGCTTGACAGAGAACACGTGGTGACGAGCGTCCAAGTTTCCAAATTCAGCACCTTACTAACGAACATTTGATTCTGACATAAGTACAAAATCTGGGCTAACATGGGGATCTTACGGTCTCGCAAATTCAGTTCGCGATCAGACTTCGCAGGTTAGTAGTATACCTAAAGGGTGTCCACCCAGTAAAGTACCAAAGCGCACTAGCCAAAAAATTCCGAGAATAAGGGACCCCCCCTCTCCCTCTAAAATGACGTCAGATTTAGACGGAGACTCCCCCCCCCCTTGCTAATCGACCTCGTAGCTTTTTCATGCTTTCAAGGACGTTTTCCGCGCCGTTTCTAGACCATATAACCCCCCCCCCCCATTCGTGTCATTTGTAGATATTTTATTTACCTCTTCCATCCTTCATGAAATTCAAAACCTCACGTGAGATTTCCATTGACACCCCTCCTCGCCCTTGGTGAGGTTTCGTGAGATTTTGCCGGGCCTCTCCCCCTATTTCACCTCACGTAATTAATGGACTCCCCCAAACGAACTCGCTTACCACGCGGGCGATCCGAGTTCGATGCTACCTCGGGTAACTTTTTCTTCACCCATTAACATTGCTTCTCGAGAAATTGAAGTTGATGATTCTGATATAATAATTTTTTTAACTGCTTTACGTCTCTCAACAGCGAGGTCTTTAGAGACGGGAAAGGATGGGGGCAAGGAATGGGAAGGAATTCGGCCATGGCCTTTTTAAGGAAGCATCCCAGTATTTGCCTGGAGTGATTTGGGAAACCATGAAAAACCCAAATCTGGATGCCCGGACGGGGATTCGAACCACCGCCCTCCCGAATGCGAGGCCTGAACGCTATCCGTTACACCACCACGCTCGGTCTGATATAATCAAATTATTTTTAGCAAGAAAGCTTCCGAAATAAACGATCGAATCTTTTAATCTCAACTTAGACTTTTCACTGTATAATGAATATTTACTGATTTTATCTGCAGCTTCTGATACTTTCGCGATTTCTTCATTAACAGACATTTTCAATTCGCAATATTTTCAAAATTCGGATAATATTTCACTGTACAGAAGGCTCGAATATGTGCGAAAGTAAAAAATGAACTGGCACGTTAGTTCATTTTTCTGTAAGATTAAGAGTGTTTAAAACTATATAAATCGTACTTTAGCAGATAAGGACATTTGTTCGATTAGTACCGTTAGGGTCTTGAAAATTAATGTCTACCTGCTATGTTCAATAGGGCAACAGCTATACGTTTCCGCATTATCTTTAACTCACATTTTAATTAACTGTAGCAGTCATTTCATAGAATTATTTAATTGATAATATTTAAAAAATATACAGCCACCCGAGGTAGCATCGAACCCAGATCACTCGCGTGACAAACGAGTTCGCTGCATAGAGCCACTTTGCTGCGCTGGCATCGCGTTAAATTCGACCAGTATATGAACTGCGCGTAAAACTTTAAGAGCTATTTTTCTCGGAATCTACTACGCTTTAGTACTTTACTGGGTGGACACCCTTTAGCGAAGTAGTCGCCGTTAGCAGCATCTCACAGTCTAGGAAGCTGGCTCGGTACCAATGATTCTGGTTTGCAGTTTGTATAAAAGACGCCGCTCGGAGCAGAATAGAAGTCCAAACAGAAGGCTGGACGAAGCGGTCGAGACTCCAGGGTGTGGTCTCCCACGTGGGAGTCTGTGTTGGTGTTAATGGATTCAAGACCTTATCTGCAGGAGAATCTCTTTCTCCAACTGTACCAAGAGAGCCAGCCCCGGCAACGCAGACTTTTATTCCCACTGGGGAAAAACCTTAATATTTTTCTGTGGGGAAAAGAAGAGGAAAAGAATTGACAAAACTCGTTTCCTCTTGACATTTCTTGGACAGAATATTAAACGACGTAGCCGGCCTCGGTAGCGTTGGGGCTAGAGTGCTAGCTCCGCGTGCCGAAGGCCGCCGGTTCGAATCCGGCCGCGAGCATGGATGTTAAGTGTTGTGTGTCTGTGTGAATGTCCTGTGGCGTCCATACATTAGAAAAATACAATATATATACATTGGATGACGACTTATACACTGAAAGCTATAATAATTACATTGAGCTGGCTGTATGGCCTCCGTTACCAAATGCCATTAATTTAAAAAAAAAAAAAAAAAAAAAAAAAAAAAAACGACGTAAACTATTTACACAAAGAACGATCTAATATGAGCTACTTAATAAGTAAAACAAAGAAACACTTGATAAATATACAGCATGATGTATATAAAACCTTTTTTTCTTACGTGGTTTCTTCTATTGTCTACCTCTACACGTTTTACCCATTACACCGACAATTTTTAATTCCTTCTTCATAACTGCCATTTTTTCCTTTTTCTTCTCATTTTTTTTCCCTGAGTGATTCTAAATTTCTGCATATGTCTAGACGTAGTGAATCATTTTCCTCCATTGATGATAATATATTAATAAGTAAAATCAGCCAAAGCATTTGAAAATTCGTTCGTTTATTTACTTTCCGAATGCATTTCACTTCTTAAATGAAGCATCGTCAGCAATTTATCGTTTTATGATTCATTGTTCTAGGTATCCACCATTCTCGGCAATAGTGTTTTCAGTTTGCTCTTAGGAATACAGGTCATTTTCTGCTTGTTTTTGCACAAGTAAATTAGCACTAACACTGTACTGCACTGTGCATTTCGTACAGAATAAAATCTTGAATTTTATAGCTTGTTTGTGTCGTAATGCTTGTTCTGAGACGACGTGCGAGAATGAGATTAGAAACCACTACTGTCAGAGTAGAAGAATTTGTCACTTGTACACTTGAGGCTTCTGTAGTGTGTGTATCATTGTCGAACTGCGCGCGCAATATTTCCATTGGTTTAACAACTTCACATCCTAGAAACATTCTAATTGTGCTTAATATTGTAGAAACATGAAACTCTTGTTTATTCATCGTGATAATGAGCAAACAAACTACTGCCGAAATAAGCGTGCAGCAATTATTTTCCCAATACATTCATACCTATTAAAGTGCCGTTTCAGTATTTATGACTTAAACAATATCGCTACAATTTGAAAAGTCTGGTTTATATATTCTGGGGAATCATCCCGACATTTGCCCGGGGGATCGTAGAAAACTATTCAAATTAGATTCACGATTGCATGAATACATTCATTTCCTCCAAAATTCCAAGAAAACGTTATTTACAGTATATTGCCCCCTTGTAAAGTTCCGTATCTTCGAGGAGGGAAATTAAAAGTTAAAGTGCGTAAGAGAGTGCTAGTTATTTATTCCTGTTAATTTCTAAGTGAAAACATATGCTACGCAAATTCCGAAAAAGTCTTCTGTCGTTTCGGATTGTAGTCCGGAATGACAGACAGACAGTCAATGACTTTGCAGAATGACCATTGGATGCTTAAAATGTGTTTAGAATTTCTGTAAAGGTGAGAAGCAATTTTCCTAAAGTACAGATAAAACTCTGTTTTTAAATATACACGGTTAAGACTTCTTTTTGTTATGGCTTTACGCCTCGTCGACGTCGAGATCATTAGAGGCGGGAAGGGAGTAGGGACTAGCAACGGGAAGGAATTCGGCCATGGCCTTTTGAAGGAAGCATCCCGGTATTCGGAGTGATTTGGAGAAACCAAGGAAAACCCAACTCTGGATGCCCGGATGGAGATTCGAACCAGCGTCCTCCGGAATGCGAGGCCGGAGCGTTACCGCTCACCCACCACGCTCGGTATGGTTGCGGCAGATATTTTCAGGGTTAAAAATACGTTTCTGATTATTTAACGGATGAGTAGAAAAACTGTAGCGGTTCAGTATTTTGGATTCTCCGTTAAACTGTAGGCCCAGTTACGACAGAGGCGGAATGCGCGGAAAATTTTAACTGGAATTTACTTTAGAGAAACTCTTTAAAGATTTGTTCTGGATTGCCCACCATCTAGTAGTTACGCTCAACATTTACAATACGGTGGCTACTGGTCAGGAGAAATCATTCGAATTTCAACAGACTCGATCTGTTACCGGTGTGCAACGTCACTTGCGGACACTTTTCGGGAAGCATCCAGCCTCCGACGATTCTATTCTCAGACGACTTGTACGGTTTGCGGAAACTGGGGGTTTGTGTAAAGAAAGGAGCAGTGGGCATCCTTCCGTGTTGGAACCTTTCCAACGCAGGAAATCTACACAAACTGGGGCATAGCGTAACACACAGTTTGGAAAGTGTTCGATAGCGGCTTGTACCAAAACTTATCGCCTATGACTGCTTCAAATATGCACACAAATATTAAGCATCTACTATATAATTTCGTAAGGTCACTCATCCTCTCACCTCTATGGCCATTGGCTGGAGAACGCTGTCACGTGTCAGCCTTCGCTCGCAAAACAGCGACCAGAGATACCATTACAAGAAATTCGTGGTTATGTTCACAGTTTAATTGCTAGGCAATTGCTACCAAATTAATTGCCATAATACTTTAATTAAGTTTGCTTTTCGTAGCGTTTCACAGTTAAAAAAAAATACATGATAATTTTGTGGCTGAAAAAAACGTTGATCTGCTTTTCAGTAACATGTTGCTAATGAAAGCAACTTAAAAAAAAAAAACAAAATTAAAAAAAAAATTAAAAAAAAAATTAAATTACTCATGGTTTCTACTGTAACCATGAATGCCAATTGTCATTCTGGCTTAGCATAAATTTTAATTTAATTAAAACTGTCACTAATGTTATTTGACCAAAGTTTTTGCATTACGGTTTATTTGCTTTTCAGGTATTTTACTGTCCACTTTTGTAGATGGCCTTTATTCATGTTATTAGGTTATTTTAAGTGAACATCGGACCAAATATGTCACGTAATCAACTATTCTGGCAATCCATTTCTTCCGAGTTGCTCTACTGTTTAATAATATGTAATATGTGTTAAGTTCTATGGCCATTATATATACTATGACCAACGATTACATTATGAGTGTTTGTCCACTCTCAATGAAAAACAATGCAATAAGGCCGTTACATATACTATGACCAATGACTGCATTATGAGTGTTTACCCATTCTCAATGAAAAACAACGTAATGCTTCAGAAGCAAACAGGAGTTTTTTTTTAAAATTTTGCAGGGTCAAATACAAATCAACTTTTTATTTAGGCAAGTTCGAGTCTATATGACCTTTGAAACAATTATATGATTGCGCTATCGTCCCTGTTCGTGTTTCATACCTACCTCTATTAATGCTTCTGAGTTCTTCAGGCTCAAGAGATTTTATTCATCCTAAAACACAGGTCAAGTTTATATTTGGTCAAATCAGATCATCCCGTCATAATCTTTCATCCTAAAAACTGGAAAAAATCTAGACCCATGACGATACTTCACGGGCGTACACTAGTTTTTAAGTAAATAAAAAAAAAAATCATTTTTTTTACAAACTAAACCGCGAGTCTTTTTGGCATCTCAGTTGTAGTATGTGCTCTGACTGTAATGTTCCTGTGTGGTATAAATCACGGCGGCCTTAATGACGACGATCTGACTGGTAAACCTGCTGTCGGACAACGCCGCGGAAAGTGGGCGTTGGGACAGTCGAAGTGGTAACGGGTATGAATTTACAACTGCTCAAGAATGTGCTGTGGAGCGACAGGTAGAGATAACATCTGAAGGCGGGAGACAAGACAAAGGATGAACAAGGCAGAAGGGCGCAGCCACCAAGATTAATGACTGCGGTCTGCGAATGAAGACCTTCATCGCAGCAGAAAAACACTGACAGCTTGGGGGAGCTCAAACATGGGGCGGACGCCAGGAAGACTTTCTCTCATATCCGTAACGTGGTGTTCACAGAATAGTTCTGAAACATCAAGCGGGAAATAGATGAAGTTGTACGCTACATACTAAGTGTGGTTAAGCACCTTGCTTGGGATATTATACACTTCTGATCTTTCTTAGCCTCGCATGTGGGAGGACACAGGTCAGAATCCCCATCCTGCCATCCAGGTTTTGGTTTTCCATGGTTCCCAGAAATCGCTCCAGGCGAATTTCAGGATACTTCCGTCAAAAGGCCATGCCTGCATTTCTTCCAGTTTATTGCCCCCCCCCCTCCTTTCCCCCCTCTAATGCTATTGAAGTCGACGAGGCGTAAAACCATAAACAAACAAACAAAAAAACTTCTGATGTTTAGAGTTGTGTGGAATTTCTGGTCATTTAAAATATAGTCACGATGCACACGTGCAAGAACATTTCTTGTGATACGTGTAACATTTGAACTTCTGTTAGAGAAGATAAGATGCGCCATTGTAATTCATTCTACAAACTTCTATGAATTCCTATCCTGAATTAATCTTTTAGTCTCAAAATACTCATATATAACCTACGCTCTCAGTTATTTGCTTTATGCATTCTAGAAATGTTCTTCATTTAAAGTTGTTCTCTTCAACTGTTTCTGAACCAACAAATTAACCAATTCCACATGCCTTAACATATATTGTCATACTCTACCAGGAATCTCTTGACTTTTACACACTTCAAAATTAGTATTTCAAAAGTATGAAGTTATATTAAATGTTTTATTATATGTTTTCTACGATTACGATTTAAGTTCCTTAAAGATGTTTACTTACTGGTCTTGATACTTTACTATCGGCAATATACGGAAACAACATTTATTACATAATTTTAAAGCTATGTTTCCAGTAATGTTTCAGCTAGTTATTGTTATCCTAATTTTTCCCGTGTGTTAGAGAACCTCTCAAGCTTTTTTCCTTCAACTCATAATAAATTATCATCATTAATTTATTAACATTTGATACGAACGATACAATAAATCAACATCACGTACAAAATCTATAAAAGCGGGGGTATGTGAACAGAATATAAGTGATCTACAAAGCTGAATGTTGTGTGAATTTTAATGTTTAGTTTAATAATACTGACATGAAGTCACCACTACTCACATGATGAATTGGACCTCCTGATATTGAGTCATGGGAAAAATTGGATAAGTCTAGTGTCAAGCGATATTAAATCGACAGGTTCTACTACTGAATAGTTAGATATGTGGACCATTTTTTATTTCTCAACTTGCCGATATTACATCAAAACATACCATAAGCAATCATTTTGTGCAGTTTCACTGAAATGCGTTCATTGGTTTTTGCTTGATCCATGCGCAGACATTAAAAAATTCTCATAATTACGGATTTGGCCTTTGTTATCCGGATTAAAAAGTAGCCTATATGTTAGCCGATGACTTAAAGTGTCACTATGTGCAGCGTCGCTGAAATCCTTTCATTAGTTTCCACGTGATGAGCGCACCAAAAGACAAATATTATCTATCAGTAGCGTAAATTACAATTATATTTTCTGAAATATATTTCGTGTACAGAAATACCATTGCTACAGTTTCATTATACACAGTGTAGAAATAACAGTAAGCTATACAATGAAACATTGTCTTCAAGCTAAATTTTCAGAGTGGTTATCTTGCTTTAGAAGTATGAACGAAACAGTTTCAGAACACGAGTTATGTGTAAAGAAAGGTTGAATGTTTAATTGTTGACTGAGAAGCAATTAGAGAGTAAAAATCACACTTCTCTCTGTAACATTTTTAATGGCTGCACAATCTGCCCCTGTCGTAGCCGCCTTAACCTAACTTGGTAATCCTGCCGGGTATGGGGGATCTACAGTTTACTGTGAGGAATCCGAACCACGGAAGCGTTCTGGCGTACTTCACTTCACGCAGCAAGCTGTGCTATATGTGAAGGTCAGGTTAAGGGTGTATGAAAATCCCAGCCGTGACAGGGATTCGAACCAGGGACGCCTGATTCTCCAGACCGCGCTTATAGTTTAATACTGACGTTTTCACTGTAGCACACAAAGATTTGCTGACGTCAATACCTAATACATCATATGCTTATTAAGTGAGCTAAATCAACGGCAGCAATATCAAAGCTGCTGTCAGTCAGCTCTGTTAATGACAGACAACTGTACAAAAACAAGAGTAGTTTTATATTATTATTATTATTACTAATCGCCTTATTATTAGTCACTGTTGATTATTTGTTACGATTTTTGTAGTCATTACACAACCACAGGAATAAACCAGTAAATATAACATTGCTAGAATGTAAAACTGCATTTTGTTTTTTTCATCCTCACTCCATCGGTTCTTAATTAAAGGCATCTTTCCACACCTGGTGATTGATTGTTTACTCCCACGATTAATCATTTGGCTTGAGGCCTATGTAGGGGGGAGCGTAAGGGGTGCTACCTGACCGTCTGTACATTAAATGGTGATTTGTTTATCGTAAGTCTGGTACAGTTCCTGGGGGCTTTGCTTTGTTGATATGAAGCATATAAGGGCGCTCGTTGGTTCGGATTCCACGTTAAACTGTAGGTCCCGGTGTAAAACAACTGGCCAGCTTATTAGGGGAGGATCCAATCAACCTTCGAGTTTGTTGACTAAGTTAATTTTTTAGACGTAATTTTTGAGCAGATGCAACATTCGCCTCTATGATAGCGAAAAGCCCCTTATTAACTGTAATGATAAATGCAGGTTTCGAGGTTTGACCTCCCTGAGTCCAACACACACACACACACACACACACACATATATATATATATGTATATATATATATATATATATATATATATATATATATATATATATATAGTGATTACTATATATGTATATATACAGTGGTTACGTGTGATCCAGTGCTTTCAGATTCTTCCAGTATGCATTTTCCAATCAGTTATTCACACCACAGGACGAATATGATATTCACAGACGCAACACTTAAACACCCATGTCCGCGGCCGGACTCGAACCGGCGACCTGCGCTACTGAGGCCGGCGAATCCCACATGGTAGCGTTTAAACGTGTACGGTCAACATGGCAGGTTATAACAACTGTACGAGATTAAATAAATTAATTCTAAATTGTACTTGTCGGTTCTATTACGATTTTACTGGACGACTAGTGTAAACCCGTGACGGCCTTTTGGTTATGATCACGAGTCTAGAATACTTCCGTTTTTTAGCGTCAACGCATATGAAAGGTTTACCAGATACGGCTAAAATACGACGTAGCCCTTTGTTTTGCCCTAAGCGTACCCTCTGTAAAATTTGAATAACATCTCGCGAGTTTGAAAGGACTTGAAAATAATAGCAGAAGCATTAAACAGGGACAGAGACGATCTTGCTAAACACCTTGGATGGCGCAGTGAATCATGTAAGTGGCCCGCCTTCAGTGCACACTCACACAACGTTACAAGAAAGAAGACGCTATTACAAATTCACCTACGTGTTTATCTTTACATAAAGTCTGATAAAATTCATGTCTGATGTCCGATGATAATACACATATACCTGATGATGGCTGAGCAGCGTGACAGTATTGACTGAAAAATGGCAACGACGGGAAGGACCTCATTGAATAGTAAAGTACAATTTTATTCCACGTTTTTTCAGCCGTAAAGTTTTATCACTTTTTTTTAAAGATTGAAATGCTACTAAAAGCAAACTTTATATCGCAGTTGTTTAGCTGTTAAATTTCGCGCATAACCTCGAATTTCTAGTAACATCTTTGGTCGCTGTTAATTTGCGAGCGAAGGCCGGCGTGTGACGTAACTGTTATCTAACCAATAGCTATCGAGGTGATTGAGTGAGCTTACGAAATTATAGTATGGTATAGAAGTGCTTTTCGCTATGGTTATACACACAAGTAAACTGGCAGAATTTCCGACGTGGAAATTCATTTTTGGGGATTGCGCAGTGACGGTTGGTGTCGGGCAGATGTGTAGGCGTGGCTGCGGTTTTGTGAGGACAGCAGAAAGGGTTGTGGAGAGTCTTTGTTAGCCTCCGCACGCGCGCCGGCTCGCCTGGGTAATTGTTCCGCGGCCCTTCTTAACAACTCGACTGGAAATCATTTCATTATCACGTACGATCCAACAAGCGCATGTGATGGAGCGCTCACTAGTGGCATGGCTCTGTCCCTTCAGACATTCCACCCCACTGAGCCGGCTGTCGAGACCTCAAACATTCACGCAAATACGAAGATAATACAAATAAGTTCGTGACCTGACAAAAAATAAGTCAAACCTTGCGGAATCTGTATATAATATCTAATCCGTGGTAGAATGTTTTCAGGATTACAATATCCTGGAGCAATACTTTATTTCATTGCAGGCGCCGATAGCGGATGGGACGCATGTTATATCTGGATTGAGGAGAAAGAACTTCGCGCTGTAGTTAAATAGAGTATTTGTGTAAGAAACAGATATCAAGGCGGTCTCAGTAGCTTAGGGGCCAGAGTACTAGCTCCGCATGCCGAGGAACAATGGTTCGACTTCGGTTGAGGGCATGAGTGTTTAAGTGTTAATGTCATGTCATCTGTTGGTGTCTATAATTTCTTGAAAACTATACATACTGGAGAAACCAAAACCACTGGATGGTTCGTAACCACTGTTGCGCTAGCTATACGGCTTAAGAAGCTGGATGTTACCAAAGTATATTCATGAGGATATGTCAGAAACACTGGCTGACGTTGTCTCTGCATGAAGCATAGTAAAAAATTGGGCATTTGAATTTAAACGGGGGAGAACCACTACCGAAGGTGATCCTCACACAAGAAGACTGGCTGAGACAATCACTCAGAATAAGGTGGATAGGATACATAAGTCGGTGACGGCAGACATAGGTTAACAGTTCGGCCGATGAAGGGGATGTCAGTCATGCCAAGAACAGCAGTAGTTCGCATTCTGTAGGAATGCTTGGACTTCGAAACCTTACCGCCTGTTGGATGCCGAAACTTTTGACACCACATCAAAATGCGATGAGGAGGCAGATGTGAGAGCGAAAATGTTGTCATCCTTGAAGCCAATACTGTAGATCATGATAAACGATTCGTGACTACAGGTAATACTTGGGCTCCATCATTTTACTCCGCAGTCAAAACAACATTCTTTGTAAGCCCACCTCAAGTTCCTTCCACCCAAAAAAGCCAAAGTTTTCCTTCAGGAGGGAAGGAGATGGTGTCTAGTTTTGGAATTTCGAGAGGGTACTAGACCTATATTTCCTTAAAAACTGTAAAGCCATGTCGGCAGCATATCATACTAAACTTACTCAGAGAATTAAGAACGCTGTTGCATCACATTCGGTAGTATGCGGGTTCGGACTTCGTCCGGTCATCCTGATTTGGGTTTTCCACGGTTTCCCCAAATCACTCCGGGCAATGCTTCCTTTGAGAAGGCTATGACTGAATCCTTCCCGTTCCTTGCTTAGTCCTTTCTCGCCTCTAATAACCTCGACGTCGACGAGGCAAAATAGTTATTAATTAAGGGAGCCATGTTCCTAAGAAGCTGCTACTCCACCAGGATACTGTTCTCTGGACTAGTCTCATTGCCATGGTCTGTGTTTACCGGAACCCACCTGTCAACCCGACCTGCCCCATCAGACTTCCGTCTATTAAAAAACCGTGAAAATTTTCCCCGATACCCATGTCAGGTCAGATGATATCGTTTGTGCTTTCATCTCACTTTTGGACGCAGTTGAGAAATCTTTTTATGCGGATTGCATAAAAGCTATCAGACGACGTCGGAAACAGGATGTGATGTTCAGAGGGTACTATGTTTTCTTTCAACTCACTGTGGCTCAGTACACTCTCACCAAGGAGTTTGGTTCGGCCACGAACAGGACGTGGATTTCGATACGGTTTGAACGGTGCGTCTGATTTGTTTGCCGTCTGGGCCGTGCGCACGTTAAACAACCGTTTGACGGGGTCGGAACAATATCGGGGCGTGCCGCGCAGCAGACGTTAATAGCCGTAATCGAAGCGACCGAGCGAAAGTAATGGTCCCAACACAGAGCCCTGCGGGACGCCAAGAAAGCCTCGCCCGTACAGAGCCGGACGGCCCTTTTGTTTTGGCCATTACAACCCTTTAGTGGGCTGGACCCGCGGCGCTTGTTTGCGCCGTCAATTGGTTTGGCGCGTTCAGACAAATGGGACAACCGAATCTGTGCTCGCCGAACCGGAAGCCTGCAGATGGCGGATATTCGCTGTCCACCACTTCTTACCAGGCTGCACTTCGTTTGTTTTTAGCCATCTTTGTCGCGAGATCTTAGTCTGAATTATGCTACGACACTCCATATTTCGAATTCCAATTAAAACTTTGGAACTCCTGTATCCGATAGGATTACTGATTTAGGTAATACAGAGACAGAACGAACTTCTCGCTTGTATCTTGGCTAGGCTACTGGATTCCCTTGAGTCCCTTTGTTATTCTTATCCCACTCTCTCCCTCTACAGTTTCTACTTCATCCACTTCACTCTAACAATGAGTCCAAGAAAGAAGCAGCCAAAAAAAAGTCTGCTTGTTACAGTAGATACACATAAATAAAAGTTTACGTTTGTAAAGTTATACATTGGAGGGCTTTGCTTGTGGAAATGTAAATACGAGTGAGTATCTTTGCATTTCATTTCATAGTAGAAACAGTTGGGCAGAGAAAATTGTGGATACGACATGGAATGGTTCTAAAATACTGGATCTGTTGCAGAGGGTGATGAGAAGGTACTTCTGTCCATTTTTACGTGAACTGCTAACCACAGAAGAGTTTCAACGAATTTCACCCGGATAAAGCTTTATCAGATGAAATTACTTAACGTGTCTGGATCAGACATTGTCGTAAAACAAATTGGTGACGTTAATTGCTCAGTTTTCGGTTAAAATATAATCTATTATGCATCTTCTCCCATTTATTGGCAGCTGAACAAGTGCTCGTCGGCCTAGACTTTTCCGCCAGAGCATGAAACGTTTTCGTTTCCAGGGAGGATTTGCCATCTTTGAAAATTAATAAGTATATCTTTGAACGCCAATCCACAGACTATTTCATGCTTACTACACTGAATGCGACTAGATTTGCGATGTTGGTGACTTCTCCTTCAGAACGCGTTTAACATCTGCCTATTTGTAGAGCTTGAGGGTCTTCGAGAGGTCTTATTGTGGTCATGAGCCTACGAGAGAATTGTACCAATTAAAAACCAGAAATTTTTTTTGTGTTTGAACCGGGGAACAACTTACTAGTTAACCACAATTGCGCTCTTCACAAGCAAAATCGAAATCCACGAACTATTGCTTGAGATGTGGTACAAACCAGTAATTTACTACCTGGCAATGTAAATACTCTCTAGCTTTCAAGGATAAAACTCAAGGCTTTTTTGGTGATCAATCCGAAAATTAGGTGGCAGTAGTTTCAGATAGTAGCGCATCTTTAATATAGTGGAATCCTTCGGAACGCGTATAGCATCTGGCTATTTGTGGAGACTTCTGACTTCTTGAGCGCCTTCCAGAGGTCTTACTGTGGTCATGAAGCTCCATTTGTATTGTTGACCATCCAGTGGTCCATCCGCTTCACGGATGATTTCGCATCACCAGTAAAAGAGTGTCCCTCACATCTACTTTCCAGAGAGGCCGTCTGAATTTGCTGCAGGAAATATGTTCTGTCTCTGCTTTCGTTACTACTTTCCCAGTACTATCGTATTTGGAAAGGGTAGAAGTGAGGGAGCAGCAGTCCGGATGGCTTTTATTTAGCAGTCCTCGGCCACATCTGACGGAAGCAGGCGTGGCGAGCGGCACCCAAAATAAACAGCCGGCCCAGTCTGGTCCAGCCCTAACACAGGAGTCTTTCTTCTTGGATGTAACTTTTCATCGACATCGGAAGCCCTAAAACACCAGGGAAGTGAAACCTGCCAACCTGCTGTGTTACTCTGCATGTGTAGCTTGTATTTATGAGGCGTGAAAAAATACCATTTCAGTATTCGTGTGAATGACAGTGAAAATTCGTAATCACAGTGGATGAGCCTTTGACATCCGGCCTGGTATTAGGAAGGACATGGGTTACATTCCCCATCCAACCATCCAGATTTTGGTTACCGAAAACACTCCAGGCGAAAGTCGAGGTGATGCCTTCAAAAGGGCAGGCCCGAATTCCTTCCCGTTCCCTGCATCCAGTCCTCGCCATACTCTGGTGACGTTGATAAACAGTCGAACGGAGATTAAAAACATAAAACCTAATATTGCGTTTCTTCGTCGAATCCAGTTTGCCGAATCCGTGAAGAGCTGAAATATTCTGTTCGTCTTTGAATTCCTATTTCAATACATAAACGAAAGCGTTATAATGAGCCAACTTCGATTCACCACTGTTATGGTCTTCTCTGCCCAACATTCATCTTCATAGATGCTTTCATAGACCCACAATGTGCCGTCGAAAGTGTCATTTATTGAAAAATAAACCATTTAAGCGTACTCGTATTACAACACAATGACAAAACTATGTGTCACAAGGAATTGATTTTCATTTATGCTGTCATCTCAGTGTGTAGATTGTGCAATGTTTACAGATTTTATAGATAAAAAAACGAGAATTTTAGTAGATCAGTATAATACAAGTAGATCACTACATGACAAATTACTGACGCTATAAACACGATTTTTTTTTACTTACGGCTTTATTCCTCGTCGAGGTCATTAGAAGCGGGATGGGACTGAAGACAAGGAATGGGAAGGAATTCGGCCATGGCATTTTGAAGGAAACATCCCGGCATTCGCCTGGAGTGATTTAGGGAAATCATGGAAAACCCAAATCTGGATGCTCGGACGAGGCCCAATGCGAGGCCAGAACGCTAACCTTTCACCACCACGCTCGGTTTATGCTTTGAACTACATAAGCGTTTTTTTCTTAACACCACAGTATATCGATCATGCTAGTAGTTTTGCTCCTTCAAGGAAGTTGAGCATGTGACGTTATTCACACAAATTCCCATTACCTTCCAATTCCGTGAAAATGGTATCTAGGAAACAATAAATGTAAAAATAACAAAAAAATGTAACATCCCCTCTTCATTATTTTTCACGAAATAACTACGTTATTCTTTTAATTTCTCGTGTACAATTACATGTCTCATTCAACGATTACTCCCAGTTTCATCGACTGAAAACAAAACTGAAAATTTGCTTAAATACTGAATACAGCTGAGTCACATAATCTGAGTATCATAAAAAATATTTGACGTTTGGGTCGGAAGAAAAATTCAGTTATTGATCTCGGCATCTCACTCTATGCTCCTGTACAAGGAACACACATTGACTGGACACACAAATTGGGAATCATTTCAAGAAAACCTGTCTGGGAACTCAGCGGAACTGGGCCAAGTTCTTCCGTCACTTTAACCGTCATTTCAAGCTTCGGCGAACAGCTGAAAATCGCAAGGAGAAGGTTGTCTGCTGAACCAGAGAACGAATGCTGACTGACAATGATGGATAACATGAGTTCTATCAGATTGTTACAGGCGTTCACTGTATGACCGCCAGTTGCGATGCTTTTCCAACATAATTATGTTGCCGTTCTAATTTTCCTTCTTTGGAAAAAATACGGCAAAGAAATGTACATATTGTCTAAAAATCATTCTCAGCTCGTTACTAAATGTACTGTATTTGGCAGTTACGTCAGAGTGGTGTACGTTACGGTAATATTGGGGTGTTTAGGCTCAAGGTTAACGGGCACACTGTCCTATAAATAGTAGTGACCTGAAATTACACACCGCGGTTTAGAGCGTTCATGCACCCGCTCTTTGAACGAACACGGGCCCTGAAACACACGCACTAGAAACCAAGCAAGTGGCATTAATTAATGTAAACCATATAGCAGTCTCGGGAACTACAGTATGTTTGAGTATTCTTTTACGGCCATCACCCATCATATTTTTTTGTAGTATCGACCAATTTGGTGACTGAATTGAATCCTCATTTTACCATTACTCTCTTTTCTCTTTGCGCCTTCTCGTCTTTGGTGCCATTACATTTTTTGCAGTTTAATTCCATATTAGTAAAAACGTTTAGGTTAAGGCAGAGTTGTTATTAGGAAGTTTACCGAGATTTCTCAGAACAAGGTATAAACAAATGCCGCAAAGATCTGCCTAATAGAAACACTCGTGTTCTCTTGTGACTGGAAGACTTGCTCCTTTTACGTTTAGAGACAACAACCGCATTGACGCCTTTGGGATGTGTTATTGGCGTAGAATGCTGCATCTGTCTTGAACTGGAAGGTCAATTAATGCGTCCATTACACGGGAAGTTAACATCTGAGAACGTCTCTATTCGCGTGTCAGTCAGAGAAATCTCTATTTCTTTGAGAATATACTGAGAAGAAAAATTGACGGAGTAAGATAAAGTTGAGGGAAGAAGATTATGAGTAAGGCCAACGAGCAGGTGGATGCATCAAGACAAGAACACCGAATTACCTTTCCATCAGGCTCTTTTGACACCTGCAAGGAACGTAATCATGCATTTCCAGGCATTAACAATACGATTACAATATGTTTATATTACGCTCTTACATTCCCGTTTCCGTTGAACACACATGCATCGGAAAGCATCCTTTCGTAGACCCAGTGTTCTTGTCTCTTATATATCATTTCTAACGTTGATCAGTTTGCTTGCACTATATTATCACGTTTCAAATTCTTTAATCCACTTTGTTGATAACTCTGTTTATCCTGACATTAGCTTCATGGTGTCCTCTTACATCAAGACAAGTGACGTTTTTCAAGACTTCTCTAGAAATCACTGTAAATATATAAATTTTGATTAATACCCAAATATTATTAATGTCTGTTTACTGAACTACTAACGAGCTATCGAGCTAGGTTCGATCCTCGCCTCGGTCCGGCCATCCAGATTTCGATTTTCACGATTCCTGAAATCACTGCAGAAGACTTCCGGGGTGGTTCCTGCAAAAGGCTATGACTGAATTCCTTCCAGTTCCTTGTAGTTTAATGTCCACGATGTAGACGGAGCGTAAACCCCTAAACGAAATGGTTCCTTTCCAAAGACCGAGGCGAATTTATTGTTACTTGCGTACAACTAATGACCTCGTCTTAACAAGTAAGAAGGCCTCTACTCCAACAGAAAGCAGATAGACGAAGGATTCGGAGGATTTTCTTAGGCTGCTTTATAAAGGTGTTGATTCCCTGTCATTTTTTTCGCAAAGATTATGCCAGCTGCAGATATTAATAACTAATTGGCGTAATGTTGCTAGAATCTAGTCCGGCTGTTGTTCCTTCTAAACAATGTGGCAGTTTATAATTCATAGGTTAGGATTAGGAACAGGTAGATTTTGCATAAAAATTTATTTGTTGCCGATGTAAAACTTTTGTCCCCTAATGTCCATAGAGCTTGTAGTTGTTTTAATCCTTGTTTATTTCCGGAAGTAGCCTTGTATCAATTGACAGTATTTAAAGTTCGGAACAATTTCAGTGTCATATACTGTAGTCCTAGTTCTAATTTAACTAATCCAGACCTATCAAATTCTTCTTTCCTTCAGTCTAGCAGTAGGCACAGTTCTTTTTCTCCTCTTCCTCCATCTACCCAACCACAAACTTATCCGCGCAAAAGTTCTTGTCTTTCTTTCTTAGCAGCTTTATAATTTCATCACAAGTGCTCCAGAAGACTAGAAGAGAAAACAACTAACTTGCTGTACTCCACTTCTACTCTCAAACAATGCAGATCTGCAAGTTGGGACTTGTATACTTGTTAGTTGGATGAAGCAAGTATAAAACACCCCACCAGACGCAGTCCAGAGTAGGGACGCAAAGTAATACCAGTATCGATAAATATATCGATATTTAATCGATGCTAGGCAGATATCGATAATCGATATTATCGGTCGCATTATATTGATAATATCGATAATTATATATATTATTTTAGAAATTAGAAATAAGTATGTAAATCAAAACCAAGTAATAAATTTGAAGTAGTTTATTGAAAAAAAATTAGGACTGAAAACGTAGTTTGCTTAACATTTTCCCATGAAGTCCATTCCTAGTTTGAGTGACAGTGGTTCCTACCTGTGAGGAAAGGCGTTCAGAATGTACCGACGAGGCTACTTTGAGTAAATGATTAATTGCAATTTTGAACATATCTTAATACAACTAGTGTACCAATCATGATTGATTTCAATTTAATTTTCCAGCAAAAAATTAACCGTAATCTCCAAATAGTTGGTGTTATTTTTTGCGTAACAATTAAAAATGCTTCACACTTTTCAACGCCTCCTTCACAACTTTCGAAATTTTTTCATATTTTTCATACATTTTTGTTTTGATAGTTCCACGAAAAGGCACTCTGTATAATGGCGCTAAGTGCTTCATTAAAACTTAAAACTTTTGCCTTCAACTGCGCTAAAAGGTCTATTATCAACACTGATAAAATAAGCAATTGTATCGGTCATATTTTTATCCCCTTTAGAATATTGCAATACGTCCTAGAGAGAAACAAGAACTAACAAACGCAACATGGTAAATAATAAAACGGCGTGGAACGAATAACGCGCACGAAACTGAGTGGAACACAGAGTAGCAAAATCGAGCTAAATCAGAGCGTTTGGTCCCTTTCACCCATACATTTATTTGCAGGATTTTTTCTAGCGAGAAGGGGTTTGTAGTTTTCGATATTTCACTGCGTCATATCGATATGATCGTATCGACCATTTAAAAATATCGATATAAGTATAGATATTTTTGGACCGATATATCGTTGCAACCCTAGTCCAGAGTGAGAAAAGAGGAGAAGGAGATTATGGAATTGTCTTGTTCATTATGGAATGTAAAATCGACGATGATCTCAAAAATTTTTAGGCTATACTTAGCATATTTGAGTTTTAGTCCTTTGGTAATCCGGCGGGACTCCGCCCTGTTTATGAGGCGGTGCTAATTTACGCGATGCGATACCGCGGTGGAGCCGTCTGGAAGCGCAGACAATGAGCTGTAGATGCGCGATAGAGCTGGCAGTCTATTAAGGACGCCCACTTAATACGGCGCTCATTAAGTCCTCAGCTCGGGATGCGACGACATGGAAATGAGACCGGGGAATGGCTGCCGGGTAATGGCTGGGCTAATTAGCATAACCACCTGCTGGGCCTCAGCAAGCAAACCCTCACACCGACCTTCTTCATTATGGTTTTTACGCACTTTTCCCCCGTCATCTTCGGAATGCGGAGATGTGCCTAAATTTTAAGGTTCCGAATCTCTAATTGGAACGCTCTGGTAGCTCAGTGAACAAGGCGGTTGGCTTCCAAATTCAAGATCCTGTGTTTGATTCCCCATGAGGCCAGGAATCTTTACGGTTTTTGCTTTGTTCATATGTCGCTACGCTAGGGCGCTCCACGGCCTGGATTCCCCTGTAAGCTGTAGGTCTAGCAGGAAAGGAATTGGTCGTCCTGCCTCTCACGTGCTAGGCCATCACCAATCATCTCCCCTAGGTGGTGGTAGCTGGGCACGCTTCCCACGGGCGCCGTGACCCCCGTGCAAGGAGGTGCAATTACACCCCCCCCTCCCTCCTGCTATGAAAGAAAATGATTAACAAACAAAAATTTTATAATTAAATTCACTGTTTAAATAATAACTGTAGGAGCCTAGGTTGTTGTTCACACTTGTTCAACACCTTGTCAATAAATTCAGTATCCTTAGTTAGTAAGTGTTATTTATAATGTATATAAAAAAAACAGATGCACCTCCCTTAAATTAATCCTGTCGGCGCCCATGACGCTTCCTATCGGAGATTCCAACCAACCATCTGGTTATGGACCATATTTACGTCTGAATAACAGACGGAAATCTTCTCTAATCACTGGTTTATCTATCTTCTGAACTCTTTTAAAAATAAATCTTTTTTAAAAAAAAAAAAAAAATTCGATTATTCAGTAAAAAAATCAAAAAATAAAAAAATCAAAAAAATATCTACAGAAATATCATTTGCTGGAGAATTTCATGAATCGGATATAAAAATGTGTTCCAGAAATGTATTTACTGTGAATTATCAAAAAAAATTCTTAGGCCCAGAATTTTAAATTCGATTTATACATTTGAAAAACAATTTCGCAAAATGAATTAAAAAAGCAGCTATGTAAAAATCAGTCATAAATGAATTATTTAAATATTTAAAAAAAATTCGTTACGAGTGAATTAATGAATGATTCCTAATCAGTGCACAGAAATCTTAAAACACGAGATAATTCACACTTGAAGGATGTTTTTTAATTGTTCACGGAGCCATACAGCAATTTTGAAATATGGTTTTGCTATTGGTAAATAAACAGGAAAAATCATTTTTCATGGGATTCGTATACGTTGCGTTACTTAACACGATAACAAATTTAAGTTAATGTACTTAACATTGAAATTTTCAGTCTAATGATGTAATAATTATGAATAGCAAATTAAATATTTGTACGCCATTTGTTGTCAAATGACAAATAGTGTTGGTTGATGCCTGTTGTCTGCTGTTGATGGGTTCGTTCGCTTGTCTCTTCTCTCTTAATTGGACTGTGAAACGACATGTGACTGATGTCTTCCTTCTTCTCCCAGTTAACACGCTGACTTCGTGTGTTTTGCATGCAGTAGTTGTGATGAATTTTCTCTAGACCATTCGCTTGTCATACCGACAAATGGAAGAAATGTCCGGGTATACCGTATACTAGAATTACTGCTTTTGTATACAAATGGTAGTTTTGATTCATCGCTCTACTTCTTCTACATGCCACTGCACGTTGTGGCCATGTAGTCTGCGGTTGAATACAATGTCCCTGTCTATTGCTGCTTCTTGAGCAGGTCGTAGACTATGTAGCTGCAATTAATACAGATTTGTGTTCTCATCAACATAAGTGAAGCATTTGTGTTTAAGTTTAAGTCCTGCCTCCGTGAAGAGTAAAGTTGTTTGTCGTATTGTGACTAGCTGGTTATTGTGTTGTTGTTACTATCATGTGAGTATCGGTTAGAAGGATTCCATCTCCCCTCATGGCAATGGAAAATTATCAACCGGATTCAAACAGGACAAGGCAGATACGGTTACTGGCTTCAGAAAGTAGATGACCCATGTGAAAATTTTGTGAACAAAATGTTTGTATAGCAATCGTAGAGCAAAACACTGACCCGTGAGATAATTTCGCGAATAGAATACAATGAACAGCGCTGTTGCTGGTTTGTAGTAGGTTGAAATGAGAACCGACTCATTTGTAACCATCTTTTCGATTTTTCCTGATGTATGCTATCTTGCAGTCCTCTGACACAAAGACGTGAAGCTATTTCCTCCCGGAAGGTGAAATATCACAGATCGCACCATAACACAACTAAGGTGAACAAAATAAACAAACTATCTCCATTGTGATTTGTGGTACTCCTATCTACCGGTAACGCAATCAATTGTTATCGAAGCCAGCGAAACCTAGCGTCTTGGATCTGAACTGTTTCATACGCGTGACCTCGATAGTTAATAGTTTTTCCTTTTAAGGATCGAATTACAAAAAATTTCTTAGTTGAAATATGATGTTACGAAAACGGACATCTAAAAATTTTAAATGAAACTTCATTTTCCGATTTCAGTTAATTAACAAGGAATATAAATGGCTAGTGACAAAATTTTTAGAATGATGATACCTTTGCACTATAAGGGTCGAATTCCGAAAAATTTCTTTCTTAAAATATCTCACCGACGCGGAGACGTTAGTCTTTAAAATGGTATCTCATTTATCGATTACGGTTAGATATGAAGCAAAATAAATGGCTCGTGATTAAAAAAAAACACATTTTAGGAATAATATATATGATGGGGCTGGGTCAGTTCTGCAAATTATGACTGTGCAACGACCTTACAGTCAATACACCATATCGATTCTGACTGTACTCTTCAAGATTATACAGGAACCATAATGGACATATACCATGCATCGACAAAAGCAGTTAAGCCGCGTTCCCACGACGTCTTGTAACGAAGGTGGGACGGGACGGGGCCTCATTAGCCGAAGTGTAGGGATGAGCGCGCGCCACAGGTTAGCACTCACTTACCTCGCCGCCACCTCCCCACCACGTTGCCCAGTGTCATTTGGCACGAGCACTTTACAACAACAGAAGGGGTGCGCACCGCTGCTGCAAACCGATGGCAACAGCGCACCTCTACACACGCCTGTGATGTTTACCGACACAGATTGGGTAGCTGCGTCTCGTCTCCGCTAGCAGAGGCGGCCCTGTTCCCATGGCGTGTTGTTGAGTATTCGTCCTGTCCCGCCTCCGTTACAAGAGATCGTGGGAACGCGGCTTTAAATGTATTGAGAGCTAGAGATATAATGCGTACAGAATTTGTATATAACTAGCCTCTGTGTGGTTGCAGACTCGGCGGCGCGGGCGGTCCGGACTTGCAGCTGCTGGCGGCGTCGCGGCGGTGCGCCGTGCTGCCCCCGGGCGCCGGTTCGGGGTCGGGCCCCGCGGGGGCGGCGGGTGGAGGCGGAGGCGGCGGGTCCGCGGCCTCCGGGGGCGGGGCGGCCGCCAACTCGCCCCCCGGCCCTCCCCCGCCCCCGGAACTTCACCCCGCCTACAGGCTCAACCCCTACATGGAGCACCTCTACTCGTCGCTGCACCACTCCTCCACGTCTCTGCACGGTCAGTAACAAGTAGTTCACACAGTAAACACACGTAAACACAAATACTACGGGGATATGTCGCGCCTAGAGTCAAAACTAGTTCTTTTTAGTAAGCATCGATACTAACTAGAGAGCTCTCAACTACCTCCATCACGTGGTTTCATTGTTACTGTCGACTGATTTTCCGTTTTTTAAACGGGCAACACATGTCTGATTCAGAGTTTCGAGAGGTGATTAAACATTTTTATTTAAAAGAATTAAGGGGGAAGATACAGCTAACACATACAAATATTTGTAGAAACTGAAATTTCGTTTTCTCCAAATCTATTTAAATTTGAGGGTTCAAATTTGGTAACTCCATAGAACTGTTATAGTTATATATAAAAATGATTTTAAAAAATTATTTATCAATATGTTAATGTACCATTAAAATTGACAGTTAAAAATATGCCGTCAACAAGGTCTTTAATGATAGAAAGCATAATATTTGAAATTTTGCAGAAATCTTTTTTTTTTTAAACTTGTAAACTAATAGCGAGGCAATTAGTTAAACCTATAATATAACACATTTAACTTTATATTTGTTATTAACAAAAAAATTCAAGAAATTAAAATTATTGTTTTTGTTTTGTTTTGTTTAAACATATAGGCATATTTTCCATTTGTGAAAAGCACAATAAACAATAATGCTAGGGACTGTGTTAATTAGTATGTAGAACATGTCCTGCAAATTTGATGAGGAAAAAAGTTATCTATAAAATCAATTAATGAATTGCTGTTTTGAGATTTTTAAGCCTAAAGATTTGGATTACCTTCAAGTGCAGTAAGATTTAAATGGTTGTCAATCGGGCAGGGCTTTGCTTAATCACGCATAATTCCCACACTATCTAAGATATTTAAATAATTTTTTTCACCAACATGAAGTCAAAAGTAAAAACTATTTTTGTGAATCGAAAGGAAAAAAAAAATATATTTTTTGAAACCTGATAACTGTATCTATACCCTTAACACCAAAATAGATCAAATCTGAGTTGGATGAAGTTCATGGCACATCTGCTGCTGAGTTTGCACCTGTTTACAATTGGGTAAATGAGTTTAAACATGGCCGAACATCCAATAGGTGAACAAGGTTCAAGATGTGCAATGGATAAGACTACCCCCGAAATCAATGCCAAAATCCATGATATGGTTATAAGAGATCGACAAATCAAAGTGCGCAAAATAGCAGAGGCCACAGGTATATCGCAAGGTACAGTATATTCAATTTTTCACGAAAATTGAGACATGAAAAAAATTTCGGAAAGATGGATGCCGCGTTTTCTCTCATTTAAGAATAATCCCAATCGTGTAGTTTATTCTGAGGCTGTTTTGACGCTTTTCTGTCGCAGCCCTACCCAGTTTCTGCATCGATACATAGCTGTGAATGAAATATGGACACATTACTATACTCCGGAAACTAAGGAACCCTCAAAGGGGTGCGTTTTTGAAGGCGAACGGGCTCAGAAGAAGGTGAAGATGATGAAATCGACCAACAAGGTGACAGCCGCAGTTTTTTCGGGATGCATACGGAATGATCTACATCGATTACTTGAAAAAAGGACAATCAATAACTGGAGCTTACTATGTGTCATTATTGCACTCGTTAGACGAAGAAATCGAAGAAAAAAATCCACATTTGGAAAAGAAAAAAATCCTCTTCCAGCAGGACAATGCACAGGTGCGGACTTGCACAGTTCCGATAACAAATTATGGAATTAAAGTTAGAATTATTACAGCATCCACCGTATTCGCCAGATTTGTCCTCCACTGACTTTTTCTATTTACAAACTTAAAAAAAATGGCTCGGCAGACAACAGTTCATGTCGAACAAGAAGGTCATCGCCCAAACAGTTGACTATTTTGCGGAATTTTGGAGCACTTAGAGAAGTAAAAGAAGCATTTGGAAAACTGTATGTAACTAAAAGGAAATCACAGTAAAAAATGAAATCTATAGAAAATTATTTTCTAAGGACTTACTGAAAGACCCTCGTGTATCTCACCAGTCATACCAAATTTTATCCGTCTTTCATAATCTGAATGACTGCTCCGTTTTCTCACAATATCCGCTATACAAACTCCCTCAGGAAAAACATCACAAGTTAGAACCGTTTGCGATAATACCTTGCCTCTCTAAGCATATATGATCTCTAATGATGTTGCCTCTTCTCTTTAACAGTACGAGTCTCGGTCTAATTTTGATCCACAGACATTTTTTATTTTAAAAAATGATACTAAGCAGAGGCAGCTCATATTCGTACCAACATAATATCGAGGTCCTTGGCTTTGCGGAGTTAAAATGTCGGCTTGACTGGTCTCTAACAGACTGGCGTCCGTCTTTCGTGGTTATCAGGGCAAGTTTCAAAGAACGCAGTCGTAATATGCAGTGAAACAAAACCTCCTTAATGATGGAAGAGTTAGGTCAACAATAGAGAACTAACCAAATATAGGCACGAGTGTACATAACATGCTTGGATGTAACCGAGCTAATATTCTAGGTGCGATACCCGTTAGCATATCAGGATAGCAGTTAAAGTTAGTATCTTTGTGCAGAACAAGTTCTATACTAACCTGAGTGTGAGATCTGTCCAAAGAGAATAGGATGTATAGTTGTTGTTTTTTTTCTCTCCCTCTGTTGATAGCTACCACTATAATGTGGAATATGTCAATGGCGTGTACTCTCAAAAGGGAATATTGTGCGCATGCATGATTTTTATTATCAATTTTGGTGCCAGAGAGTGACGCAATATGATATTCGTTAGCTGCGTTATAGAATTGCTGCATGTTTGATATTGAATCAAGTTCTGTCAGAAATCAGAGGACATCCTGGCAGAAACTATCAGCAAAATTCAACATAGTTTTGTCGGTGATACAACAGACATTGCCCATATCGATCAATGAAACAAGTGTATTAAAGTGGAGGCTTAACCACCGGAATGCGACGAACGATATAAGGCTCCCGCTTTCAGAACTGCAAGAGCGTATTACAAAACGCGACGGTCCAGCTGAAACTGCTTCGGGCCACAGAATGACAGCTAGACTAAATATGTGTGCGAGAACATCTCTGATGGCCTTTGCATCCGATAAGGTTTAGAATTTTTTTCTTCCAGTTCTAGGTGGGACACACTTTTTTTTTTTTAAGAAACTCGCATGCTGAAAACGCGCGTCCCATTCTATTGGTGCAAAGTACACTAATAATATACATGAAACATATTAATGTACCGTTATATCACAAATGTGATGTATGTTTTGAATATTTATCATACAAAGTCTAACTGCATGGACATTTTTAGGAAGTAGGACTTCTTCGGAATAATAGGAACTAATCAGACACATGAGGATGATTATTTCGCGCAAATATTTTTATATACCTTACTATCATTCACCAGCAGCTTCTCCGCATGGATCTTGGTATGGGCTACACGTATTGTACAGCAAGATTTTCCAACACTTATACTAGCGGAGATGGGTGCAGAAATATTTACTAAAGTGTTTTATATTGTTCTCTTCGTCAAACGTATAATTTTGAGGCGAACGTCGTTCACTATCATAGCGAGACTTGGATTTTTTTGCCTGTAATCTGCTCAATACAAAGAGAAAAAAGCCAACGGCAATATTTGCAGAAGCCAAAGATCAAAGTCGAAAGTCCGTTGTCAAGAAAAGGCAAAGTTTAACATTGATGATTTAAAAAAAAAAAAATTATACCACAAACCATGAATTGTAGCACTAAAGAAACTTGTATAATGGTCTTACAACTGCTTTTATTTTGGTTTTAATCTCTGATGCATCATTCACCTTCTGAATTGTATTAAGAATCTTTGATGTAGTGTGCACCGTCTAAATTGTACTAGGAATCTTTGGTGCATATCTTGTACTGCCCGATCACTTAGAATCTTATAACATACCGTAGATTTTTAGCTACTCTATATGATTTAAAACTGTGAAAACTCCATCCAGATCGGTTTGGTAGCTTTCACGTGATGCCGGAACAAAGAAACAGATAGTCTACTTCCGATTTATGTATGTAAAGAGAGAAAACTATCTCTGTCCGTCTCAATATCACAGTCTTTACTTCTTGATTGATATTAAACTCCCCTTCTGTATCTTTTCTGAGTATTGTAACAGTATCAGATTTCAAGAGATCTGTGAGGCTTGGAAAAAGTCTCATTCAACCTTCGTTTAACCACAGATATGAGTACATTGAGTTCTAAACGTTGTCTGGAAGATGTGAACAATCACTAAACCTTTTCGTCCCCGTTCTGGCAGACTTATCGAGTGAAAGGAACAGTGACTTTGGAAGTGATTCGGAAAATCATTTAAAACTAATATCAATTAGCATTCCCAACTGAAGTACCGTGGATTTTCAGTGTGGGATAAAAAAAAGTATCACACAACAACTCGGTTAATGTATTTTATTTTCCAGTAGTACTCTGCCGTCAGCACCTTAGGTCAGTCTGCCCCCTCGTTGTAGCCTGTGAAATACAGGGGCGGTCGTAGCCGGTGATTATTCCCGATTTGTAGGCAGTGCTCGGGGCCGCTGTCGGGTTAATACGACACTTCCCGGAAACGAGGCAGCGACTAATTTAATGTCTTACTCACCTACAGGACAGCCAGGCCTGTTGGGTAGCCAAGACCAGTGGAGTGCTCCTGGGATAACCACGGTGCAGTACAAGTGTCAGGGACCTTTTAAGTCTTTTCCCACCAAAAACATTCACCTCTCGCGAGATACCAATAAATAGTCGAGTTTCAGTGTCGCTAAGTAGTGTTTCGAGTGCCCTAAATGGATAGAATTTCTTTAGCACGTACGTTGCATTGCTGCAGCTATGACCAAAATTATTCTTAGATCTGCCCGGCCATTTGCGGACCGAGGGGCATAGTGAGATATATACAACACACTACGCGTATGATTTTTCAGGCTTCCGCGACCGTCTTTGTTAGTAAAATCTGTCAACAACGGGCCGTGGGATGAGAGCAATGTGTTGCGGCCTGATTTAGTGGCGACGGTGCGGCTCTAACCGTAATATCAAAGGCCCGGATAGTTGTGCGTTGTTGCCATCTGTTCGCGGCAGAGGCGCGCACCCCTGCTCTCCTGCTATGCACTAGACACTAGGCAACTTGGGAAGCCGCCTACAGTTATCAAATTCCAAATTCTTTCACGGAGTAAAATGGATTCTGAAACAAAAACTCTTTCAGTTTGGCGAAGCAAAACCTGTTTCAGGCTCGGCGTTAAAAGATCAATAAAATAAAAAATGGGAACGGTTGTATAAGGATGCTATAACTTAACTGGACCCATTAGGGTGCATCCATAAATTACGTGAGGTGAAATAGGGGAGGGCGGTCCGGCGAAATCTCATCAGATCTCACCAGGGGGAGGGGGGGGGTCTACGGAAATCTCACGTGAGATTTTGCAAAAAATTTGGGGGCAGTAGGGCCAAAAAAAAGGTCTGCAATTTGCGCCAAAGTCGATTTTATGGGGGTATTTCGTCAAAAAAGTTAGGGTGTGACCAAAAAAAAAGTCTACAAAAGTTTCGAGGGCGATTTCTAGGGGGGGGGGGTTCTCACGGACCAGATCTCACCAGAGGGGGCGGGTCCGGCCAGATTTCACGAAATTTCACCAGGGGGGAGGGGGCGGTCCAGAAATCCGGAAAAACACCTCACGTAATTTGTGGATGCCCCCTTATGGTACTAAACTAGATCTATGGGAAACTAAATGATGAAGTTTATTGGAGAAATTTATAGAAGTAGAGATAGTAATTTGAAACTCAAAAATTGAGACACTCTGGTTTGGTAAGGGGGATGAAATAGAGGGGGGGGTCTACGGAAATCTTAGGTGAAGTTTTGGAAAAATAGTCGAACTGTAGAGCTAAAAAAAAAATCTACAAATGACGCGAAAGTCGATTTTAGGGGGGGGTGGATTTCGACTAAAAGTGGGGGTGATACCGGCTTTTTGAAGGGTGAGACCTTAAAAACAAAGAGATCTCAAAAAGTTGCGACGGCGATTTTGTAGTGGGGGATCTCACGGACCAGATCTAACCAGAGGTGGAGGGGGGTCCAGAAATCCGTAAAAACACCTCACGTAATTTATGGATGCCCTCTAAGCTTGTGATAATAGAGAAATGAGTAAGAGGAAGTGGAAGGTTAGTGTATGGAAAGCAGATTATTGTGGACTCGGATGTGGAGAAAGATGGGACGAATTGTGTTTGTTGCAGGTCTGTCGCTGAGTCCGGACTACTTGTCGCCCAGAGCGCTGTCGGAGCTGCAGTCCTCCGCTGCGGCGGCTGCAGCAGCAGCGGCCGCAGCGGCCTCCACTGCCGTCAGCGCAGAGTTCCCCTTCTCTGTCGAAGGTAGGCCGCCAGCGCAGCAAGGCTCACTGAAATAAGCTTACCACAGTGTTGAAGCTGATACTACTTCGTTCTGACCGCTAAGACAGCATTATTTTCTTCACTACTTTTGCATGCTATCAACAGACGAACAGTTAACTCTTTTGATATTACTAACTGAAGTTTTTTGAAGTGAAAACTTCTAATGGCGTTTAGGTAATGTTTGGACAGGGATAAATCTACGAGTTTGCGACTTCTCGTCACCGACATGCTATGATGTGTTGCGCGTATGATATGAGCGTTAGACGCTTTTTGGATAGGTAAAATCTTAGCGTCACCAACATGTTAATGTCAACAGCGTATCTGTAGTTAAGTATGACGTATTGTGTTTGGACAGCAGTGAAAGCATAGATTATACTCGTATCTTCTAATATATAAAAATCAATGTTTGTGTTTTGCCAATGTTCTTCATTCTAACGCACAGTTTTTTTCTGATTTTGATGGAACTTCGCATATGTATACTGTAAAACGAATAGAAAAATACTGTTTACGTTTTATTTAGAAAAACTTAAACCCTCTCCTACTTTTCCTGGTAAACTTAATTTCTATCAACATCGTTCATACAAATTCACAGTTTTTATCGGATTCTGATAGTACTTAGCATACGTATACTTCAAAACAATGCGGTCTGGTAGCTCAGCGGTTAAGGCGCTACTTCCGAAAGTTTCTCTCCGGTCGCTGGTTCAAATCCCGTAGTGAGCAGGAATTTTTAGGAGTTGATTATATGAGCTACGCCGTGACGTTCCGTGGTTCTTATTTCACGTTAGACTGTAGATCCCTGAGGAAAGGAATTAGCCTTTGACACAACAGACTGGTTCATCTCCTTCGGGAAGATTCGACCGACCTTCGAGCTGTGAACTAAGTTCCATTTTCATTTTTTGAAGAGGAAACTTCTTTATGCACGTTGGGCGATTTTTGGATGGGTAAAATATTATACGTTCGCGTCACCTACATGCTAAAGTTCAAAGCATATCTGTAATGGTCTGGTGGTTCAGTGGTTAAGATGCCTGACTGGGGAATGAAATGTCCCCGATTCGAAACCCTGGGGTTTCGTAGCCTCTTAGCCCAACCTTCACCTATAGCACAGCTTGCTGTGTAATATTAAGTACACCAGAACGCTTCCGTGGTTAGGATTCCACGTTAAACTGTAGGCCCCCTGTCACCAGGTCATTACAGCTACACGGAATTAGTATTATTTAGAAAATCTGTGGATATAAGCATGACGTGTTGGGCGTATGATATTTCATTTCTTTCGGCATTCCCCGATGACTCCCAATTGTTTATATATATATAATTTATTGGTACTTGGTTACAGAACCATGTAGTCATTACAAAGTTTCCATGGTCATTTTACTTGATTATTTACATTGAATGTCATACATCTAATTCTTTCAAATCGAAGAATGAATTTTGTATGTATTTCACAATTATGATTACATCCAAAGTTAAAAATCCATTTTATAATGCCAACATGAAGTTATTATAAAATAATACATTGCAGTCAATTAAACCTGAAGCTTGGATATTAACGTTGAACTATCTATTCCTTTCGTTGTATTATCGAACATAGTAACTCACTACAGTGGTTCAGAACCTTAGAGTGTTATCGCCACATTAACCGTCTTGTGGTCGTTTTTTCAACGTCGTTTGAGACTCAGACTTCCATGAAAATAATGAAAGAGGCCTAATGAGGCATAAATCACGACGCTAATCGCACTAATGTCAGCTCATTACAAATCTCAAACAATATCATTTTGTCGAGACCACTTTTTCAAAGCTCCAATTTGGAAATTGCACTAATCATTGCATAATGATGGCCTCGTATAGAGTGACATAGTCAAACTACTGCTCATCATGTGTGCGTCTCATTGCTGTTTTTAGATTAGACTAATACAGCCTGTTGGTATTTTCAAATAAATGCAATACCAGTGACTGCCTCGCGAGCGAGGTCACTGTCTTTGCTTCGTTATGACAGCTTACCGGGCAAAGGCAGCGGAGGTTGCTGCTGAAACGTTGTATATTAAAGAAATTATATGTAATAAAGATATCATCCGGCAGGAAACCCGCGAAGATTTCAATTCATTTATACGCCGGGAAAAACTGAATTCTCACATTTAGAATCATTTCAACAATGTTTCAATTAGTTTTTATAATTACTAGAACCTTGCTAACTAACAATTCATTGTTCGGCTTTTCCTTCAGCCATTGCCTATTTCGTAGGCGTTTCTATGAAATTATGCTATGCGATTGGTTAACCCTCTGAAGCGAATTATGGATATTTTGTTCTGAAAGACTTCACCGGCGCAGCGCATGAAGAAGTCAATGTCAACCGAACCTATTATGCTTTTGTTTATTTTTAAAAAATTATATTTTGTTATACTTTCAGATATCTTTTAAGTTGGAAAAAGATATATATGAAACGTTTCAGCGATTTCAAAAAGTTAAGTCGCGTTTATTCCATCAAATTATTAGTTGTAATTAAGGTATTTCAAATCCAGATCAGGGTGATACATCGTTGGACAGATAAATCACCTGACAACCAACTAATTTAACATCGCCAACAGTTAAGGTTATCATTTTAGAATCGTGGTACTTGCCGACCGTGACAGGTCTATTTACATATCGCAATTCCAAAGATATTTCAAACAACTGAGTTGTTAGGAAATTGGTTACAACAATTTTTTGGACTCGGTGCTATCTTCTTCAACTTTACTTGATATAGAAACTGCTCCCGACTTGTTGTAGGCTCGAGACTGGCGAGTCCACGGCCAGGCAGCAACCTGCGGCAGGGCCGTAAGCGAGCACTCAGCTCGTCACCTTACTCGGACTCATTTGACATCAACTCGATGATTCGCTTCTCACCAAACTCGCTGGCATCCATCGTCAACGGCAGCCGCTCCTCCAGCGCCGCCAGCGGCAGCTACGGGCACCTCTCCGCCGGTGAGTTCGTCAGCAAGAAGGCAGTGAATGTTATGAAAGGTAAATCTTGACCCGGACGCGAAGAAGGGTCACAGTTATAACAAAAGCGACCTAGTTCTTTGATCAATATTACTGCATATATCGAAGGTCCATAACACACCTTTATTTTCCAAAATATATCATCAAATTTCAGTTTAACTGTACCTTAACATTCCAAGTGATTTTATGATCTGAGATATGAACACTTCATGACATTGCCTGTCAACTTGAAAGGGTGTTGTTTAATTGGATAATTATAACCAAGGTATCCCAGGATCCAGGATTTTGGTTTGGGAGGAACTTGAGCGGACTTTGGTTTGGGGAGGGGGGGGGGCTTGGTTTGAGTGGATTTTTGTTTTGGTATAGGGGGGCTTGAGTTGGGCAAGGTGTAGTCTTTATAGTCTCCTCGGTCTTCAGATTAGTAGAGCTAAAAGAAGGTCTCCAAAATTACAATGTCAGGGTTGGACCTAGATACTTTGGGGGAGCATTGAGCCCCTAACCCCTCCCTGGATCCGCCCCTTCCAGCAAATATTTATAGATTTTTACACAATTAATATAGTAGGTTGTTTTCAAAAGTTTGCAGGTATCTCAAGCACCACAGCATGCTCAATATTTCTTTTTGCAGGTGCGATGAGCCCAGCCACAGTGGGGATGCATCCTGGTGTTCACCTGCAGCACCTGCTGCGGGCCGGGGCATTGCTGCCGCCTCCACTGCCCCCGCCGCCCCCACACCACCCACACCCAGTGGCCCTCTATGCTGCAGTAGGAGCATCAGGGACAGCGGCCACAGCATCTCCAGTCACCAAGGTTGAGGTATGTCCCAGCCGTGTGGCATCAAACCTCAGTGGACTTCCTTGACAACATGCACAAAATTTGTATTTTAATCAGGTCAGGACTGGGGCGGAACAGTCCATTTCAGGAATGTAATGTCCACAAACCATTGCCTCACAGATACAGCATTTTCACAGAGCATGTTGTCATGTGATACAAACAATAATCATCCTCACTCTGGTCATCTTCCATACCCAGAAGCCAATAATTTAAAATATGTTAATGGTTTCTTAAGTGCAATAAGGTAACCACACCCTAACCATACCTGGACCATAACATTACCTCCTTCATACTTCACTGTTGGCACAGCACATGATGGCAGGTAACATTCTCCAGGCTTTTGCTAAATCCAAACCCTTCCAACAGACTGCCTCAGGGTAAAGCTTGATTCATCAGTCCTTTCCACGGTCCATTGGTGTCACTCTTTCCGCCACCTCAATCATCACTTAGTACTGACTACAGATAAGTTTGATATTTAAGCTGCAACTTCACTTTTCTGTCACTGTGATGTCTTGACTGCTGGTAACACTTTGGAACTCACAACTGCTGTTGGTATACGCAGTAGCTGACTTCTATACCATTCTTTATAATGATTTACTTAGTATCTTGTTAGCTCATGGATTCCAAAGTTACTGCTGGATATTATCATCTCAATTTGGTACTTTTGTGAGCGGAATGACTGTACCCACAACATTAGAATATAAGACATACTGTTAAATTACTGTTATCAACCATAACTACATGCTAACTCTTCCTTTCATCAGGCCTCAAATGAGAAGATGGTGCGGTGTGAACCTACTGTGCCGTCGAGTGTGGGTGTGGGCAGTGTGAGTGTGGCAGAGGCAGACACTAGCAGCTCTCCGGCGCTACAGTCGAGGCCGCGCCACTCCTCCACTTCCAACTCGGGGGCGACGGCGAGGGTGAAGAGGGAGCCGAGCTCAACAGTGTCGACCAGCCACCAGGCGAACACCCAGGCGGCTTCGGACGCGGACCTGGGGGTCGACGAGCCTGCAGACTTTATCGAGACCCACTGTCACTGGAGGGAGTGCGGCATTGACTTCCCCACTCAGGATGACCTTGTCAAGGTGAGGCTGTCGTTTAGACTTCATGCAGACCACTAAAAAAGAATAGTGCTGTATACCTGAAACAAAATAGACAAGTACATGAAAATCTCTCTCAACATTCACAATGGACAAATCAACAACATTAATTTACATTATTCATAATGTAATGTTGCTTTGTATGTAACCTTCAGTGAAACTGTATTCAGAAGCTACTCTGTGGCTACCTATCATTCCATTATTTGAACAATTCTTTGATCTAGCACCAAAAGTGAACTGATTATCAGTTGGTTCCCTTGAGGAATACAAACACTATACTTATACCACTGATAATGAATAATGGTAAGGATTCAGTAGAAAGAAAAGGAAAGTAAAAAGTGAAAAATAAACTATAGAGGAAGAAATGCTGCAGATGACAGCAGGTTGGTGTAAACAGATCTTTTAAAAACTCCACAAAATATTAATTTTTTTTATGTAAATGGTTCATCAGAAGAAAAATGAGGCATGAAGAGGATGGGAGCCCAAGACAAACTCAATTAGCACTTTGAACTCATTTTATTTAATTAGTTTTTACTTCACTTTGTTTAAATTGTTTTGTTCACGTCAGCACAATATGAATGCCATGTTTGGTACTTTTTATTTTAGAACTAGTAGTTAGCATCAAAATGAAAGGGAAAGTAAGCTCATCACTTACCAAAGTTGAAGGCTGGAGGACTGGTGGCAAACACATAAAAATGAATATAGTTCCCTTACTCGTGGAGATAAAAGTTTCTTCTTCTTTTTTGTCATCACAGCTCTTCTGCAATGGGATTATTTTCTCTTGATTTCGCATACTAATACTGCTTCATGACATTGTTTCCTGCTCCACAAATGTTTGAGAAGTAACAGTTAAATAGAGAATAACATATAATGAAGTTTTAATGTGGGAGTGCCTACATGTGCCAAATATTTTAAAATTTATGTCCTTATTACCAAGCATGGGTAGTGAGTATTTTATATTCACACCTAGCATTCAGCGAAGCACATGTCTGGTCCCTGGTCCAGATTTCCGTTTTTTTTCTATGATTATTGAAAATCACTCCAGGCAAATGTGTTGGAATGCTTCTCACAAAGCTTATTGCCAAATTCCTTCCCATTCCTTTCTCCCAATCATCTCCTGCATCCAATGATTTTGAAAAGCCATAAAGAAATATATTCTTCAGTGCTCAGAATAAGTTCTAAGCTGATGGCAATGACACATTGGCTCCTAGTGAGTTTTGCCATTGATTGCTGCTATGACACCAATAGGAAATAGAAGTGAACTGGAATACAATAGGATAAGAAGGTTAATGGATGAAGGAAAGATGACAGAGGATTCTGTTCCAAGTCAACATGATCACTGGTTATAAACTACCTAAGATAATGATGGAGTACAATGGAAAAATTAAATATGAAGGTTTTTTGCATGATCAATTTCAGAATTATATTTGATGGTAAGAAAACCTCACATAAAAATAAAATGGACCTAAAATGAGTGAATGTGGAAGACAGATCTCATCCTGGAATACTAGAAATGTAAAAACTGATGAAAATGTCAGAAGTGTCTCTGAATTGTAAGTGTGATCTCGCTCAAATTTAATTATACTCTTGGCTGATATATAGGATAGTTAAGAAATAATTTAGCCCCTATTGCACCTTAATCTTCCACAGCTGAATATCCTAATTTTGGAAAAAAAAGTTTACAGTTACAACTTTGGCGAAAGTCATGTGTCATCATATGGAAACACTTGCAGTTGAAAACTTGTAGCAATTCTACTAAAAGTAGGAGCAACTTTACTAGAAGCTTTAATGGAGAATAGTGCTGATGTGTATTTCAGCTTATAATTTTCTTTAAGTAATAAATAAATTAAATGTATACTTATTCTTTAAACCAATGTAACATGATTATTTTTATTATATAATGTGTGGATGGTTAGGGAGAGAGAAATGTTGTTACACAACGTAAAACATAAAGAGCTTTAAGGCCAGCTTTAAACCAAAATTTATGCTGTTAAGAATCATTATCTTTGCATTCTTTCCTTCTCTTTATTCTTCAATCTAATGATGAGCTTAATTACCAAACCTCTGCTGTAACATGTGTCTGCAAGTCATTCATCAATTTTTTCCTTACAGCACATAAACAACGATCATATTCATACAAACAAAAAGTCATTTGTGTGCCGGTGGGAGGAGTGTTCTCGGGCGGAAAAGCCGTTCAAGGCTCAGTACATGCTCGTCGTGCACATGCGGCGGCACACTGGAGAGAAACCACACAAATGCACGGTAAGTCATACTGCATTTAGAACACCTTGGCAAAAATGAGGGTAAGGCAAATATGATAATGTCACATCATGACGGATTGTTAGCGCAAAGGATAAAATACATTGTACAGGACACAAAATCAGTTTTAATGTCATTAAACTAATTATTTTATAGGACATTTGAAGTACATTTGCTCAGTACTTTCCCATGATATAAACATTGTGTTATTATTCATTGTGATGGAGCTTACTCCAAGTTAGCAATGACACTGTAAACATACCATTATATTGCACAAAATCTTTACTTTAAATTCTTATAGTTTTTGATGTAAACTTTTCAATAGCTACAATACTATAAATGAAATTTTACAGATTAATTATATTGGTAAGCAGTATCATTTGGCCCTGGTGTTTGAGATCACAAGGGATGTACAGAGTATAGAAGAAACAAGAAGTAGAATTAGTTAAGCAAACAATGTTTTCACCATAAAGAAGAAATTCTTATCTCTTAAACCAATAGTCTTTAACATCTGTTCTCTGTCTGCAAAATTGTGACTGAAATTATGTTCAAAGTCCTTCAGTTTCCTATAGCTGTATATGGAAATTACTCTGCTAGTTTCACCAGTTGCAAAATGGTACAATTGTCGCTAAATACAGTAGAGTCCCGCTAATCCGAACCCCGGTAATCCGAACGTCCGGTTAATCCGAACATGGCAAAGCATTACATAGTCTTAATATAAAAAATGGTAAAAGAATTAAAACACCCTGAAAATACAGTTCATACGCTATATAATACAGTAGTAATTGTGTACATTAACTACTGTAAATGTACACAATTTTAATTTATACAGAAAAATTAGCTAGAAAAGATTAAATTTAAAAAGTGCGTAACACTGAAAGAAAAACTGTCAAACTTACGATAGTAGTTACAACGGTTAGAAACACACATTTCATCCCTACTTTTTAGAGCACAGAAACTCAGCAATTGTTTTTTGGCGTAATGAAGACAGTCTGTTATATGACGCAAAGTTGCGCCATCGTCTGATAAACATTAAATCAGCTGGTGTAGCAGTGGTCTGTTGCTCCATATAGCGTAGCACGAGATCAAAGGCTTCTGCCGCGTCAGTGTGTGACACCAACTCTCCTTTGTCACATTCCGTCTCAATGTCACTTTCGTCGTAACATTCCACTTCTACCTGGTCTTGAGTCACAGCAGCCACTAAATCAACGTCAGTAAGGTGCTCCAGTATTGAATCATCCGCTGCCATCCATTCATCTACGTCTGCTTCACAGGCTTCTTCACATCCAGGGATTGTCTGTACCATTTTTAGGAAACTCTCCTCTTCATTTTCAGCTGGTATGTCCTGAAATTCAAGAGATGTCCATAGATTTCTCCAAGATTTTCTCAAAGTGTTTTCTGAAATTTTCTGCCATGCCTCAGTAGCCCAATAAACAACATCCTTCAGATTTGTTTTTATTTTTTATTTTTTTCAACTAAAGGAACGTTATCATCTTGGATCAGCACTCTTAAGCATTGTTTTCTGTAAATCAGTTTTAATGTTTGTAGTATGCCCTGGTCCATCGGCTGTAGAAGTGGTGTAGCATTCGGCGGCAAAAACTTCGCCACGATTTCTCCATCACATAATTCCTCAGTGCTGGGGTGAGATGGTGCGTTATCAATCAAAATGATAGCATGGGGAGGCAAATTATTTTCCTTGAAAAACCGCCGGACAGAGGGAACAAACTGGTCATGAAACCATTCTTTGAACAGCTTACCATCCATCCATGCTTTTTTCTGGTTGCGATAGTATACAGGTAGGGATTTCATGTTGCAGTTTTTGAAAGCTCTGGGGCTAACAGATTTGCCGATCATCATTAAAGGGAGCTTGTGATTACCAGCAACGTTGCTGCACACTAGTAAAGTCACACGATCTTTGTTCATTTTAAAGCCAGGAGCTTGGACTTCTGCTTTTGATGCCAGGCTTTTTGTTGGCAATGCCCTAAAATTAAGGCCTGTCTCATCAGCATTATAAATTTGTTGGGGAGAATCCCGTACTCGCATTAAAAGACTCATCACCATTCATTAATTTGTTTAGGTAAACAGCCTTTTCCTGAACCATTGGTCCACTCAGAGGAGTTCCCCTTTCTCTTTCCTGTGTAAACCAAAAGAAAAGAGCTTCATCCACTTTATCGTACTGGGACTGTTTCAGAGTCTACCGAATCTCGAGTGTTTTTCCCGAAGACGTTGCGCAGCACTGTTCAAGCTTCACTCGGTTCTTCTTCCAATCACAAATGGTTGCCTTACCAACACCTAGTTCCGTCGCCAGCTTAGATACATTCTCACCACTGTCCAATCGCTTCAAAGCATCCAGTTTTTCTCTGAGCGTTAACGTCGTATGTTTTCGTTTACTCATGGTGATAACACGCTAGTGTACACGAATTTTATAAGTGTGTTAGCGATCGATTGCTAAGATTAACTCAGCAGTTCGCGAGCCGTATGAGAGTGCACTGACCTCGAACACTTCAAACATCTAACAATAAAGGGAGGGAGTGAGAGTGAGCCATTGTTCACCCAGTTGTTCCCAATTGTTACCATGCTGTACCTACTTATATGCTTGGTATACTTCATTGTAGAAATTAGTCACTGTAACTTCGGCTAATCCGAACAAATCGGTAATCCGAACAAGGCCCGGTCCCCATTAGTTCGGATTAGCGAGACTCTACTGTAACTAGGAATAGGTCTGAAGAGGAATGCGTATGCTACACTGGTTTGTTGGGAAATGTTTTAAATATAGATAGCCCACATTTGTGGTTGTTACAAATACAGTCTGTAGCCATGAATTTATTTTCTTACATTCATTTTAAATTGTTCTTTGCAACCAAAAACTCACTCAATGACTAAAACAGTTCTTTTGCTTGTTTCAGTAAAGTCATTTTAAAAGAGTAGTCAAAACTAGAATACTAAAGAAATGTGACGAGAAGCTCAAGGAAGCAAAAGAATTGTTGCTGTGCATCTATGACGATAATAGTTTTTTCACTGTTTGAAATATAGTCTTCACTATCATTCTTTTCAACATTCAGTGATAGAATTCTATAAAATTTGATGGAAATTTGTCACACTTAACAAAATCATGTACTAAAAACTAGAGACGGTGACAAAAAAAATACATAGGAAAGAGATAAAGTATGCATGTTATTGAACTGTTTACTCAGTAGTTAAAATAAGCGTTGGGTTGTAAAAAATACAGCAACCAGTCACAATATTGTGACTGGTTGCTGTATTTTTTACAACCCATATTTGACATCACAGTCGCGGAAGTTCCACCAATCCATCATGGATAAAATATAGTTAAAATAAGCATCTAATTTAATTGTTACAATCTGCCATAGCTTACTCACTGGTTTCCACAGTTTGAAGGCTGCCTGAAGGCGTACTCGAGGTTGGAGAACCTCAAGACGCACTTGCGTTCACATACGGGAGAGAAGCCGTACATGTGCGAGTATCCAGGATGCAGCAAGGCTTTCAGTAACGCCTCCGACCGTGCCAAGCACCAGAACAGGACTCACTCCACGGAAGTAAGTGTTGATGAGTTTGAAGGTTTAAAGAGCCATCTTCTAAATAGAACTTTATTTAATAGATTCTTTTCTCATCTCTACTTCCCCAACTTGGAAATAACAATGTGCAAGAGGAAAAAAAGTGGTCTATTTCCAATATCCACAATCATCATTATAATATTATTTACAACAAAGGATAGTGAAAACAGACATAACACTCATCAAAGATGTAAACAGGAGTCTGTGGCAAACACAATAAACAAGATGGATATGTTTTTACAGTATTTTGGATTAAAACCTTATTCATGCGAGGAGTAGCAAGTCATTTGGCAAGGGAGGTATATACACACTTGAACTCACAGCATGACTAATAATCCAGTGTGTACACATCTTCCTTGAGAAATGCCTTGCTACTGCTCAGTGGTACAACTATACCATTGAGGCCTGTGACAAATTCATCGTTCATTGGATGGGCCTTCATCAGTGCCGGATCTTGGGAGGGGGCAAACTGGGACGCCCAATCGATTGGCAATGGGCAATCTCTCTCTCCTCCTTTTTTTATACTTTTTGGACACCATATATCCAAAACTGAGGTCCGTTTAATAAAATATGTTGAATTTATAACCAAGAAGATACTAGCCAACAATATATATAAAGATCATCAGAATCTACCATTATCGAGTTTAGCAGTCCCCTTGTAATATCACATATTACATTTGCAATGGATGGTATTCCTTCACTAGAAATTATTCCAATCTAGCTTTAATTTGAGAGAAGTTTACACGTTTGTTTTACTCTAGCTGGAGCCATTTAAGAATATTTTGCTACCCCATTACTATTTTGAATAATAATAACAATTTCATTTTTGTATCAGTAGAGGTAAATAAGTACAAATTAACTTGTGACTATTCTTAATCATGTTTTTTCTATATTCTTCTTGTTTCTGTTTGACTATTCCTAAAGTGTTTTCTAATGTAATCCTGAATCTCTTTGCATGCCTGGATGAACTGCAGTAATGGTAAGTAGCAAATTTCTGCATGTCTGCCTAATATCCTGCTTCTTTCCAATGACAATGGAATCACATAACTTATGATTTTTAGAAGAGAAAAAATAATATAATTTTGAAGATAGAATTAGGTGTTTGTCAGAATAACATTAGAATTTCAATAAAACCACTTCCAATTTAACAAATAGAAGAGCAGTTTCAGTGTGAACAATGTATTAAGTTGTTCTCTTTTAGTAATTCAATTTCAGATTTGAGAGAACAGGCATTTAAATCTTGACTGAGCCACTCAGAGTAGATTTTTGTATTATTTATTAAATTCACTAATTTTGAAAATCAGACTGGATCTTTAATTAAGGCAAAGACTTATTTCATTGATATTTGATAAAAATATGGAAATACATAATATATTGAATTTTAAAAAGTTGACAGAGAGTTGTCTAGTTTACTTTGATTACAGTGTTGATGTATGACTAGTGATGTTCCGATACAAGTAAATACGAGTAAGTACTCGATACTTTGTTTCGATGCCGAGTACTTTTCGTATTCGAATTAATTCATTCGATACTTACTCGGTATCGGAAGAAAAGTACTTGTATCGAATCGAAAGTATCGAAACGCACCCAGTGTTAAATTCTAATTGCATCATCCCTGCTGCGCCACTCAGTCTCGCCTGCGAAATTAATTTCTCACTGACGCAAGCTGATAGCATTGAAAATTTAAACAAAAATCAATCTTAGAATAGGCAATCTAATCTCAAAGAGTTTGTTTTAGGTCCCTATTTCGTTGTAATAAAGTTGTACTTGGCGCGCATTTCACTGTACCTGGCCAATGGTCGCTCCCGCGCAGCCCCACACAAAAGAACTAAAAGATATGATTCATTAGCAACTAAATAGCCCATGTGAATCGGAAGAAGAAGCTGCTTCAGCTAGCTTTTCACTGGAATATCACTTCTGGAAACATCACAAAGAAAATGAAAACGCACAGTAGTGACAAATTCTCTCTCTACTTGTCAAAACCGAGCGTGGTGGGTGAACGGTTAACGTTCTGGCTTCTGAACGTTCGAATCCCCGTTCGAGCATCCAGATTTGGGTTTTCCATGGTTTCCCCAAATCACTGCAGGTGAATGCCGGGATGCTTCCTTCCAAATGCCATGGCCGAATTCCTTTCCATTCCTTCTCCCCAGTCCCATCTCACCTCTAATAACCTTAGCCGTGACGAGGCGTAAAAAAAAAAAAAAAAAAAAAAAAAAAAAAAATACTTGTCAAACACTGTAATTTTTTATTTTTTATTTTATTTATCAATCTTGTTCCATGGATCCCTGCTGAGGAAATACCTCTGGGATGTGAAACATGTCATTGTTGATACATATACAAATAATATGAGTCATATCATAGTAAATATATACATATTTCACAAATACAAGAAATAATAATAAACATACATTTTTGCAACTGAGTTTTGCAAACGTCATAATGAGTACAATTAATTATTTTCTTCAAATTCTTGAATGGAGTAGAAGGAGTTGCCAATAAGATAATCTCTAAGTTTTTTTTTGAATACATCTTTATTATCTGAAAGCTGTTTTATACGATTAGGTAGTTTATTAAACAGATGTATCCCAGAATAATTAACTCCTCTTTGTACTAATGACAGAGATGTTTGTGTTTTATGCAAGTTATTTCTGTTTCTTGTATTGAAACTGTGTACCTGTGAATTAGGTGTAAACAGGTTAAAATTTTCTATGACAAAGCTCATGAGAGAATATATATACTGAGAATACATTGTAAGAATATTCAGTTTCTTAAAGAGTTGTCTGCAAGAAGTTCTTGGTTTTACCCTACACAGAAACCTAATAGCTCTTTTCTGTGCTATGAAAACTTTTTTACTTTGTGAAGAGTTTCCCCAAAAAATTATGCCATATGACATTACTGAATGAAAATATGAGTAGTACACCTGTTTCATTAATTCTAGATCTGCTGTTAGAGAAAGTGTTCGTATTGCAAAGGTGGCACTACTTAACTTTGCCAGTAGTGTAGTGATATGATCATGCCAACAGAGTTTCTGATCTATTTTAATACCAAGAAATTTTATACTCTCTGTTTCTAAGATTGTGTTGTTTTTATAGTTTATACATATATCTGGCTGTGCATAGTTTTTTGTTTTAAACCTAATATAATGTGTTTTTTCAAAATTTAATTTTAATGAATTTGCCTTAAACCAATTTGCTACTACTCTAAGTACTTCATTTACATTAAATTCTATAGTACTGTTTGGTGTTTTACGCACAGTAAGGTTAGTGTCATCTGCAAATAAAACACTCTTAACTTCGTCGGATAAATTTCCTGGAAGGTCATTGATGTATAACAGAAAGAGGAGGGGACCTAAGACAGAGCCTTGTGGAATTCCATGTTTTATTTTCTCCCAGTCTGATGAAGCATCTTTACTTATTTTAGAATCAAAAATTGAAACTTTTTGCATTCGGCTTTCAATGTATGATTTAAACCATAATGTCTCCAAAAGCAATCCAGCAATTACAGAATGGGAAGAAATGAAACTTATATTTCCTTATCTGTATAAATACGCTCAACTGTATCCTATTGTTGTAGCAATGTCAGTGTTGAGTGAATGTTTGTTTTCTAATGCAGGTGAAACCATGACAAACGAAAGAAACAAGCTGTCCCCAAAATATTTAGAACAATTGATTTTTTGGGAAACCTTCCAAAAGCGGACTTTAATTGTTTAGAAGTGTTAAAACTATAATAAACAAATATTTAAAGATAAGACAAAACCTTCAAAGTTTGCTTTATTATAATTTTAATAAATAAATAAAAATGTTTACTGATTTGATTTTATTACACTAGGCAAATAAAATAAATAATTTAGCAACATGTCACCTATATTTTTATATTTCGACATTAATTTTAAAAAAGTATCGATATGAGTAAGTATCGATACTTTTGCAGTACTCATATGAGTAAGTATCGTAAGACATTATGAGTACTACTCATTTAAGTAGGTATCGATACTTTGATGGTATTGGAACATCACTATGTATGACCAGACACGGATATGCTTGAAATCAAAATATTAATAAATATATAGGGAAAACAGTCTTTTTGGTAAAGTACATTTCACAGAAATAAACTGGCTAAAGAAAATGAACAATGGAAACTCAATAAGGCATATAATTATGTTATAGTATCCTTGTAAATTATACACTTTTGTGTCTGTACCTGTTAATTGTTTTTGTGTGTTGTATCTTCAAGTCAATGAAGTTAGAATAATCTTTTTGTTGTATGTTTGTGCCACAATCTGACACAATGCTCTTGTGCTCCCGCAGAAGCCATATGTATGCAAAGCACCCGGCTGTACCAAGCGGTACACCGATCCCAGCTCGCTGCGAAAGCACGTCAAGACAGTGCACGGTGCCGAGTTCTACGCGAACAAGAAGCACAAGGGCTCCGGTGGAGGCAGTGGGGAAGATACTACTGGAGGCCTGCCAGACGGGTCTGGAGGGATCTGCGGCAGTCCACGTAGTGACGGGAAGACTGCCAGCCTGTCAAGTCCTAGTGTCAAGTCAGAGGTGAGACTACATGAAAGTCTGTTAAACTAGGAAATTGAATTTACCCTTTTTCAGAATCTGGTAGATAAGTGATAATGTTTGACGCTGATATTTAAAAGAATACTGATCTGACTCCTGCCACATCAATCTATATTACGGTTCACTACAGGATTTCAAAATCTGTATCTTTACTCTGCAATTCACATAAAACTGTGGGTCTCAAAATGTGTTTTGCACCAAAATTAATCTCTCCTTTGTGGACTCCAATCCCAACCAGGCACAAGCGAAAAAATAAATTACATAAACATCAGTACACCTTATTATCTATCCCATCACCAAGGGATAAATGTGTTCACACGTTAATAAATTTTAGTAAAAACTATATCATCTTCTACCAGAGAATCCTTGGCAAATTTCCACGCCAATTATGTTATGCTTCTGTACGGGCTGTGGCAATTACTAATAAGTTGTGCACCTCTTCTATGCACATTGTCAATACCATTATTCAGTCCTGTGTGAGATGGATCCCTTACAGCACAAAAATACTCAAGATGGTAGAAGAGTTTTATATGCCATTTCCTTTGCGGATTCATTACACTGTATGTATACCTGTACAAGCAAAAGGAGACAAAAGAGTACACTAGTACACTGATAAGCAGTGGAAGATTGCAGATGGTCAAATGAAACATTTCAGCTAATGTTTCCTATTCCATAATCTGTTCATATGTTTCATCATTTACTTCCCAGTATTAATAACTTCGACTAAGTATAGGCAGTTTGAGTACCATTTTATAATGCCCACAGTAATACAGTAAAATGGTGTAATGTAACTAGAATTCAAACACTGGTAGGAAAATTAAAGCTACAGTTGGAGACAATGTCAAAATATAACAAGACACGATCAAATATGTAATATTTTAGGTGACCCCTTAAGAGCGTTTGATAGCAAAATACTCAGTGCATCTGCATATGTGTAGGTGTCAAAAATAGCCAGACAGTATAACATCCATTATAATCGTATAACTTTTATGTTATCTTAGAAAAAAAATTGCCAAATATAATTGCAACGAAAGGGAAAATGACTCATCACTCACCAAAGTTGAAGGCAGCGGCAAGAGAAGAACATATATTACGAACACACAAATAGCAACCCTCGGCGTGTGCACACCTCCTGAGCCTCATGACTCATTTTCTCCGTCATGAATAAGGTTTAATAACCAAAATATTGAGTTTATTTGTGTGTTCGTAACATATGTTCTTCTCTCGTCGCTGCCTTCAACTTTGGTGAGTGATGAGTCATTTTCCCTTTCCTTGCAATTATATTGCCTAAAGCAGTTTCCTTTTTCCTTAGTTTAAAAAAAATTGCCAAAGCAAGATAGCAGAGGCTGGGACATGCCAAGCGGATGGACTCAACAAGAACAGCAAGGAAAATTAATGAAAGGTAAAAGACCAAGAGGCTGGCCTATAAGGAGATGGATTGGCCTCGTGAAACTGGACCTACAGGAGAAAGGTGTATCATGGTCTAGAATCCAAGAAGAGGAAACATACTTGGACAGACGAAGGTGGCGAGCGTTCTGGCACTGCACCCAGGAAACTAGAGACAGATGAAGATGCTGATGATGACGATCATATATGTTATCTTACAATAGGTTCTTTCCTTGGTACATATGTATTGCCCTAACTTCTATGCTGCAAATCCTTCCTTGACACTTTGGTATACATTCCTGTTAAAGCACAAAACCTATAAATTCATATAGTTATTTATTTATATTTTGCGCCTCACTGCCGCTTAAGTTGAGTAAAAGTTTCTTTCTTTACCCTGAATACAATTTCAAAAACTGACATCTTTTCTGTTTCATGTAATATTTATCACATTTTCAAAACTGGTAACTGGGAGCAGTGGATATTAAATGTCCACATTACCATGTTACATGCAAGTAGCTTTACAATTCATTATGTGACTGAACTGTTGCTGTCATTACAGGAGGCAGCCTCGCCACTGGGTCCCCTGCCACAGGGCAGCCCTCTGGGTGCCGCGCGGATGGCCGGTTGTGGTGCACTGGACGACCCGGCTGCAGATCCTGGCCTCGGCCCTCTGGACGACGACTGGCCTGATGAAGCGGCAGACGAGATAGAGGTGAGCTGGATGCTATGTTACTATGTTTTCTGAAACTTACAGGAGTACAATATTCTGACAGATGTGGAATCTTATCATATAATTTCTATTGTCAAGTTAGTGAAGCTTTTAACAGTGGAAATGAATCAAGTATTTTTTATTCTATCCACAGAAGATGTCTTATAAAAGTTAAATGATAAAAATCTTTTTAATTAAAACCAGGATAGGGAAACAAAACATGGATATAGTACAGGACAGTGAAAGTTATGAGTATACATTTTCACTGGCAGAAAATATTTATGTTCGCTGCAGTGTCTGGAAAGAACCAGCAAACTAGTTACAATATGGATGTAAGTACAACAAAAGGAAATGTTGTGGTGTTGAGAACAGAAGGAAGTATGCCCTGACAGCAAGTTCATAAATTAATAAATACGATTTTTTAAGGGGCAAATATGGAAATACTGCAAAAAATGTTTTTTTTTTTTAAATGCACTTTATATTTAATAAAAAAGCAAAATATAATTTAATTTTTTCTTACCTCTGGTCATATGATAGAAAACCCTCTGATTGGTGATTAGTTCATTGACATTAAATGCCAGTTAACATTGTGCTTACAGGTGTTGTGGTCCCTATATCAAAGTTTTTAGTTATTTTTATTGTTGTTTGATAGCCATTACATATTATTGACTAATTTTTTGTTTTGAATACAAAACAGAAAACAATTTTGTAGAACCGTACAGTAGAAACTTAATGAAAATAGATGTTTTAATAGTTGGACTTTTTATAGAAGGAAGAACATGGACTATGCTACTGAGATTTAAAACATAAAAACTGCAATTTAAATAAATTTTTTATTTAAATTTAAAGTTTATGACTAACAGAAATCATTCATAAGAATTTTGAAAACTGTAAATTAAATTAGTTGCTTTAGATTATGTTGCCAAGAAGGATGCAAGTTATTATATAGCTATAAGGTAGGCATCACAGTTTAATAATTGAATGATGTGTGCAATTTTCCCCAACTGCAAGCAAGAAATTATAAGTGTATCATAAACGATGTCTGCCAACAGAATTGAGTTTTTCTTTCATTTGTTTCACTTCATACTAAGAAGTATATTCAGGTTTTTAAATAATTATTTCTTTTGGATGTGTGTATATGTTATTACTTTGGTTTAAAATAAGATAGGATATGAAAAATAACCCATCACTTACCATAAACGAAGGCAGGCAGGCCAGAAGATCTCTCCTGCCTTCATCTGGGGTAAGTGAAGAGTATTTGCCATTTACTATCTTATTCTGACTGCTTAATGGCAGTTTCATTGTCACTATCATCCAATTAAATTGGTTTAGCACGACACTAAAACAACAAAATCACTGTATAAATGATCTACACATTAAAAGATATTTGAATTACTTGCAATATCGTGCATCTGCAGCTACTTATTCCATATTTCAGCAGTTGTTGGAAATTGTTGTGTTTGTATATTGGGGCACGACACTACACACCATTACTTTCAACAGTTTATGCATAAATTTGGATAATCAAACACAACATATTTTATCATGTTTATCTGTTTATTGGAATATGGATGTTAGAAACCTGCATGATATCACAAAATCATGTTTTGGTGGTCTTTTCTTTATTTTAAATTTCAACATTGAATTAAATAACATTGAGTGAACAAAATTTATTAATAAACAAATTCTTAATATTAGTCAAATTACCTTTTGAAAACACTGGATTTTCTGGTGAATACCGTCTATCATAAATCCTTCTGAATTATAACTGGCTTCTAGACAAAAATGTTTAGGAATCAGAGCAATTGACATAACAGGAAATGTCTACACCCATTAAGTGTGCAGGGCACTTGCTGCAATTCTTACTCTGCAATTTATTAATTGGGGATGATACACTGAATTATCTTGCCAACTGGGATCATTACTTCTGTCAAAAGGGTTGGTCAAGGTTAGACATCTACCAAAGTTTTATCGCAGTACATGATACAATATGTTAGTATCTGCTGGATTTTAGGCCTGGGAAGAACTGTGTAATGACAAGAACTTGAGTGTGCATGTTCTTTGCTGTTGGCAGTGTTAACGGGGTTATAATATTAGAATGTTATTTGTATACCAGCTTCGATGAATAACTGTAGGATATTTAGTCTTGAGAAATGTTTCTGGCATACTGGATGATGCAGAGATGCCCAAAACATGATTCCCAGGCTGAAAAGTTGGGAACAATCATCTGGTGTACAATTGGAGTCAAAGTATTGTTGAAAATTGGTTGGTTCATTTGGAGTGGACAGAGGTTTTGACCGGAATAGATACATCAATGCTTAGGAAGGCTTCATGTGTTTTACATAAAATTTGCATATCTAAGAATAGTAAGATATCTATTGTTTTTCAAGTAACCGACTCATTATAAATACAGTAAAAAAAGTACATCCAACTTTCATGAATAATGTTGGATCTGGACACATTTCCACCAAAAAATTGTAGACATACAAAATGCGTAGTCATCAAAAATGTATCATATCCCTATGTCCAGAAGGTAAGAAATGATTACTTAAAAAAACATAGAATTTTATAAAATATCTTTATTGGTAACTGTTACAACATAGATTACACAACATTTATACATAGTCATTCTTTTCATTGGGGCATTTGTATTCCCTCATTGGAGCAATTTGCCTCCAATCCATTCAGCCATTCCTGCACAACTTCTTTTGTTTGTTGATCACTCCCTAGACCTTGGTTGCATAAACATCTCTTTAGTTGAGAAGCAAATGACAATCAGTGAGAGCCAGGTTGAGACTGTTTGGTGGATGTTGAAAATTTCCCAAATAACAGTTCAATTAATATTCATGTGCAGACGGCGGTGCAAGGCCACGAATTGTCATGCAAGAGATGAACCCCAACAATCAGTATCCCACACTGTTGATTATGAATTGACCCATTACTGTTCCATCCAACAGAGATTGATACACTTTGGAACCTGTCCATGCAATTCAGGAATTTTGACTCTCCTGTTTTCCAGAATTTTTGCATTCACTTCAATCACCAAATTATATACCACCAAAGACAAACATCAACATCATTCCTCATAATGCACATTAGTAGTACATTCTGTAAAGAACTGATACAATTTCCTCCTATTTCTCACATTGATAACATTTTACCATAAACTTCAGCAATTTTTCTGTAAATTTTTGATGCACAAAAATATTTTTCACACTTCACAGCCAGCCAGATTTTCAGTTTTAATGTCCATTTTAAATTGGTGTCAAGATAGGAAAAATGCCTCAATAAAAATGCTGATTACCAAGAGATGCAGTGCAACGTATGTAGTAACATTTAGCAATAAAGACATTTAAAAAAATCTTTCTAAATGTTTATACAACCAATCTATTAATACTTTCTGTATGTGCTTAGTCATTTGATACACATAAAGTATTAATTTATCTATATCCACATTTTATGATAACCTGTTGTTGGTATCACATTTAATAAATGAAAAAACTTCCATGAGTGCAAGCATTTGATGTTAGACCTCCACCAAATTACACCATAAATTAAATACCCATCCATGGCTGTATTACTGAATTTTAGAAATACCTCAATCAATATGATTTTTCTCATTTTGTTAGAAGTCAATACAGGCAAATCCCTTAATGCACAGTATGCCTATTTCAGCTGCCACCTATGCCAGCTGTGGCCGTCCGGAATGCAGTGGGTGTATCGGGTGATGGTCACTGTGGGCTGGCAGTGCAGGAGAGGGCTGCACATGACCGACTCAAATCCAGAATGAGGGCCAAATGTCCACCTCCCACACATGCAGGTAAGCCAGTGGACATATTATATCATAATGTCTCTCTCTAGTTTTTTGCTGCTGACTTAATGCTTCTGCACATCTATCAGTGAATAGCACAGGATCATAAAATCTCCTTAACTTGAATCTATGGTAGACGTGTAAACATTTATTCCATTTGCATTTTATCAATGCTATTGGTTAACATTCTAGTTTTATACAAATCTTGACTACTTATCTTTTGCTAAACAACATACTGATACATGAATGAATTTCTGTTCACTATTCTTCATTCTAATATTTGTGTCAAATTTGGCAAGAGATAACTTCTGTTTCTCCCTCTTGTTCTACAGCTCAAGTTTTTTTTTTCAGTTGCTAATATGTTCTATCCATAGTTAAATCTTTACTAGTGTTATTCATTCACTTATTAATTCCAGTTATCCACTTCTTAAGATTTTCCCTTCCTAACACTTCAAAACATTTTTTTCATGTCCAGTTTAACTAATACTTCGAATGTTATGACTGACTGACTATTGCTGAACTATAGAGGTAATGCCCAGCCGATAGGCAGACGACATCCTATTGCCAGGCACAACATGTATTATTATTAGGAAATGTTAAAAATTATAAAATGGAAGTGTTTCTAAAAACGTATAATACTTCATCATCAAACAACGATACACGAAGAAAATCAAATTCATTATAAGACAATAATAAAAGCAAAGTCAGCAGACCAAAATACTATTTTTTTTTAAAGATATCCTAAAATATTATTTTAAGATTCTATAAATTCACTAACAGAATAGAAATACCTTTAGAGCTGATTGCAATGGGCTATGTCAAACATTTTTTACTTAATGTATCTTATTGTTGTGTTATTCCTGAATTTAGTATACTTATTTAATAATAATAATAGACCAGCAGAATTTTATGTGAATGTTTGAGTCCTCTGATCGAGGCACTAATAGCTGAACATTAATGCACAGGGCATGGTGCGTAGTGCACTAACATTTAGGCAAGTGTCGCCAGGTGTCAATTGGAGTAACATGCTCAGCAATGAGAAATTCAGTTTCATATCTATTTTGCTCACACTTCTATAACAGCTATATTTTTTTTATAGACTGCGGTGCTGTTGTACAGCAACTTAACTGAAAAAAAAATGGCTGAAAGGTTCAACCTATCGTATGACACCACCATTGTCTGGCTGATGATATAGTAAAACGTAATAGAGGCATTACATAAGGAATCCAGTGATATAGGTGTAAAGGCATTGAATGGTTAGAATCATACAGTTAATATTATGTGTTCTATACAGTTGTACTCTTTTTGATTTGCATCATAATTGTTTTAATGCTTTGGGATGAGTTGTCCCAGAAAATTATCATGTATCTTTTAACTTAGTAGAAATGGGAATAGTTTGTTTGCCATTTGTCCCAGTACTAATGGAATCTCTAAATATTCTCAGTCCACAGCACTGCTAACTTTCTTATGAGCTCATCCCATTTCACATTCTGTTGCATCCATAATAGAAAGAATTTGGTTTCATTTACGTTTTGTAGATCTCTGTCATCTTTGGGTACTTGGATGACATTTCTATAAGCTGAATAGTGTAATCAAAAATTAAAGCACATTAGTAACAATTAACACAACATTATGGATTAAAGCCAATTTTATTTCTGTGTTTGGCTACACCTTAAAAGTAATGAGAAAACCACAAAATTGAGTTCTACAAATTTAACAGTAGAGTAGATAAAGTACACTATAACGGAATGTTGCATTTATTATGGTGTTGCAGGTGGAAGGAGAATGGGCGCTGTGTTTGGTGATACATGCCACCTCAAGATGGAGGGTGGTGGCGTGGCAGCAGCGGCCGTGGACCGGCGGGACAGTAACTCGACTGTCAGCACTTACTACGGCAGCATGCCATCTGCAGACGCCAGTCGGAGGAGCAGCCAGGTTTCACAGGTTAGTTAAGACAAGTAAACTGGACATCAAACCACGTCAGGTCAATATAATCGTACAGCTATCCGGCAATAGTAACCCCCTGCCATCTTTTGGCTAGTTTCATGCTGCCAGATGTTATCTGTGTAACAACATCACATTTTAAATTTTTAGTAGGATATTCAGTTACAAAAGGAGACATAACGAAACCATCACTCACCTAAACAGATGGAATGATAAAAGTAAAATATAATTTGTGACAACATGCCCATACACACTTTTGGGGAGGGAGCAAGGCTCCTTTATGTGACTTCAAAACCAGGTGGGTGAATAGTACCAGTTACGCCCAGCATTCAGGAGACAGAGGTTTGATTTCCAGTATGGCCAACCACATTTCTGAAATCACTCCTGATCAGTCTCAGATTAGTTCCTTTATTAAGTCCATAGTCAATATTATTCTCAATTCTTGCTTATAATCCTCACCCTGCTCCAATGATTTTGTTTTAAACTAGCTGTAAAGAAGATGTTACTCTAACTCCTATATGGAGCCTAGGGAAGTTCTCTATCCATTTCTTGACCCTACAGTACATTGGTGTAGTAGGTGCTGCACTATGGCCTTTGTGTTTCCTTCCCAGTAATCATTCAATAGCAAACTAAATGGGTATGGGAAACTTTCATAGACATTTAACTTCAAAGAAAAATTGTTGGCTCCATTGGGGATTGATCATTGTACCATCTGAACTATCAGATCATCTCAATAAGTTGTAAAGCCCTTTAAAAAAATTACAAAACTGCAGTGTCACCAGTGTTTAGACTTTTGAGCATTATTGGACAATTAGTAATTGCTTCCCTGAAGGATCCAGGTGCTTTGGGTTTTAAGGTGAAGAGACATTTTGGTCAGTTTGCTAGCCTACCAATGAAGTATATTGTCGAAAGATTGATACAAACGTATCTTGATGCTGACATTACTTAAGGAGTGACAAAGGTGTAGAATTTTTCATTGTGCTTTGGAATGAACCATAACATTTCCACCTGATATGTTGCAGGACACAGGTTCAGTGCCACTGTCCAGCTTTTAGATATCCACTGTTACAAAAAAATTACTCCAGCTGAGTGGCCTACTTCCTTATAATTCCATGTAAACAATCACATCACTATCAGATGTAAGAATCTATTTTTTTTTTTTTGGGAGGGGGGTGTAATTTTAATGTGAGGTTGTGGGAATGAGGTTAAGGAATTTATTGTTACAATAATAGACTTTGTCTTGTTTCCTGCTCAATGAAAATATTTTATCATTAATTATTTTTGTTTGTTAACTCAAACTAAATTTCTCTCCCCCCCCCCCCCTACAGATGAAATCAAATTCAGTAAGAAAGCTATCATAGTTTAACAAAAGAGGTATAATTCTAAAAATGTTTATGACCAGCCATAAAGATAGTTCTTTTGTAATTATTTTTAAACAAATATTTTAATTAAGATCAAAGTTTCTCTTGGCATTGAGAATTAATATAATCTTCTTGGGTGAGTAGCCGAGTGAGCATGGTGTTTTCACACAGTATTTTGGCAATTGGAAACTCTGTTGTCTTCACGACAGAGTTTACGATCACCAAAATATCATGTGAAAACTACCTGCTCACTCGGCTACTCACCCAAGAAGACTATATTAAATATTTCAATTACTTAAATTATTGTGAGAACGAAGGCTTTCACGGCGTATCGATGAAATATAGTCTTCGCGGGTTTTCCGCCGTATGTTGTTGAAGAGAGACAACAACGAGCTTTCGGCGGCTGGCTCTGCAGCCATCTTCAGGTTAGATTGTGCTGCAGGGAGTACCAGCGCTGCACTGACCTCAGTGCAGCGCTGGTACTCCCTGCAGCACAATCTAACCTGAAGATGGCTGCAGAGCCAGCCGCCGAAAGCTCGTTGTTGTCTCTCTTCAACAACATACGGCGGAAAACCCGCGAAGACTATATTTCAATTACTTAAATTATTATCAAACATATTTAAGTTATTTTGTTTTTACTATTTACATTACAAACAACAATTACTAACATTAGAAAATGTTACAACTGAAAATAGAAATTTATTATTTCTTCTACATAAAAAAATGTACTTGGGGATAAAATTACAGTTTGTATTGTGTGAGGATAGTTTTAAAACATATACTCCTACTGTAAAGTTCCCTTCATATGCCATCATTATCACATAATGTATCATTGTTCACAAATTATGTGCTCTACTTTAGGCATCTGGAACTTCGTGTCTGCGAGGTCGTGTTGGTGTGAACACGGGGTCGCTGTATGACCCCATCTCGCCAGGCAGTTCACGTCGCTCTTCACAGCTCAGTACCAGTGGCACTGCACAGCAGCATGTTGCTGCTTACTGTACTTCAAACCTTGTTGTACAGGTCGGTAACTAATCTCTAATTTGAGTATATACATTATAACTCAGATTCAGTGAGATTTCCTTACAACATAGGAAAAAGTTATCACTTTACACTATTTGCTTGCTTTTTCTGTATTTTATGTTAAGTAAGTGAATTTCTAAACTCCAACTCACTTTTAAAAAAAAATAAGGCAACCATAATAATTGCCAGTCTATGTAAGTGATTATACTTTCATAGTGGTCATTAATTACAATATTTTCTACATTGTAACTCCACTTCATCCTTCATTTGCAACTACAAAAGTGAAGAGGCCATCAAAGAAAGTAATGGTCCTGTTTTTTTGGTAAGGAATCAAGTCTTTTGACAGACACTAAATGTACATTGAGGAAAGTACTGTGAATAGAAAGGACATAAGCCACTAGATTAAATGCTTTTGAATGTAAATGCATCAAATATACTCCAAGTTACAATCAATTTCTGAAAAGTAGGTCGACTAATAGATGGTTAAATATTTAAATCTTTCAATAGAGCCTCTGGGATTGGCAGAGGTAAAGCTTCCTTTTCTACTTCATGACATTATCATTAGAATGGAGACAGTTTGGTCAATTCAACACTACAGCAATTTTAACTCCAAGTAGTTTTCTTAATGTTACTTACTGAACATCGAATCAAGTGGGTTGGAGAAGTGTTCAAGGGCAACTGGCATCAAAGAGAAATCTACAGGTTTTTCAGGGTTCAACCAAGATCACTCACACCCAGTCATGTGTGCTACAACAAAACTATATAATTTTCCAAACACACAAAACAGGATAACCCAAATAATGCAATATTACGTGTGATGTGGTTACCAGAATTTAAAATTGCCTACAAACAGTGAAGTATTCATAGTGCATTAACAATTATGACAGTGATTAAGATTGCACACCATGAGGTTAGTTTCAGCATAGAGCATCATCCACTTGGTAAAAATGAGCCGAATATGCTAAACATGTAAAAGCAATCATTCTTTCAGTCTTGCATTAATTTCTTTTAAATGCCTAAACTAAAAATATATTACATGTCCAATGATGAATATGCTCTTAATTGATCTAACCTGTTATCTAAAAAAGAACAACACACAAACAAAGAAAAAAATATTTCTGGTGAAAAACCCCTTTTCAAGTTAACAGACAGAGGTAGGTGGCTGGGCTTGCGTTCAACACAGCCACTCATAGAATGCAACACAGCCACTCATAGAATGAAATAGACTGTCGGAGGTGGTGGGGGGAGCAACGATTATGTAACTGCGAGTATAAGAAATATAAATGGTTGAAAAAATAATAGTTATAAAAAATATAAATAAATAAATAAAAAATGTAATTGAAAAATTTTGAAAAATATATGAAACTATTGTAATGGCCAGTGGTGGGTGTGTAGGGTGAGGATGAAAGATATTAATGGAAATTAAGGCCTGGGGGATGTCTAGTCCTGCAGATTAGCACCTCCCACCACTGCCGATGGTCTATTGCATTCTATGAGTGGCTGCGTCAAATGCAAGTCTTGCACAAGCCCAGCCACCTACCTCTGTTAACTTGAAAAAGGGTTTTTCACCTGAAATATTGTATTTTCTTTGTTTGTGTGTTGTTGTGTGTTGCTGCTGCCCTCCTCCCTTCAACTTTGGTGAGTGTTTTTTCCCCTTTCTTTTCCACGTAAATATTACCTCGCCACATTTCTTTCCTTTCATTGTTATGCCTATAGTGTTATATAAAAAAGTTATATAGGAGCAATTAGCACAGGTTAAGTTATCAAAACTCAGATAAATTAGAATATACTCCTAAGTGGTGTCTGATTTATTTCCAGACTCAGAACATGTCTCTACAACAGCAGCGCCGACAACAGCCTCCATCCTCACAACCAACCGTGCCCCAGTTTGCGGCCACTACACCTCCAACACCGTCCGGTCCAACCGGACCCCCTTCACGGCCAGCATCGGCTGTCCTACCCCCACCACCACCGAGGGAGTTACATCCCAATCAAGAGGTGGTGCTGGATGAGGTGGGTGAAGGTGAACTGGTGGAGAACAAGCTTGTCCTGCCTGACGACATGCTCCAGTACCTCAGCCAGGTGCGTGCAGAGTAGTATTTGTTTTAACACTGACATTGCACTCAATTATTTTAGATTTTCTGTGTATGCTGAAGTTAAAACCTATAAATGCTTGAAGTTGTCATTAGTTTTTGAAACTAAAGACACTTAACTTAAAAATTGGAAGAGTTCTGTACAATTTCAGCCTATTTTAAAATCTACAATTATGTATATATAAAAATGTATTTGACCCACCGGTATGCACCATGTGTGAGTGGTAACGCTCCTCCAGCCTCATATTCGGGAGGACACAGGTTTGAACCACTGCCTGTTCATCCAGATTTGGGTTTTAATTTAATTTAATTGCAATGTAGCACATGCACCAGTGGCAATTTCCCTACACAATGATTTTCCCCCTTTCCTGTACCCACCTACTTTTGCCCTCTACAAATTTCAAATTTAAATTGTTTCACTGTTTTTTTGGTAAGTTATTCATCAATTCTCCTGGTAACTTATTCCAATCCCTGACCCCTTCACCAATGAAAGAAAATCTTCCCACATCATTGTGCCTCAAATCGAGAGCCAGCTTGTGGTCATGGTCATCTTTTCCCTTCCATGCATTACTTTTAATTCATACATCAATATCTTTCCATGCCTCATCCCCAATACAAACCTTGTACACTCCCAGGAGTGTACGAGAGAAATAAAGGAATTGGGTTACAAAGCTTTGGTCAGACAAGTGCTCAAATGTGGTAGTGTAGTATGGGAACCACATTTTGAGTATCAAATACAGGAGTTGAAGAGGGTGCAAAAAAGGGCTGCTATATTTGTTTCTGGAAATTATTGCAGAATTTAATGAGTAACTGATATGATAAAAGAGCTGGAATGGGATTCATTGCAAGATAGGATGAGGGTGAAGAGGGTCATGGGAGTGTACAAGGCGTATACTGGTGATGAGGCATGGAAAGATATTGGTGAAGGTACGAAAAGTAGTGCATGGAAGGGAAAAGATGACCATGACGACAAGCTGGCACTCGATTTCAGGCACAAGGGAGTGGGATGATTATCTTTTTTAGGAAAAGGTGTCAGAGATTGAAATAAGTTACCAAGGGAAACGGTGTTACCAAAAACGTTGAAATAATTTAACAGGGTGGCCACAAGGTAATTATTTAAAAAATTCCCTGATATTTCCAGGAAAATTTGACATATTTTTCCCTGATTTAGTAAGTTTATTTGCATGATTAAGATATTTAAGTTTTAATTATATTTGGTTGTAAATAATTAAATCTGGTATAAAACTCAAATAATTAGAAAAATAAACATGTTTAAGAATGTTTATTTGAAAATTTTGTAACTAATTTAGTAATTTTATGAAGCATAATTAAAAATGAGTAACACAAAAATAAGATAATGACTAATATGAACTAGAACAAATTAGTAATCTTTCAATATTTGGTTGATAAAATAATTGAAGATTTTTAAATTGTTCATCAGTAACTTGACTCAGTCAAAAGTTTAGCTTTTTTATGCCTTTTTTCATTTGCTACACCAGTGTTTCCCAACGTGGGGCCCACGCCCCACACGGGGGCAATTTGGTTTTTTTAGGGGGGCAATTTAGAAATTGACTTGATGCGACTTTACCGCTTTCTCTTTGGGTTATTTAAACGCAATGCCAGATATGGTTACAAAATATAGCAAAAAAGCAAATTCTTAAAAGGATCACACTAAATTGCCATAATAAATGTTTATTATAAATCATTTGAATTTTAGTATTTCATTATATGTTTTTTTTAATTTTACTTACTGTGTTTTATGATAATATTAAAGTGTTTTCTTTCAAAAACCATCCTATATCAGTTTCTTTAATAACAAATAATTTATTTATTAAAAATTATGTATGGGGGGGCAAAAAAATGTTGAAAGTGGGACAGGACCCAAAAAAGGTTGGGAAACACTGTGCTACACTTTTCTATTCAAATCTTCTGGTTCAGTTATTGTAGCTTCTTTTGTTCCATCTTCAATTTCTTGTGTTGCCTGTAAGTTTCCGTGAGTCTACGCAAGATAGCATCAACAGGAGTTTGTGTAAACCATGCAATCGTGTAGGCTCACCTTGCGTGGTTGCTTGGGTGTGCCGCTCACCTTGGCAGTGGTTTATTTGGTGGAAGTCAAAGGCACAAGCATGATGTGTATACTGTAGCATTGATTCAGCATTTGAAAGAGCTCCGAATGACACAAAACTTTATAAATTCTACCTATTTAGACCTCTGGTTAGTATTTACATGATCTTACGTATTATTTTGTTCTTGCTAATTCGCCTTATATCATTAATACAAAAAAAGCTATAAATCGTATAATTATCGCTATTCACATTTTTACTGGCATTGCTATTTTGAATCTAGGCTATTGTTTTGATATTAAAGGTTAAATTTTTCTCAAAAGAGTTCAAAACCAGCTTGTGACATTCTACAGCACTTCGAAGACTCTCCACAAATTCAATTTTTTTGGAAAATCTGTTTCATACTTTGCTTGAAATTGTAAAACTGTTTAGTGAAACATAAAAACACCTTTATGAACTTACTACTCTATGATTGCTGTTTTATTCAGTAAAAAATATAACTTCTGAGTTTACATGAACAGTACAGTAGTACTATAATTCTGATGTAGATGTCATCCACTTTTAAAAAAATATAAAAATATATAATTTCGAATGCTGAGTTCCAGACAGAGTTTATGTCAGCGCTCGCGTACGAACATCTCGTCGTCGTATCTCAATGAGACGCGAGACAAGATGCAAGTTGCTAGTGTAAATGCGGCATTTGTTGGCTCATTTTATGTCGAAAATATATAAGCGCAATTATTTAATGCAAAAGTTCAATATTAAAATAAATTATCAAAAATTTCCAAATTTTGGGTTGTTGCAATTAAAATTCCCTGATAATTTTTGAAATTACTTGTATTCCCTGATAGTTCCATGATATTTCAAGGTTGCTTTAAATTCCCTGATAATTCCAGATTTTCCAGGTTTTCCAGGTCTGCGGCCACCCTGTTTAAAGTTAAAATTTGTAGAGGGCAAATTTAGGTGGGTGGAGGAAATGAGGAAGATGGGTGTGTAGGGAAATTGCCACTGGAGTGTGTGCTCCATTTCAGTTAAATTAAATTAAAATTCTGTAATGGGGATAAATGTAAAAAGTATGCAGCACTCGGGTGTCTCTCTTGAAACCTTATAAATAATCTTTTTATTTCCTATTTAAATGTCACTACAACCCTGAAATTCATGACTCAGATATTCAAACATAAATCTATAACCTATTTTGTATTTATAGGTGGCAGACAACTCAAAGGACACCCAGGCTGCAAACCCTGGTACACCAGCTCCTGCAACACCAAGTTACCACCAACAGCACCACCATCACCATCCACTGCAGTCACCACAACAACCACTACCATCACCACATTTATCACAGCAACCTCTGTCATCACCCCACCTGTCACAGCAGCAACCAATGCAGTCACCCCATCTGCAGCAACAGTCTCTGCCATCACCGCACCTCCAACAACCACCTCTGCAATCCCCTCACTTACAGCAGCAGCAGCAGCAACAACAACATGCACCACTCCCACAGCAGCAGTCTCCAATGCAACAACAACAAACTCTCGTGCCACAACACCAGCAACCTTGTGGCTACGTCGCCCCTCCACACTCCGAGGGCTATGACGGCAGCCCCTGTCACACGTCCCACAGTGTGCCGCAGTACTCCTGCTACAGGCAACATACGCAACAGCCCCGTGGTTATGCTGGAGAGAGTGGTTACTGCCATGGGGCTGCTCCCTACCAGTGTATGCAGGGTTATCAGCCTCAACCTCAACAACAGCCATATTCGCAGCAACAACACAACTATCAGGTGAGGAGACTACAGTGTATAGTTACTATAAAATTGAACACCTTTTTTGCCTTTTTAAGCTAATTTTTTTGGTATGAATTTCTAGGCATGATACTTTTGTCCTTAAAATTTGTAATCTGGATGTTAGATAAAATTTTGGTGGGGAGAAAATTTCCACATCTACTGAACTATGCTTTTATTGTACTCAGTGATTAGAATTTGGAACGAGTCAAGCGATTCATTTACTTGGGTATCAAAGTAACCACTACTGGAAAGAGGGAGAAGGAAATTAGAGAATAAGAAAGAGTGGAAAATTTTATCATCTGATCAAAGATATACTATATAAGTGGAATATAAGGATGAAAGCAAAAATAGTGGTCAACTGTACTACCAATAGTGACCTACGGCTCTGAAATCTTGATGTCGACAAAGAGAGGCCTAATGCGGATTGCAAGCGGCAGAGATGACATTTCTGAGAGTTACAGAAAATGGCACAAGAAAGAATAGAAGCGGAAACGAAAACATCAGGAAGAGATTATAGATTGATGCATTAGACGAAATGCTAACAAAAAAAGATTGAAATGATGGAAGCTGACATTTTTCCATATACTTTGGTAGGTAGTGGTTAGTCTCCAATCCAAATGTTAAAATAATATATAAAAATCAGGAATGGGAAATGAAGCACCATTTATCTTTGGTGACTGTCAGTTTTACATGATTGCACGATAGTTAATATTCACTCCATAACCTTCAACTGGACTTACTCCCAAACATGTCACCTCTCTTGATGGTGGCATTTCCTAAAGCAAAGGTGCCTCAACACCTCTGTTTATGTACTATCCCCTATGTTCTACTTGCTGATGTAGGACTAAGACCCCAATATATATATATATATATATATGAAACAAAAGAAGCTGGATAGGAAAACAAATCCACGACTTACCATAGATACAAAAGAGAGACATGACCAAGTATGAAATGTAATTATTAAATATGTAACCCTTCCTGAGCAATGGAATATGGTCTGACAAAAGCACATGTTAAGGGTCAATAGTTAAAATTTGTCAATTTTCTTTCAAGTATAAACATCTTAATGTCATCTATGGTACAGGGTGATTTTTTAGACCCTCATATTTCTGTAATTAAAGTTTGAATTCTGTATTTTGAAATGTACATATTTTGTCCATGAATATATTTCTGACCTCACCTCTTCCTTATATCTGTTCCTATTTTAAAATCCTCCTCCTTCTCCCACCAAACCTTGTCTACTATGAGCTACTGCTGAAAATGGGAATATGCACAACATTTTTTTGCATTTTTTATGTTCTACATTTTTGCCATATCTACACAATTTCCTCCAGTTCACCTGTCGTAAGCAATGTATCTTTTCTCGTTCCTTTATCTGTTAGTTAAATCAGTAAAGTTTTCAGAGATGATAGCCTGCAACACTCTTTAACAAGTGCATGACATTTCAGGTGGCCGCAGCTGCCGCTAGCCACGGCAGCCCCGTGCGTCAGCCTCCGGCGAGTCCTGCCGCGGCATCCGCAGCACCAGTCCCGACCGGTCCGGCAGTGTGGCCCCAGGGGGCGCGGGGAGTGGGCAGCCGTGACTGGCAGGGTGCGGGCTGCTGCCACAGCCAGCAGTACTACAACCGGCAACAACTGCAGCAAATGCCACACCCACCCAGGCCAATCTGTTGTTGTGGCAACTGTGGAGTGGAAGCATGGGGAGGGTTTCATCATCATCCACACCATCATCAGCATCAGCACCAAACCGGCCCACCACCACCGTACTCACAAACACCAGTTCAATGTCAGGTAATTTGTTATGTTGGGGTTTTGAGTAAAAACTTTTTTTTCTCCCCTTATCAACCATCGTGTCGTTGGGTACATTTTTCTATGGCAATTTAAACTGTGCTGGTTTCCACTCGCTTTCCAGTGATGGAAGTGTATTTACATGTATGTTGTTTCATTTGAACTGTGATGTGCGTATGTTCAGTGTAGTGTGTTGAGAATGAATGCAAGATGGAAGCAGGGAGTGGCTCCCATTCAGACCTATTCAGGACATGAAGGGGACCGATAACCATCAACAGTTAGTGGAATATTTTCCAGCTTCCAGGTGCATCAAAATGTCACTTCTTGGGATGTTTTATGGGACACATTCTGAACTGACAGACTGGTGTAGTAGTTGTCTGTTCTGGCAGTAATGTTGTTCACGATTCTGCATCTTGCCAACATGTTACTGCTTTAACATATGAAATGCTAGGCTACAGGTCTTCAAATTTAAATGTATGCCATTCTTCAATACTGTGTTCAGCCATCGATGATTTTCTTCTCATGCCAATGAGCATTTCTTGCATGCTCGACGCACCACTGAACAGTGCATTGTTGGGTTTGTCTGCTGTAAGCTCACCCACATTCACACGGTATGTAGTAAACAGCAGGAGTTCATTAACATTACCCAGTTTTTAATTTTTGCAGGTGACCCGAAAATTGTCTTCACTGACTGAAATTTACATGCGTGTGTGGTATTGGGTATCCAAAACATGGAGATTATTAAGTGAGGGAAATAAATATCTGCATGCTGTTTTGTGTTCTATACTGTATTTTAAATAATGAAGGCCATGAAATTAACTCGGCACATACCAAAGTGGACGGCTGCTAAGAGAGGGAACACTTATGCTGACAAATACACAATATTTCAACATATGCCTTCTTCAGTGGTAGATAAACAGGCCATTAGGCTCCGTACGTGTGTACATAACGAACGTCACCCAATGACTCATTACACACATACAGAGCCTAATGGCCCGTTTATCTACCACTGAAGAAGGCAGATGTTGAAATACTGTGTATTTGTTTGTCAGCATAAGTGTTCCCTCTCATCGCAGCTGTCCACTTTGGTATGTGGTGGGTTAATTTCCCTGTCCTTCATTATTTATATCGCCTAGAAGCCACTTTCATTTTCCTTAATTTCATCAATACTGTATTTTAACTGTGACAAATAAAATGAACAAAAAGCTATATAGTGTGGGAGAAATAAACTTGATCTGAATTACTAAAATGAGTATAGAAAAAGAATTCTGGTGTCAAATTGTCAGATATGTAGTAAATGGTGTTGAATTGTTATGTCCTCATTGCAGGTTTCACAGCAGAAAAATCACGATCAACAACAGGGGTCCACGCCACCATACAGTAGTGCAGCCGGCACACGCTCGTACGTGCAGCCCACTGCTGAAATCCAGTGCGGAGACATCAGCCAGTCTTCAGCTAGTCCCGGGGTTAGGCACGAGGCCTACCGCCGAACACTCGAGTACGTTCGCCAGTGTCAGTCCTGGGGCGGCGATCACGGAGCAGTATCCAGCACTACCCACAGCACTGCCGAGCGCAATCCCCTCCCCCCAACTGCCTCGGACAACATGGTCGTCAACGACCTCACCTCGTCACTCACTTCACTCCTTGAGGAGAATAGGTACCTCCAGATGATACAGTGATGTGTGTATATTGCTGAGCTTCACTGCTCCTCAAACATTGGCAAAATAAGTACCTGCTCTCTCTAGAATTGTTGTAGAGTAGTGGTATTTGTGCTCTGATCTCAGTTTTGTCCCGTCTTCAAACTCTTGTACCTCAAATATGCCAATACATGAACAGGAAACACCAGATGTGTATAGGTGTCTAGTGCTGACTTGTATCATCAACATTAGATAAGCTGAACTAGTATTTCGATTATAGAAACAGCTAATGTGTGATTGACACAATTTTTTTAAATTTGTATGTGAACCTTCATTTCTTCCCTACATTAGGAGGAAGAAGTTTAGCAGCTTTAGAAATTTGTGCAGAGACAGCTAAATGAATTATTTATCACAAACTTGAAGAGTTATATATAGCCATGAGCAGCTGGTAAACTGAAGTCAGGTGATGTGTTGGTGTTGTAGGCCATTTTTACACAGTTAAAAAATAAATTACTATTTAAAGCAGCCATCTGAAAAGTCATGTATCTGTTGCTAAATTATGATTACCATCAGACACATGATACCTCAATAAGAGGTGACATCAGCAATAAATATTTACAAACAATGATTACAGGTCTTTACAATCAGAATGGATGATTTTTGCACATACTGAAAATTTTTTCATATAAAACAATTATATTCTACACCTATATTTAGGTTTTGAGGTGTGGTAGCTGACAGCCTTTAAGTTTGCCAAGCATACCACTTTTTTGCATTGCACTAACATTTTTTTCACCTCATCTGTCAAAATCATCAGTGGCATTGTACAAGATATACATGTGCATGTTCTTAGTGCTCAGTTATTATTTCCCTGTGTCAAAGATTCTGTTAACAAAATAAGCCTGACCAAGAAAAGTAAAATGTTATTGGTAAACTAAAACTGAGCAAAATGAATGGGCAAAAGTGTATTGTGTGGCACTCGGTGACTGCAAAGGTTATATGCTACCATACTTCAGATCATAAATGTAACAAATAAGTGGAATATAATATTTTTTTACAATATTTTTTCCAATTTGTTCCAAGTTACTGAGAAATGTTTCGGCCACTGATAATATCTTGATGAGAGGCATCAAATGATAAACATAATTTTAATAACAGTTACAGTTGCATTTCAAATAATAATTTAACATTTTTGGCAGATGCATAAGTTCTCCTATCCTGTGAATCATCTTTCAGTTAATTTTTCTGAACCAATTTAAAACAAAATTTCCAACTTTGTTGTATTTATAAAGAAAAAAATCGAATCAATTCTATCTTTTTAAATAATAATTCAAATTTTAATGAAACAAGTTATTGTATATAAAACAAATTACAGAAAAGGAAAAATACATCCAAAATGAAGCTTTGAAAACATTACAAATACAAGGCCAGAACTGAACAGCAAATATACACAGCTATCTGTGATAACAGTTTTAACCTCAGAATTAGTTAAATATTTAATCCACTTTTATGGAACATAGACTTCCACAACAATTTTGGAAGCTGTGTCAAACTAGGCATTTTTAAAAATAAAAAATAGTTTAAAAACCATGATTATTTGAGAAGTCTGTTTATAATCTGATGTAAAACACAATAAGTCAAGACCACTTTGTAATAGAACAACAGCTACTAATAATTAATTTTCCAAACTTTCCCAAAATCTCATTAGAATATTTAAACTAAAACTGTGTTCATGAGTAATACAAATTGTATGTATTTTTAGGACAGCTAATTTCTCTTCTCTACTACATCGAACTGAGCGAAGCTGAGCACCATAATTTTGCTCTGTTGTATCTCTTTCTTCAAAATATGCCAAAACACAGAACAAACTATCAGAATGCTAGCACTATATGGAAATGTACAAACGATGATACTTTCTTAAGAGTAAATATTTTTAGAATTATTTTTGCTACTGTACCACTTACAAATTTTTAAATTAGTGATAAATATCAAATTTAGATATAAGATATTTGGCAGCTATTTTAATGATTCATTTAGAAATATCAAAAACAGAAATATCAGTAATAAACATTACAATCGAAAGGGGAATTTCTCATGTCCAGTTATAACAGACAGAAGATGTTAAAACCAAACATTTTCAGCAGCATGAAATAAGTACTATGATTAGATATTTTGTTTTGATTAATAGGTATAATTAATGAGAAAATGGCTGTAAATTGTGATGCTATGACCATGCATCAGAAAGTTCAGTTACAATGTGTTATAAAAGTGATGTATATTGTTCATTAGCTGAGCGTGTGTAGGCATCCGATTTACATTGTGTTTGTTTTTTATTCAGAAAATTTTAATATGGTTAAATGTGTAAAGTTTTTTTTCCTTAATGGTATGTTGTTCATGGAGAAGAGAATATACAAACTGCCATAAAGAAACATTGTAGATTGAAGTGGATTGATCTTTCTCTGTATAAGATGATGTTCATACATGTTAGAAGTAATGTGAAAGTAATTTTATTTGTTCTTTAAAATGTAAATAATGTTTTACAAGTGCATTTTAAATAAATTTTTTAAGAAAATAGTGTCACAATTGATTTTCTAATTTTTATAACTCTGCTCATTTTTAATTTCTTCACATGCTGGATTGATAACTTAACAGTCCATTAAATTTTTGTCTCTTAAAAATATTTTTTTTCTTCTAATGGCTTTGTACCTCGTCGACATCAAGGTTATTAGAGGCAGGAAAGGATTGGGGACAAGGAACAGCGAGGAATTAACCCAAATCTGGATGCCCGGATGGGGATTCGAATTCACGTCGTCCCTAATGCAAGGTCAAAACGTCTTAAAAATATGTCTGCGTGCATTGGAAAATTGAAACTGCAGTTAGGCAATGGAATCTAGGATAGGTAGAGAAAAAAAACGCCGTGTATATCACAGATGCAAGCAGGAGGTAAAGAATGAACACAGACATACATTACAATGTGTGCACCTCTGGATGTGCAATGATTTTTCTTCTTGTCATATGCCTTATATTCTACATAACTAATGTTTTTTACTGAAATATTGTAATGTTGTGTGAGCATCGATGCAACAAAATCTTCTCGGGTGTCCAGCCAAATGGTGATGTGAAAACACGTTTCGACAGCTGACTCTGCTGTCGAAATGTCGTGTTTTCACACCACCATCCGGCTGGACACCAGAGAAGATTTTGTTACATTGTAATGTTTTTTTGTGTTCATTTTGGGCCTCATGCCTTCATCTGTAGTTAGTGACAAGTTATGTTCGCTATCTTCCTTGTTTTCTATGTCTGCAAGTATGATTGATTTATGTGACAATGACTATTCATTTGTAAAAAAATAGAGACCACCAGTAAGGTTAAATTTTAAAATAAATTGACTAAAAATCTTGCTTGCTTCAGCTCAAAAGAGATGGATAGTATATATCAAAACTTGGGATTTAATTAGTAAATATGAATATTTTCTAAAAGAAAGAAATATTGGAGTAATTTCGTAGAACCTGGCGTTATTCTACATCTACATCTACATATATACTCTGCAATTCACAAAATTGTGGGTGGCAGAGGGTGCTCAGCACCAAAGCTAATCTCTTTGCTGTGCATTCTAATCCCTAATGGTACGAGGGAAAAAAGAATTCATATAAGAATCAGTCCGGCACCTTATTTCTCTAATTTTATCTTTCCTGTCCTTCCGACTCAAATAGGTTGGTGGAAGAAGTATTTCACTACACTCATGAGTGAAAGTTGGAGTACGCATGTTTTCCAATAAGTTTAAACGAAACGTGTGTCGTCTATCTACCAGAGACTCCCAACCTAATCTACTAATCAGTTCTGTGACGCTTTCATAAGGACTGTAGCAAGCGGTCACGAATCGAGCGGCTCTCCTCTGTACTTTCTCTATACTTTCGATCAATCCCTTACGAAACGGTCCCAAATGGCACAACAATAATCCAAATGTGGACGCACAAGAGATTTGTACGCTATCTCCTTTGTTTGTTCATTACAATTTTTCAAGATTCTACCTATGAATCGCAGCCTAGAATTTGCTCTACCTACTAAAGAATTAATGTGTATGTCCCATTTCATGTTCCTTTGTTATTTCGTCATAAGGCCCGTCAAAGCAAAAGCCGCCTTAATGCTTCAGCACTACTATAAATTGTTTCTTGAGTTTAGCCAATCTGCTATAGAATCATCAGTACCTTTTATTTTCCTTACTCAATGGTTTCCTCAGATGATGACAAAATAGACTGGCATCCTATATATTACATGTCTTACCCGTAAAACTATTAATAAGTTTCTCTTGGCATTGAGAATACATGAATTCTTGGGGTAACTAGACAAGTTAAGGAAGTGTTATTTCAGGGATCACAATCACTGCCGCCATCTTCTAGTTAAGATGGTGACAGTGAATGTCATCACCGAAATACTGTGTGATAACACTTCCTCAACTTGGTTAGTTACCCGAGATATTCACTATTCATCAGATTGACAATGTTTGGATCCTAATAGATTTGTCCCTGTTCATAATTTGTCCTATCCATCACTACAGCAATGACATCCTTTATTACAACAAAGATTCTCTGAAAACTTACTGTTAAATTTTTTTTTCATGCATTCGAACTCTGGATTTTGAACTGCCTTGAAAAGCTCCATGAAAAACTCTGTAGTATCAGCTGTTTGGCTTGATCCACCCTTTTATTTCCATTTCATACGAAGTTTTTCTCAAAGATTTCTATCAAGCACTTGAATTCAGATTATTTTGAAGGATTGATTTTTTTTTTTTTTTTTTTTTTTTTTTTTTTTTTTGTCTTTACGCTTCATCAGAGTTGAGACCATTGGATGTAGGAAAGGACTGGAAGCAATGAATGTGAAGGAATTCAGCCATGGCCTTTTGAAGAAACCATCCCAACTGACCTGGAGTGATTTTGAGAAAGCATGGAAAATCAAAATCATGACGGCTGGACAGGGATTCGAACCCACATCCCCCCCAATGTGAGACCAGAGATTTAACACTCACCCTCCACATTTGGATTTGAAGGAACAGTTCCCAACTTCAGCACCTGATGTATTATCCCTGCTTCAACTCATCTCCAACTGAGTAGAAGATATTTGTTTGCTTTATGAGGATCCATATCATCTTTGTCAAATTCTCTAAGGCCTCATACCTCTGTTTCATTTTCTCCCTCAATCTGAACTGCAACATCACATCATCAACAAGGTGTGTAAGGTACAACTATTAACTGTAAAAGTAGACAAAGTACTCAGGAAAAGACTTGGCAAATGTTTTGTATGGAGTGTGGCTCTATATGGAGCAGAGATGCAAACGCTGAAATGAGAAGATCAAAAAAGGTTAGAAGCGTTTGAGTGTAGGCTTAATCACTAATGTATGCCTAATACACTCCAACTCTTTCCCTTCATCCTCCTGTCTTCAAATGAATCCTAATCAAGCTAGTTTACTATATGAATGTGTTCCACAGCAATTTTTGCACACAAAGCTGCCTTTCTTTGCACCCCTTCTAAATCCTATATTTTACATGCATAATGTAGATTCTGTACTAAATAATGACCTGACTAAGGTTTTGTATCCAAATTCCTTCACCCCACTGGTACAACCATCATCAGCCTCTCTAATAGCTTCAGGACTTAAACCACCAGCCCAATCAAAATTTTTATATTTTTTCCCTCCTCATGCTATTACATAAAATCATTATTTTTCCACGTGTACTTAGTATCATCTCACCAGATTTGCATCTTTTTATTCTGCAGTCCAAATGTTGTAAATCAAACAATGCCCATTCAATAAATATTCATATTTCAATTTTCTACAGCAAAACTACACATCAAAAAATATCCTGTTAAATATTTGGTTTCAATGTCTGTTTGAAAAAGGCATGAACCCTGGAAACAAAACACAGATACCATAAAAACTGCTATGCACGAAAACAAATGTAACCTCTATGCAGCATAAAATTACATTATACACTTAAACATGTCCACATGAATGGAAACTCCTTCAGAAAGGAGTGTTTATTGTAGAGTGCAGACTGTTAAAACATTTTCTATCACTCTAAAGTCGCAGAAGTTGATATAAACTGTAATATAATATGATGGTGTTTAGATCATTTTTCTATTTTTTGTGTGCTACTTTCACTGACAATGAATATGTATATCAAATATCAGCACAAGACACAAATTTCAAAAGAAAGTAATATTACGAACACAAATGATGAAGTTCTGCAGGATTTTTCATCCAGGTTTATAGGTCATACACAAAACAAATACTCAGAACTGAAGTTTCTTAAAACCTTTCTTTTTATTGGTAGTTATTGGTAGGTAAAGCATTGTAAATTTACAAAAATATTTATATAATGTTAGCAACGATGGAATTGGAAGAAATGCCATGAAGTGAAAGGAAAGGTAAAATATACCCATCACTCACCAATGTTGGAGGGAGGAGGCCAACAGCAACAGAAAAAAGCACTGCACAAACACAAAATGCACAATATCCACGAGGAAGTAATTAGTCTAAAATCTAGTGCTTTTAGGTAATTATGGAATTATGGAGAGTAGGTTTTTTTTTTGCCTTCACCTCTTCAACTCTGGTAAATGGTGAGTTTATTTTATCTTTCCTTTCCATATTCGTATAACCATAATAATATAATATCAAAGTAATTAAAATCCATTTTCATGCCATTCAAATTTACATTCTAACATTTTTTTACCTTGTACTTCATTCTTATAATATCAGGTCAATATGAGTTTAAAATAGTTTCAACGTCACAATTTCTGTATATTCCTTCCCATCAGTCTCTTCCCAAGAATATTTTTATAAAGGAAAGGACATTCAGGAGATGTTTGCAGACTTGAGTTTGACCATAAATTTCTATGTATTTTTCTAGTGTTCAAAATATCTGAAGCAATGAAATCTACCCATGATCATAAAAATCCATCTTTTTCATTGAAAGATAAGTAATTTCAACTCAGAAGGATTTTATTTTCAAACTGTAAACATTGAATGACTGAATTATCATTACTCAATTCTGACATACTTAATTCAATCAATAATGTTTCTTTTATAAATTACACATGTAATCCAACTGCACATTGAAGAATTCTGTTAATTGAAAGCATAATTTTATAGCTGTTTTATGTGGCAACTTCTATTTTGATAGCATATAGTCTCCAAAGCACACAGCAAATAATTTATAAAACATGATATAAAGAACTAAGCACACATTGTGGTAGCTGTCAGTACCTAATATTTTCAATATTTCACAGAATTCTCATAGCACCTACTGAAATTCCTCTTACTAACGAACCATTAAAATTAGTAATACAATATTTCTCATAATCTTCAAAATCTCGTCAGACCCAGAATTCCTTGGAATGCTGGTTAAGAATGAATCAAAAGTATAGTGGTATGGAATGTAAAAGTTTTTATTTGTTGAAATATGCCCTGACCCCCCACCCCCCTTAGAAAGTAGGAAAAAATCTTGTAATTCTACAGCAGCTGGAAAACACATGGGAAAATTAAAAGGACAGCCATCAGTTCACTATTCAGACACAGAATAGACCATAGTTATAAAAGATAGCGACTATAAACAATTTGTTTTTCTCTATAATGTCATTTGTAGCAGGACTACTTTTCTAGTTGTCCCTTCATCCTTAAACTATTGATGTCCTGAATGACAGTATAACTTGTTAATAATGGGGGAAAATGGGATAAGTAAGTGTTGAAATAGGCTTGCAAATCATTTAAGTTGTATTCAGGATGTTGAGTGGCAGCCCATGAGACTCGGACCATAGTGTGTCTGGCTACACTCTGGATGATGGGATTTAAACCCTAATAATAATATTTTTAAGCTTCCCAGGCTGCTGTCCAGCGAGTACTAGGAATGAAACTTCTGGCTGACCTTATTGAAGGTCACTAATGTGAATACAGATCTCTCCCTCTGAAAATACCATTGAATACCTCTACTAGGCATGGAACATGACCACCTTAACCAGTATGTCAGGGCCGATAATTCAAATCAGGAACATTGCACTTCCTGCATGTCTATTGTAGTAGTGCTGTAACACACTTGACCAAGCATACAACTCGATTATCAGTAAATTGCAATACCAGCAATCTTTCAAAGCTAACCTTTCTCTCAAAATCCCACAATCTATGGTGTGTTTAAATAATGATGTTTACAACAGCCACGTCACTCAAATAATACATTAAACAGTTATTAGCGAACATCAGGACTTCACTTAACACAAAAAAGGACACCAGGTGCTGAACAAAGTCTGGAAAATTCACATCAGACTGTATTTATTAACTTTACTGACAATATTGAAGATTCTGTATTGTTTTTTCCCCCTTTCTTTTTATTTTAAAAAAAAAAAAAACAGCCAAATTGAAATTTCATTGCACAATGAGCTGACATACTAAAACCTCTAGTTCAAATCAGGAAAATAAACACTTGGAATTTTATGAAAATTCTGTAGGAACTCTCCAACCATCACATGTTGCAAAAGCTATACATAAACACTATTCAGGAGGATCAGACTTTCATTATTAGGAGCTTTGTGTCTTTTAGATGGTATGGTAATTAGAGTCAGGAGAGAGAGATTACAAGAAATAGAAAAGTAGTAAATTTTCTACAGAGACCATCCAGGCTTTCCCCTTAGTAGATTTTATAACACGATGGAAAAAAGATATATGAGCAGTGGGAAATGAACCCACATCCTCCTGAATAACATGCCTAAATACTAACACTCACCCGTGAGGCTCTTGACAAATTAGAATCAACTGCAAAGAACATAGAAAATCAATTGTGGCTATTTCAAGAAATCTTGGATGAAAAAGTGAGACAGCAGGGTCAGATGGTAATATTCTGCATTGTCACAAATACTCATACATTATTTCTCAAGCATCAGGTTCAGTAAAAGACCAACTTTAATCTCCAGATCATAATATGGAAATGGAAACCATTGAAACTCGTACCTAACTTTATGCATGAACGTAAATAGAAAAATCTTGTCACAACCAAGTTGAGAAGAGTCTCACAATGAATCAGAAGTCACTGCGGTTAGTTGAAGTTACAATAAGGTCAAATGAAATCCAGTCAAATTTGATTAGATGACAAAATCTGTTAATCATTAGGATGGGGGATCGCTTAGAAATGCGACTTAAACTTAGCAAGTTATATGCGTAATTTAACAGTGAAATGTATTTTTGTTCAGGAAAAGATCTGTCATAACATTAAAACTAAATTTTGTGCTTAAAAAATTAAGGACTTTTCATCTTCCTTTGCAAAAAAAAAAAAAATCTTTTTAGCATTGTAGCTTACTCTCGTCGTAATTGTTGCCCGATGCTTTAAAAGAAAAAGCATTTTAAAAATATTATATCGCACAAATCTACTTGGATCCTTGAAACTTATCATTAATACTGATTCAGTGAACAACTTGAATCTAATGAAATTATTCATTAAAAAAAAGGGAAAATCTGACTATGGTATTATATTCAGATGTACAAACACATAAATACTTCCTCAAATCAAGAGTACAAAACAAGATTCTAAGATTTGTAAAATAGATGTTTTGCCGCCATCTAATTAGCACCTTTATGATGTGAGCTTAATTACCACTGAAGGAGAATTACCTACCTCACACATTATTCTGGCCATATTCTAGACCCTTCTGCCAAATTATATGTATATACCATGCACCTAGTTATATATTTAACAATGTACCATAATCCCATCTTTCAAAGAAGATCTGCAAACTGTGTGTTTCCAAAAATCCTTGCAGGAGTTTATAGCACCATTGCAAATTGTGTGCCAGCAGCTATTGACAGGAAATGGATGATACCCAAAGCTGCCTCCATAATGCTGAAACAAAGGAATTGATTGTAAATGAAAACACCATGTATTAGCAATTGTTTAACAAGCAACTGCGGAAGGATGCCCAATTTACGATATCTAAAGGAATTGATATCTTAATGAGCATCTGATTCATGAGAATAGTGACAAAAGAAAATGAAACATTTTATCCCCAAGAAGTGTGCTATATCAACAATGTTTCAATACTCTAATGACTATTAGCAAAATGATTTGGTAGGAAATATAAAATTAACTTGATGCAAAAACCAACTGCTGTAATATTTGAAGTTATGAAGCAGACTCTACTCCAACGACATGCCATGTTATCACTCATAGCACTATTGGAATCGTTCAATCCCAATCAAATCTATTATAGATAGTACTATTGCATCTATTACAAGAAAACACATACTGAATCAAGTATTAATCATATATATTATTTCTAAAAGGTATTTTTTGGCACAAGCTATTAACTCCCTTCATACCTAACAGAAATCGATAATTGAATTATCATTTTAAAGATATCCACTTTGATCACATCATATTTTAAGGAAGTAATTTTTCAAAATTTGACTCTTAAATAGCAAAAATGTCAATGTTTCTAAAACATGGTTTTTTTGTGTCAAGAGCCAATTATCACCCTAGATACCTAAATGAAATCAATAAATGAAGTATCATTTAAAAGACTAAGATCTCCACTTTGGTGACATCATATATCAAGAAAGGAATTTTTCTGGAATTCGACCCTTAAAGGGCAAAAGTATTAATATTTCTACAATGCACGTTTTTGTCATGAGCCATTTATATCCCTCGATATCTAACCGAAATCAAGAAATAAGGTATTATTTTAGAAATTATTATACCAAGTGAGTTTTTTATCTTGAGACAACTAAATATCTCGAAAACTACAAATCCGATCAAAAAAAGTGGGTAATAAAAATTGTTCGTCTCGACGGGGGACATCCGATGATACCAAATTTGACTCCCCACCCCCACCCCCTAGGGGTGGGGGAAGGGGGAGAAAAAAAACTTAAATAGGAACCCCCATTTTTTATTGCAGATTCTGATTCCCCGGAAAAAACTACCCCTATTTCACCCCCAATTCGAGTCATTTTGGTCGATAGATGGCGCTGCAATCGACAAAAATCAAAATAAGCAAAAATTCATTTAAAAATGAGGATATCTCGTGAAATACACATCAGATCAGCAAAATACAAGTTAATGTGATTGATATTTTTCAAAAACTATTCAATAACACCACCCACCTCCAAACTTGAGGGATGGGAATGGACATTATTTCAAAATGCACTGATGCAAATTCTTTAGCAGATAGCGAAAGTCAAACATTACTTTTTGCGTTACCCAGGAACAACGACGTGGACGTAGTAATTTTCTGTTCCCTTTGGGGTGCTAGATTTAGGTGAGTCCCCTCGCCTCTCACCATCGGGGTGCTTGTTTTTGGTGAGTCCCCTCGCCTCTCACCATCGGGGTGCTTGTTTTTGGTGAGTCCCCTCGCCTCTCACCATCGGGGTGCTTGTTTTTGGTGAGTCCCCTCGCCTCTCACCATCGGGGTGCTTGTTTTTGGTGAGTCCCCTCGCCTCTCACCATCGGGGTGCTTGTTTTTGGTGAGTCCCCTCGCCTCTCACGTGTTTGTTTCTAACAACAATTCTAAAGCAAGTGCTCGAAAATATCACCACCGACATCGATGCATTTATTTACCCGCTCTTGGAATGATTCGACGCAACTAAGAAGCATATCCGGCGTGATTTTTTGACAAGCGTTGGTAATTCGTTCAATCATGTTTTCAGGCGTTGTTGGCACTTCACTGTAAACTTCATTCTTCAAGTATCCCCATAAAAAAAAATCAGGCGAAGTGAGATCTGGTGATCTTGCAGGCCACGGCACTGGACCTCCTCTTCCGATCCATCGACGATTGTACAGACGATCTAACACTTCCCGCGATCTTACAGCAAAATGTGCTGGACAACCGTCATGTTGAAACCACATTGTTTGTCGCACGTCTAAGGGTACGTCTTCAAGCAATGTTGGCAGTACGTCCTCTAAGAGTTGTTGATATTTCTCCCCATTGAAATGTCCATGGATAAAATGTGGACCAATAAGTTTGTCCCCAATTATCCCACACCAAACATTTACATTCCACGGACGCTGATGTTCAACTTGGCGTAACCAATGCGGGTTTTCCACACTCCAATAATGCATGTTGTGTCGATTAATGGTGCCGTGGTTAGTAAAAGTGGATTCATCCGAAAACAGTACTCGAGCAAAGAAATGGGGTTCTTCTTGTATTTTCTGTAGCGACCATCGGCAAAATGTCAATCGATTATCGAAATCATTGCCGTGAAGTTCTTGATGCAACGAAACATGGAACGGATGGTATTTTCTACGATGCAAAATCTGACAAACAGTAGTCTGAGAAATTCCTGATTCACGACTTATTTGTCGAGTACTAATGTGAGGGTTATAAGCCACTGCAGCTAAAACTGCAACTTCGTTATTTTCTCCAGCTATCGTCCTTCGCCGCTTTCGTTTGTTTGTGTGCACACTTCCCTCCTGAGTGAACTGTTGGATAATACGGTAAAAAGAAGCGCGCGATCGAGGCTGGTCTGGAAAACGATGAGCATAAAGATCAACAGCATTATCGATATTCTTGCGACATTCTCCATAAATGTAGACCATTTCAATTTTTTCTTGCAACGTTATAGCCTGCATTCTCATTGACACGTGCAACAGAACGAAGTAAATAAATCAGAGATGTTATGAACGCTATGAAAGTACATCAAGTAATGAGAAAACTCTGAGAAATGAGCGACGATGTGAACGCAATGGAAGTACATCAAGTAATGAGAAAACTCTGAGAAATGCAGCGCCATCTATCGACCAAAATGACTCGAATTGGGGGTCAAATAGGGGTAGTTTTTTCCGGGGAATCAGAATCTGCAATAAAAAATGGGGGTTCCTATTTAAGTTTTTTTTCTCCCCCTTCCCCCACCCCTAGGGGGTGGGGGTGGGGAGTCAAATTTGGTATCATCGGATGTCCCCCGTCGAGACGAACAATTTTTATTACCCACTTTTTTTGATCGGATTTGTAGTTTTCGAGATATTTAGTTGTCTCAAGATAAAAAACTCACTTGGTATATTAAGAAAGGATTTTTTCGTAATTTGACCCTTAAAGGGAAAAAGTATTATTATTTCCATGGTATAAATGAATGTAATTTCTCTCGGCGTTGTTTATTTATAAACGTTTCTCGGGAAACAAGCCGAGTTATATTGTTATTAAAGCACAATATAACTCGGCTTGTTTCCCGAGAAACATTTATAAATATTTCCATGGTGTTTTTTTTACAACCTATTTATTTCCCTTGATACCAAAAACGAAATTGATAAATGAGGTATTATTCAAAAGATTAAGGTCTCCACTCAGGCAACATTATAAATTAAAAACAAAATTTTCCGAATTTAACACTTCAAGGACCAAAGTAATTGTGAAAGTTACGCCTATGAGACAGTTCAGAGCGAAGCTGCTAGATAGCAGCAGCATGTATTACAGAGATATTAATAAACTGCTTCACTGGCGTCGACTTTTGTTACGTATCTATTACACTAAACAATTGATACAAATGAAACAGTTCTTCTTTCATCCAATTACAAACCACCAACTTTACTATTCACCGTATTCATGAAATTTCCACTTGGGTCTTCTAGTTATGGAAAAATAATTTCAAAATATAACCCTTTACTCATAACTTAGAAACTACAGAAGATGCAAGTCAGAGTCAAAAATGAATCTGAATTCAGCTTAAAAGATTAAGCTTTGACCGAAACATTAACACAAAGCAGCTCAATGTCTGATTAAATGAAAAAGGTACTTCCAAAGTTGGAGTTTGGGTCTTTTACTGCTACTTTTTTTAATATTCTTATTAGCATAAAACAAAAGAGGCTGGATAGTGGATGATAGTAAAGGAGATAAGCTGAATGTAGTTGTATGACAGCATTATTTTTACATATCTACTTTCTTTTCATTTATAACCCAAGCGGGATGCTTCCACAATACTTTTTCACAATTGCTGCAATTGTCTAGAGGAATTTCAATAGTTAATCATACTTGCTCCCAAGCTTATTTTCATAGATAGCATCTAACTATGGACAGATGCACAAGCCATTAATTGTTCTGATAATTACTTTTATTTCGATCAGTTAATAATTTAACATTTTCCACCAACACCAGCAGAAACTAAGACCATTACTTTTATATCAAACTTCTTCTGATACTTCCCATTTCATATACTAAATTTATGAACTTAAGGTAACGACTCAATTACATCGCTCCTAGCAACCAGCCTCCTCTCAAACAACAGCACGAACTTAACCAAATCTCAAGGAATGAGTACACTTGCATACTATTGAATAACCTATAAAATACATCATCATCACATCCTCCTCTCTGTTTATGTTACACTGTCCCTCTCTAGTTACCTTCCCAGTGTTTCTAATGGTCACAGATGGTTTTATCTTCAGCTTGCACTTCATCAGAATCTAAACTCACATTTCATTAATGAAGCGTTAGTACACATAAATTTAATTCAATTCAATATCAATTTTAAGGAACGAAAGTCTTGTGCAAGCCCAGCCACCTACCTCTGTTAACTTTAAAAAGGGTTTTTCACCCGAAATATTGTATTTTCTTTGTTTGTGTGTTGTTTTGTGTTGCTGCTGCCCTCTTACCTTCAACTTTGTTGGGTGTTTTTTTCCCCTTTCTTTTTCACGTCAATTTAAATTGCGATAGATTACCACTTACCTCAGAAACCACAAAAGCAATTGTTGCAGTTTCCTTTCACAGCTTGGAAGAAGGCATTGACTCAGCCACCAGCAATTGTGCCATCTCATCCAGTGATTCAGTCAGGCGAGATGCAAACTTCACTGCAGAGGTCTCATAGCTGACACGAAGTACAGTCACCGTCAGCTGCATGCTATGACAAGAAATATCATATTGTGTCAACTGATTTATTTTAAAAAAAAACTCTACTTTTGCTATTTGGAATAAACCATTTGTACTATAAACTATATTCTACACCTTTTATTGATTAATTTTCTACAGCTAAAGAATTTTAATACTAATACTATGAATTAATATCCAATAAGTACAAGGGTCATTCTATAAGCCGTGGCAACCATGTTTTTTCTTTGTGCGTTTGGAAACATTAAAAATCAAATATATATATATACATTCTGAGGAATGTGTGTATCTCAATGCCAGAACAGCAACCAAAAGTTATGGAAATATAAATCACTTTTTTGTATTATAGTACAATGTCCATAGTTAGCACAATAACATATGGAACCAGTAATAGACAGGTCAGACAGGTAACTGTCACACATTTTATCCACTACTCTTTGACAATGGTGGTGAAGGCGGTTCATCATACTTAATATACAGCCACTGATATTCAACATCCTCCCTGTAACTGACAAATAGCTGTGGATAGCTGGAACAACAGCGTAATGGAAAAGGCAGGCGATGTCGACATTGATGTTTTAAGAGAGCCTGTTTCAAGGACAGAATTTGATAGAGCTCTGAATAACTTGAAAGCAAATAAGGCAGTTGTTATTGATGAGATCCATGCAGAACTTCTTAAATCCCTAGGAGAAGAATGAATTGAAAGATTATTCAAGCTGACATCAAAAAGTTAAGAAACAGGAGAAATTCCAACTGAGTTTAATAAAAAATATCATCTACACACTTCCAAAGATAGGCACAAGCCAACAAATGTGAGAATTATCGCACCATTAGTCTAACATCACATGCTTCAAAAGTACTGACCAGAATAATATACATAAGAATGGTAAGGGTAGTAGAAAAGATCAGTTTGGGTTTAGGAAAACTGTGGAACAAGGGAAGCAATTCTGGTTATAAGATTAATACCTGAAGGGCGGATCAAGAAAAACAAAGATACATTTATGGCGTTTGTTGATTTAGAAAACGCTTTTGACAATTTATGTGTGACAAGATAATCAAAATTTTACAGAAGTTGTGGTATAACAGGCTACCTAAAGTAAATGTGAAATTGGTAGCTAAGATAACGTTTAAAAAAAGAGTAGATAGATATAAGATCGGAGAAGTTTGGTAAAAACCGTTGGTGTGTTTGCTTTGAACTTTAAGTTGCTGCTGAAAGAACTTGTAAACATTCGGATAATTAAGGATATTATGACATGATAATAAAAAAGGAATTAAGTCATATAAGTTTATTATTTATTTGAAGTATAAAGAAAGAGTTGAATAAACAGTAAACTGAAAGTTTACTCAATCACGAATTAAAACCGATCGTGTATCCTAACTACGATACAAAAGGAAGAAGATAAAAATAAAACATTAAAATGGAGTATCATCATAGAAAATACGACGATAAGCATAAATAAATAAAATGCGATAAAGTCAGATCTAAAATATCAAGATAGAAGAATACTTTATAAACTATATAAGAATCAAATGGCTATAATAAAAGTAGAGAATCGTGAGAGACATGCATCAGTTAGAAAGGGTGTGAGACAAGATTGTTGTATATTCCTGTTAATATTCAACTTTCATGTAACAGAAAATTTTCCATGTGGAATAAGTGTTCAAGGGGAAAAATCAGTATGCTACGATTTGCTGATGACATTGTATTTTTAGAGGAACAGGCTGAAGATATTGAGAAATTACTGAATGGCATGAATAAAATACTGAAGGAAGATTTTGGACTGAATATAAATCAAAACTAGACAAAAGTTATGAAATGTATCAGAAATGATACCAATCACAGTAGATTAAACATAAAAATAGGACAACTAAGTGAATTCTGCTACTTGGGAAGTAAAATAACAACTGATGGCAGAAGCAGGAATGATGTTAAAAGTAGAATACCACTAGCAAAAAGAGCCTTCATGAAAAAGAGATTTTTTTGTGTTTCAAATATTGATCTAGGACTGAGAAAGAACTTTTTAATACTCAATGTGTGGAGCACAGCACTTTATGGTAGCGAAGCATGGACTTCAGGAATACCAGAAAGAAAGAAAATTGAAATGTGGTGATACAGAAGAATGCTGAAAATTAAGTGGACAGACAAAGTATGAAATTAACGAGTTTTGGAAATGATGGGTGAAGAAAGAAGCTTGTAGAAGAAGCTTACAGAAAGAAGAGACAGGCTGGTAGATCATATTTTGAGACATGCTGGATTGGTTATTTTGTTGGTGGAGGGAACAGTCAAAGGTAAGAAATGTAGAGGAAGACACAGATTAGAATATATGAAGCAGATAATTGAAGACTTGGGTTGTAAGGGGTATGTAGAGATGAAGAGGTTAGTACAATATATGAAGGGATAGAGGATTGCATCAAACCGGTCGAAAGACTGACGACAGGAAAAAAAAAAAAAAAGGACAATTACTCCAAAGCCTGTTTGTACTACTCCTTGTTGCCACTTTACATTACTGTGTTCATCTCAACTGTAATCGAACAATGATTTCTAATTACACAATTTTGGGTTTGTCTCTCCTGGTAGATGTTAACTGCAACCCCATCTGGGGTTGGCAATTAAATGTGTATACCTGATTTCCATTTCAGAAGAAGGATGGGACTAATTGGGACGTAATTTGAAGAGATAAGAAACTAAATTTTGGAGAAGAGTTCAAATATTAGGAAAGAGTGGCAGAAGAGAATGGGAGAAACGGGAAGGCAATAAATGAGATGCTAAAGAACAGAAGAATTAGATAAGGGGTGTCAGCAGCCTCACTTTGAGCAGGATAGTTGTAAGGACATGTATAATTTTGGGGATTTCTTTTTGTTATATATAAGTAAATTGCTAGTGTCAGAGACACTTGGTGCAGTATCAGCTGTGTGAGATTGCCGTCGAGGAAGAAATAACCAGAAATGGCACTTAAATGGCAGGCCCACCCTTGAGAAGGGGAACAAGAAAGTATGTTTCCATAAACAGATGAAGCGGCTTGGAATTTTGACAAACAGTAAGCATGACAGTTGAGACACAGAAGCATTGTTTCCAAAAGGTTGAGAGGTAATGAGCTGATGGGAGATGACCCACGCATGTAAATAAAGGAGTCGGCCCATTACTGTGAGATCACTGATGTAAATAATTTGTGGACCTCAAAGTTGTTCAGGTACAATCAGTAAATCTGCACTTGGAGAGAGCAAGATTTTTCCATAAGGTAAATTGATGTAACTTAACACAAGCCTGGCAATTTAGTAGGAGATAATTGAATATTAGATGCTTCAACATAAGACTTTGTTAAGCTACTTAAGTGACTGGGCTACAGATGTCAAGGCTGGTCAGGGAGCACATAAGGAAACCCGCACATTAGGCTAGATAAGAAGAAACACACTTAAAATATTTATATCACACTGTACAGAAAGACATGCTAGTGCCGAGCTGCAAAAGATATGTGTGGTAGATTCATGAACTTTATACAGAAATAATTGCATTACACTAGTGAGATTTATTCACAGTAAAAAAAAAAAAAAAACCTACCAAAAACACACAAATAAAAGTTACATCTTTAGGTTGTTTCTGCGTAGTCCTGAGTAATAAGCATTTTGTTAATGAAGATTCGTTGGGAATATCAGTGGTTACAAGTTTTAAATTATTTATGTAGGATATTTTAACTTTTGCCACCCTTACTGAGTAACTGTGGTAATACTCCAGGAATTTCTTAAGGTATAGTATTCCCAATAATATTCACTCAAGTAACAGCAAATTATACACATGCAACTCCTCACATCAATTCATTATTACTTTTTGCTTAACTAACTTGCCACCAGCAATACATAAAGACGTTTTCTGCATTTCACAAATCACTATCTCATATAGGTTAGTTCTATAAGGCAATAATGTCTGCATACAAATGAAACAAACCTTTTTAAGTAAATTGTAGTCAAAACAATGAGACACACCTATAAAAACACAAATATATTTCAAATAAAACATAGTGAAAAATATGCAATTAGTTACCAGTCAGTGGTGATGCTGTAGAAGCAGCCATAACCATCACGACACATCGGGGCAACGCCACCTCCGACAGGAGTGTACCCCACCAGGCTGGTAGACAGGACAAAGTTGCCACCTCCACCACTGTAACAGGCGTAAAACATGACAGTGCAAGAGAATAATATGATAGCATTTTTTCTTTCAATTCGCTTGAGTCTTCATCATAAGATTCAACAGCTCATGATCACCCAAGGTATCATTGTTTACAAAGAAGAAACTTTTTAATACCAATGACTTTTTAATCCAGTCCTATTCTTTATTCTGGTTGTGTCTGTCTTTTTATGTCTCATCTTGTGTCATCTTCGATTTCTCATTCCCTACACATGACAGACACAAGACAAGCATCCCCATGGCAAACCCACTTTGATCATCTGACTGTAAAATAACACTCCAATATTCAAGAAAGGGAATACCATCAATTACCACCTAATCTTCCTAACATCTATCACCAGTAGAGTTCTGAAGCATGTTACATGCTCTAACAACAAAACCCTTATACCAAACCAAATTGATTATAGTGAAAAAACACAAGTTTCAGACAAACCAGCCTTTTTTTCTTACCATGAGATAAAAGTTTCTAATGCAGGATTGCAAGTAGGTGCAGTTTTCCCCCCGTCAAGCTTCTAACATTGTATCACACGATCATCCTAACAAACGGAGTATCACAACAAATTTGTAGAATGATACATGAGTTCATTACTGGTCAGTCACAGTAAGTAACCGTTCAATATAAGGCCTCTATTGATCTATATGTTACTTTCTTTGTCCTGCACTGAAGAATAAAATTATTACTTTTTTACTTTTTTTGTGAACAATCTTGGAGGCATCATTAAAAGGAATTTAAGAATCTTTGCCAATGGTGCAGTAGTCTATAGGACTGAGCATGGTGAGTTTGCGGTAACGCTGTGACCTTGTATTCAGAAGGATGTGGATTCAAATCCCCGTCCAGTCAACTATATTTGGGTTTTCCATGGTTTCCCCAAATCACCCTAGGCATATGTCAGGATGGTTCCTTCAAAAAGTGATGGTTGAATTCTTTCCCATTCCTCAACCCCAGTTCTTTCCCACCTGTTATGACATCAATGAGGTGAAAAACCAAACAAACAAAACTAGAGAAAAGTAAAGAGTTCCAACTGTATAAATTTCAGCAAGACCCTGGTGTTATTTTGACATGGTGCATTAAATGGTAACTTAAACTGAAGTGTAAGGTAATGTGCACATCGAAGAATTCTGTCTTACACATATATATATATAAAAAAGCCAATTATAATGAATCCTTCCAGTTTTGGGAATAACAGCACAAAGCTGCTTGCATGGCTGCTTGCTATGTAGCTTGCGAAAATGCTTCTGGATTTAAACCTCATTGACACAATTACAGGTGGAAAAGGACTGTATTCAAGGAACTGGTTAGCCTTTTAAAGGAACTATCTTGCCATTCACATGGAGTGATTTTGGGAAACCTTGAAAATCCCAAATCTGTATAGACGGCAGGGAACTCGCGTCCTCCCGACTGCGAGGCCAAAGCGTTACGGCTCACCCATCGCCAAATTGGTAATCAAGTTGTGTCAGGATTGTCTGTCAGACCAACGACATAATTGCGAATTGAATTTGTCAGCAAACTCTCAAACACCCAGTAATATAGTTGCAATTACAGGAGAGATTAAATCTGGCAAGGCATTAATTCTTTTCTTGTGCTATTAGAGATTGGAATGCATAGAACAGAGATTAATTTTGGTGCCAAGCACATACTACAACCATAATTCTGTGACCTACGAAATACAGTTGCAGATCACCTTTGAATAGATTATTTATCATACCAGCTTCTCAGCTTATTCTATACTAATTACATTAGCATAAAAGATTTCAGTTTTTATTTTTTTACTTTTCCATAGACAATTTTGCTAGTAATGAAATAGGAATGAATAACTTTCTTAATTACAGTTCCACATAATTTCAAGTACATCTGACTGGCAACATAATTTTAATACCAACCCATTTATAGATAGTTTTCTAGTTTTTCAATAACTTACAATCTCTTTACTACAAAAATTATTTTGTCCTTCTTTAAAACAAAATGTGTAGATTTAACGCTTGGTAGACATTTGGAATATTTACAACTAGATCCCAACAACCAATAATTATCAGCATATAAACACCCTCTTATGTTAAATTTCACTACTAATTGGCTAATAATATAATTTTATAAAAATTTTACCTGTCATAAAAATATAATAAAATTTTTAAGACTTATTTCAGTTATTACCACAATTGTCCTGAAAGTATGACTTAGTTAAATCATGTCATCAAATCACAGACTACAATTAAATGTAGCTTAATAATTATCACCCTTCACATAATGTACCAACCATACAAAATAATCAGATTCATTAACCCTACAACTGAATCTAACACAATGTTGTGGCATTAGCTCTTACAAAAGAGCCAGGTAATGTACCTCGCAATGTAAGCTGGGTGTGAGTAGAGAGCAGGTACCGGTCGTCCAGTCTCAACGGCCGTCATGTACAGTCCTAATAGGTGGCGGTCACAGCCGGCATTGCTGCGAGCTTCAGTCATCAGTTGATCGTGACGCGCTATCGCACGTCGGAGAAGTGAAGCCCGTTGCGACACCTACCAACAATACCACAAAAAATGGAACATCTTTACAACCCTATTTCTTTTTAACCATTTCGAAATATAAATAAGATGATAATGTTGCTTTAACATTGTATCAACTCTTGTTGAAGAAATGAAATATTTCTAGTATTTGTATGACCTAATAAAGAAACTATATTTAAGATAATGCTCTGAGTAAACTATACACATGTCAAATTAAAGCTCATGCATTATTGTTTAGATGCATAGTGTGTTCTACTTTTATAAGAAAATGGGTTGGATTAAAGATATGCAGAATTAATAATATCAATTATTACATCAGTGAGTTTTTTTAAATTTTAATTAGTGATTTATCACTTGTTGATTTTGTTAGAACCAGGAGAACAAAGGAGAGACTTAAGTCATGTCCCTCCAAAGGAAACATTCAGGCATTCATCTGGAGAGACTATTGAAACCGTGGAAAACCAAAATCTGAATTTCCAGACCACAGATTGAACCTCCATCCTTCAAAATGACAGGCTTTAGAAGGAGAAACTATCTTCCACTAATAGTAATGTTATTCTGTATGTTAAATGTCTATTTTATAGGCTACAGAGGGTTGTCCCAAGATTGAAAGTAACAAATTTATTCGTTACTCAAATGAGAGAGTATAACTGTTTCACTAGTATCCTGTTAGCCATCACTTTTCACAGTTTCCTGTATCATCTTACAACAAACATAGTGGTCATGAAAATGAGAAAGGCCCTATTTCGCCTGCTGGAAATCTATTTTCTGTAGTTTTCACTGTGTAAGGGATAGCATAACTTGTGGGAGACAGTGAAAACAAAGTCTCCTAGGAATACAGTAAGAATAAACAAAACAGGAGAATCAGGGAGATAGTAAAAGAGGAACCACTACAACACATGATGGAAAAATAAAAATTACAATGACCAGGCCTGAAAGGCAAACTGTTATCATCCAGGACTTCAATCCCCAGTCCAAGCAACTAGGTTTCAGATTTTGTTGAAAACATTCCAGGGAACCATTCAATGGTTCATTCAAAAGGAAATGGCTAATTACCTATTGGTCCATTCAATCTCTACTGGTTCAAATTACCTCAATGTAAATGAGCTGTAAGGCCATAGTAAAATAATAAGAATAATAATAATAATAATAACTACAATGACTTGAGCATGTGAAGAGATCAGGAGAGGAAAAGAAAACTAGGGAAAAAGTAAGATTTGAATTAAAGATGCATTGAAATACAAGGGTGAACAGATGGAAGAATGGAATGGAACCAAAAAAATTTATTAAAGTTGAATACAGTTGAATAATAGAGTTTGTGGGTGGGTAGGAAATAAAGAAGCACTTGTTTGCAGCAGATCTAAACTTGTTTGAAACCGCCCAGTGATGACATTTTTTGGGTTATTTTCTACACCTTGTCAATATTGGGGCCATTCAGGGCGAGAAAGGACTGGGGGCAAGAAATGGGAAGGAAATCAACAATAGCCTTTTGAAGGAATCATTCCAGGATTCAGCTGGAATGGTTTTGGGGAACCTTGGAAAATCAAAATCTGTACAGCTGGATGGGGATTTGAACCTGCACAGTAAAGACGTACATAGGTATACACAATGTACAGAAACATAACATATCTTCATAAGAACAATATTAGAGCACAGTGAAACACTAAATTTTGTTAAGATTAATATGGGAACTGTTAAAAAAAATCTGTGTATTTACAGTTTCAGTGTTTCATTAAAAATGACATTTTTTGGGAGAGTGGTTTATCAATTGTTTTATAGAAATACGAACTGTATCACAACAGGCAACCAAATAACCAGTAACACAAGCTCTCAATGGTCACTGTAACTTATAATATTGCATGTAAGAAAAACGTACAGCTTTAAATACATAGTGGGAATTATGACTTGATAGTTCCTTTACTTTTGTAATTTTCTTAGGATTTCATTGTTATTTAGAAATACGTATTAGCAAAATATGTATTGCCTTGTTTTATAGAGTAAATATAGGGCCTTGGAAAATAAAAGATGTACCACCCGCTGTTCTAGTGCATTTGTACATTTGGTAAAATGAAGCAACAACTTCTATAATATTGCTAAGTATCAATCTTAAAATTAGCCGATACCTTACTGTCACAGAGAAATTGTATATAACATTACTTCCCTTGTAATCGTAGGCTTCCGCGGCCGGAGTCAGTTGATTCTTGGCTTTCCGGGTGGCGCCGTGTCATGTTACTTAAAACCGACGTTTCGACCCTCATTCTGGGGTCTTCTTCCAGGGCATAACTGTGTCTCGGTCAGCGAGTGGTCTTATTTTATAGCTGAGGCCCGCGTCCGTCTAGATGGTTCGATTTGCCCGGCCAATCAAAGGTCCGAGCCGTCACGTGGTTCATTGGCCTGGCGGGGCGCGGCGCAGTCTGGTGGGAGGTGACACGTGACATGCTCTCTCCGCAACAGCGAGAGCCAGGTGTCGTGCAATTTCAGCCCGTTGTCTTCGTTAATATTGTTTGGGCGTTTTGCAATTTCTAACGCCTCCTTTACCCTCCTTGGCCACCATTTATCCTCACGCACTATAAGTTTGGTGTTTCCAAAGTCTATAGCATGATTGGTTTCAGCTGCATGCCGTGCAATGGCGGATTTATCAGTGTTATTAGATTTATAGTTGCGGATATGCTCATGCAGCCTCTCCCTTATAGTGCGCCCCATCTCTCCTATGTACACCCTACCACAGGTGCACGGAATCTCATACACCCCGGCAGCCTGTAGTGGAAGCAGCCTGTCCTTGACCAGCTGATTACTGACTTTGCTGTGTGCTTTGTAGACAGGTTTTATGTCAACTTTTTTGAACAGCTTTCCGATTCTGTCAGTAACGCCACTTATGTAGGGTAAAACCACAACTTGGTGTTCCTGAGAGGTGGCTTGGTTAGATGTTGAAGTGGTGGTTTTATCTGTCGTCGCTGCATGTAATGCCCGTCTAATACAATGATTATGGTAGCCATTGGACTTGAATGTGTGTTGCAGTGCCTCCAACTCTGTCGTCAAACTGTTTGCGTCACACACTTTCGTCGCTCTTGTACATAAGGTCGTGAGGACGCCTCTTTTTGTTGCTGGGTGGTGGTGCGATGCGGCATGTAGATATCTGTTTGTGTGTGTCGGCTTCCGATACACTGAGTGTCCAAGGGTCCCGTCGTCACGTTTGGTTACTAGCACGTCTAGGAACGGCAGCTGTCCTCGTTCCTCCGTTTCCATGGTAAATTTAATTTTAGGATGTGCTTTATTTATATAATCCAGGAATTTGTCAAGGGCACTTCGTCCATGGGGCCAAACAACAAATGTGTCATCAACATAGCGTAACCACAGAAGCGGTTTGAGGGGCGCGTTATCCAACATTTCGGTCTCCAACGCCTCCATAAAGATGTCCGCCGTTATCACCGAAAGCGGTGAGCCCATGGCCGCTCCTTCCACTTGGACGTAAAATTTCCCGTCGAACTTGAAAAACTTTGATTTGAGACAAAACTCGGCCAGGTCAGCCCATTCTTCTGAGATGTTGAAGGCCGATAGCTTGGTGCATATTATTGTCACTGCTTCTTCCATACGTACGTTAGTGTAGAGCGACAGGCTGCCTCCACTACATGCTGCCGGGGTGTATGAGATTCCATGCACCTGTGGTCGGGTGTACATAGGAGAGACGGGGCGCACTATAAGGGAGAGGCTGCACGAGCATATCCGCAACTATAAATCTAATAACCCTGATAAATCCGCCATTGCACGGCATGCAGCTGAAACCAATCACGCTATAGACTTTTAAAACACCACACTTATAGTGCGCAAGGATAAATGGTGGCCAAGGAGGGTAAGGGAGGCATTAGAAATTGCAAAACGCCCAAACAATATTAACAAAGACAATGGGCTGAAATTGTACGACGCCTGGCTCTCGCTGATGCGGAGAGAGCATGTCACGTGTCACCTCCCACCAGACCGCGCCGCGCCCCGCCAGATCAACGAACCACGTGACGGCTCGGACCTTTGATTGGCCGGGCAAATCGAACCATCGAGATGGACGAGGGCTTCGGCTATAAAATAAGACCACTCGCTGACCGAAGACGCAGTTCTGCCCTAGAAGAAGACCCCAGAATGAGGGTCGAAACGTCGGTTTTAAGTAACATGACGTGGCGCCACCCAGAAAGCCATGAATCATTACTTCCCTTGTTCAATGGCATGCTTCACATTCTGGAGTTGCAAGGTAATGACAAACTGTCACAACAAGTATGGTTTAAATATATAGTTTATATACAAGCGTTAAAATTTATCTTTTGCCATTTATTTTCCTTTTGTTTGTTCTGTCTAAAAAGCCTCTCATACCAACAACATTTGACCGTGTCTGAAATATTCTTCTATTGAGTTCATTCTTTTTTACTAAAGATCTATAAAATTTTCTCTCCGCAAATATTACCTTCAAAACTTCTCACTATGCAACTATTATTATTTCAAAAACTTAATCCTCTGCTAGATTATCCTGTCTTGGTCGCTAGCTTTTCCAACAAATCTCCTCTGTTCTTTTTCCAGAGATCCTATATTTTCAAACATACCAGAGCAAACAGTCTTTATTAAACCTGCTATTCTTTTTATTAATTCCTTAAACTTTTGTTTTATTAATATTACTCCCTTTATCAGTCTAAATATATAATTTTATTTATTTTAATGAACTGCTATGTTACAAAACGTCAAAAGGGACAAGTTGGAATGTGAGGGTGTCAAAAGAACAAGATTCGAAAATACGTTAAACAGATAATTTAAAAAACAAAAAAAACGTGGGTAGTATGGATTTTGTGATTAAATATTGATGAGCAGAGCATTATTTTTTTTTTCAGCACACTTGTTTCAATTAGTTGCATTAATTTTACTCACTGTGAAGGCTGGGTCCAACATGGCTCTGACCCACTCCATCTGCTCTGAAGTACACGAGCGCATTGTTTCAGTGCGACCGTTGTAGTATGCCCGCGTGGTAGCTGTCTCATATGTAGGAGCAGGCCTGAGAAGCAACAAAGCATTTTTCCAATAGGAAAGTAGTATCCAACACAAGGAATAAAGCTTTTCTATTTATGCAAGAAATTCATACTGAAAATGTCGACCGAGGCTTTTTTTTACATTCTAACTACTAATTATAAGAAAGCATTTAAAATTTTCAAAAGCACATTAGTAATGATATTATGGAAAAAAATAAACAGCTTTTAGGCAATATAAACAACAAAGGATAGGGAAAATGACTCATCACTCACAAAAGTTGGAGGCTATGATGAATGAAAAACATATGTGATGAAAAACAAACATATAAAATATTTTGGTTTTACACCTTATTCATGTTCTACAAACTGAGTCATATGGTTTGGCAGGTGTGCACACGCCAAAGTTTTCCACCTGACTGGCAGGGCAGTAGAATAAAGGGTGGGGGAGGAGATGGTAAGGATGAACTATAAATATTTTGGGAAAGACTAAGATGATATATATAAAGGGAACAATGGAGGAAAAAATTGCCATGAGGCGATATTTATGTGGAAAGGAAAGATAAATTATACCAAATACTCATCAAAGTTGATGGGAGGAGGGCAGCAGCAACACAAGATAATATAGAAACAAACAAAAACACAATATTTCAATGTTAACCTTGAAAGCAGTGGTGATAAAATTAATATGTACAACAAACTGGTATGGAGTGTTAAACCAAACAATAAATTAATTTGGAAGAAATTTGTTACTAGCTAATGATAACAATGATAACACTAATAACAAAGAGTGATGGGTCAAAAGGCAGAACTTTATCAGTGGTTGAGGCCAGGTGGGTGTCTGGTATCCAGGATATTTTGGTATGCAAGTTCCCATCTCTGAAGTTCTCAAGCTGCTATGCTTTCGGGGAAAACTGATTGCTATCACAGTGAAGCAGTCATTGAGATTATTAGAATTGCGGTAATTGGCATGTTCCATATTGGAAGGTATAAGTTGTGGGTGTGGACTGTTTGTCTAAGGCAGTTTATTCTGACTGAGAGTTGCTGTGTAGTGTGTCCTATAATGGAACCAGTGCAGTAGCGGCAGGTTAGCTGGTATATGATGTGTGTTGTGGAGCATGAGGTATGCCCAATGATGAGGAATGTTTCCCCTGTAGTAGTGTTGTAGCGGGTGGATGCATGCTTCACGTTTTGCAGCAAGGTCTATTGCAAGCAAAAAATCCATATGGTGTTTCTGGAGAGTCTGGCAGAGAGTTTTTGTGGATACCAGACACCCACCTAGGCTCAACAACTGATAAAGTTCTACATTTTGACCCATCACTCATTGTTATTAGTATTATCATTGTTATCATTAGCTAGTAACAAATTTCTTCCAGATTAATTTATTTATTTATTGTTTGGTTTAACACTCTGTACCCTTTTGTTATATACATTAATTTTACCACCACTAGCGATATATATTTATGTATATCATCTTAGCCTTTTCCAAAATATCAATAGTTCGCCCTTACCACCCCCACCACCAATCACATCTGACAAATATTCAAGCCACTAACGATTACAATTTTGAAAACAAACAAGGACAGGCAGAGTAAACCCATCATTTTCTTAAGTAGGTAGCAGAATGGGTGCGATGATACACACGCAATAAACACAAAGACAATTACACATTATGTCGGAGAAAAGTGTTAACATTTGATGCATGTGTCTAGCAATGATGGCTTACCATAATTTTGCATTATTATGTTCATCTATTTACAAAGTCATCACAACCCTCCTGCCTCCATCTTTGGAAAGTGATGGGTTTAGTTTCTGCGGCCTTATGATGCAGATGATATGTCGTTCCCCTATCTTCATTAGGTACATAAATTGTTTGAAAAGATCAGAAGCATACTGTTGATTACCAGCATGGATGTGCTAATAACATGAACTAAAACCACTTGTTGATAGTATGTCCACACACAGAACTATGATGACCACTGATCATTTCACAGAGTACTGCCTATGAAACTGGCTAGCACAGATGGCAAAGATGTTATATAAGCATTATTAGCCATGTACTACTGTTCTTATCGAGCAGCTAAAATTCTGATGATGACAGAGCAAATCAACAAAATGTTTTGTTTTATAACAACATCCAGCTGTAAATCTATGAATATTATATCACACTGAAACGCTTGGAAAACCATAATTCACACATTTCTCCTTCCATGTTTATTTTCATACCATTTATGATATATTTAACAAGTCTACTCACCACTAACATTCTTAAATGACAAGTACAGGATCTGTCCGCCATAATCCATAGCTTACATATTTTCTCTTGCTCTTCACATCCATAACAACATCATATATGTAATACTTTCCATAAATGTAACTGGCACTAGACAATTTAATGTAATCAAGTATTCAGTCTTTTCTGTATTCTAGTCCAGTAAACTGGATTCTGCTGTTTACAAAAGCATGCCACGGATATCAGTAACAGTGTCTTACTTGCCATGCATCTTGTAATAAGTAAGCTGAAGAGCCATCTGAACAAAGGAGTCTGGATGCAGCCGGTGCTTCTGGATGAATGTCTTGCCATAGTTTCGGTAACGTTCAAATGCCATACACACTGCCCAGTGCTGCCAATTCAAAAACAAAATTCACAATTTACAGAAACATTGTCAGTTAAAAACACTGAAATTTTATTCAAAACAATTACTATAAGTCTAATATTGCTTTAATATTTACAAAACACATTATATTTCACACATTTTATAAGGGAGTCATATTTCATTCAGACGTAATACTTTAATACAGAAATGAAAGATAACCATAGTTGAAGGGAGAAGCACACAGTGGCAAAAAAAAAAAAAAAAAAACTACAGCCCTCTTCTGCTTTATCTTTCCTTTCCATATTGATATTTCCTCACGGTATTACTTTCTGCTCCACTGTCACTGAGAAGTGATGTTTTAGTGAGTAAAAATCTAGTTTGTGAAAATCTGATTATGCCAGGACTACTGATCAGTCATTTCAGTAATAAATTTAATATTAATTCAAGTTTTTCTTTGTATACAGTTAGCAACACATCAACACTTAACAGTTGGGGCACTACTTCAGTAATTATGAAGAAGTCAGGGATGAATACTCACATTTGGTTCCAGATACTTGTGGACACGTTCCACCTCTGCCTTCAACATGTCATCTAGCACAAAACAATATTCTTTGGGTGGTACCAGTGTATTCCTCGTAGGAATGGCATCAGACTCTGTGGGCCAGACTCCCTGTGTATCTTGTATGGCTGTGTATACATAGAACAGAGCTGCCACACTTATCATACCATCATATGCTGTGTGCTGTAAGCAAAAGGAGTTAGTATATTGGCATCACAGCTTATTAATAAAAATGTAATTAAATATGGGAATAGTCTTTCTTATTATTTACAAGGCATGTTCAGAAATAATGCACTATTATAAAATAACTGTGGAAATTATTTTATTGTAACAATAAAGGGCATACCCTAGTATTTTCTGATATTGTTTCTACTGGTAATAAGACATTTATGAGAGTGAAGACCAAGTTCAGAATAACCAGTTCATAAAACAAAAATAAGCATTAAGACAGTCAGTACATGCATATCTCATCTGCAATAGACATGGTGACAACTAGCAATGACATGGAGGAATGAGCAAAAGACATGTGACACTAACATAAGTAATGGTTGTATATGCAATGTTCCAAAAAGCCTAAAGAAATAGCAAAAATTACTGACACTCCTTCGAGTAATTTCAAATCAACTTTAGACAAAAATATGTGATAAAGCACTGGCAAATATATAAAATGTTAGCAATATTCCACTACTGAGCATTTTAATGATATATATGCTGTGAATGCACATCAACAAGTTTTACTCATTACAAACATCAATATTCTAATCTTACAGCAGGAAACTCCACCAAATAGTTATCGTAAAACCAGGATCTTCCCACACTTCCACCCAAGCTTTGAATCCATCAAAATTACCAAATCCAAAGTTCATTAGTTCCTATGCCTTAGTACAATCCTTCCTCTTACTCGACAAAATTTCAGTCTTAATAATACAGAAATTCTCAGGAAACAAACCAAACACTCATTTCACAATAGTTATAAAACATGGCAATGGACCTTGTCACCATCTCAAAACAGCCAACAATTACTATATATTATGAAGGGAAAGAACTATCCACAGGGCACACAATTTTTTGGATACCAAACTTTACCCTCAGCTTACTTCCATCTAATTAACTAATGATGTAAAGGCTGTAAGTATTCTCTAATAACATTTATCAATTTTTATTATGACAAACTATCAAAAAATACTTGTAAGTAACCAGAATGGTGACTGAAAAAACCTAGATTATTCAACTGTCTTAAATGTCAATTACTCATAAATCATCTAATTTCGAGTTTCACTATTTGAGCTCTCTTTGACAATGTCAAATATAAATGGTTACATCTCTCATTTGCCTCCCCCATTTCTCCCTCCCTCCCCCTTTCTATCTCTCTCTCTCTCTCTCTCTCTCACACACACACACACACACACACACACAGAACCAGCCTACTGCAGAACTGATAAATAATGTATATGCAAATAAATATAGCAATGGTAAAGCACTCTGGTGGGACTATTTTTTACTACCATGTTAAAAAGCTTAAAATTCGTCACTCACATCAGACAGACCTCCAACAGCACCATTTCCATAAAATATTAGCATTAGGCTCTTGTCTGCCCAGCGTAAGCCAAAGTTTCCAGACAAAGAACGCAGCCCTACAGATCCCTCTGAAGGGTCTGGCTGGTCGCCGTCTAATACCAGGGCGAACAGAGACGATTCAATGTCTGCCAGTGTTGCCTCGTTGACTGGGCTCAGCTTACGCAGGTGAGCATAGTTCTGTAAGCATAGAGAAGGAAATTGTACCAACTAACAAGAGTTAATAGTCCACCAAAATATAATCCACACACAGAACACTATAATACATATATTTCAAAATTTCAACTTCATTTAAAACATTGTCCAAAATTTGTTACTGCACTGCCTAGAAGTCAGATGAATAAAATGACATGCCTTTAATATTATTAAATTAGCTGTCACTTGAGACCTCAATTTTTAAAGCACTAAATTGTTGAAAAATAGAGTAAAATAAACTTAGAAAAGTTTCTGTACAAAAGCAGGTAAGGTATTTTACATTGTTACTCCTTTTCAGCCAGTAAGTCATAAAATACTTTAATAGAAAAGAAGGGAGATTTTTTAGCATTTTACAGTTTGCAGATGGTTACATCATTAGGAATATGAATGTTCACAAGGAATGAAGATTAAATCAGCCATGATATTTACACATTCACCTTGATAAATATCAGAAGGTCACAGAAAACCAAAATCTATATAGGTCGGTTACGTATTGATGTTACAAACTTTCAGTGATGGTGAATATATCAGTTTGAGGTAAGCACCCTGTTCACGAAATGACAAGAGTAAAAAGTTATAATTGTTTTGTTGGAAAACGTTTCCTTTTCCGTATTTTTATTATTATTATTTTATATTACGTTTCCTGTTTCTGTTTAAGCAAGTTTTTCGGAAAATCCTCTAAAAATTGCTGTGGCTTGTGTTTCCTTGTCTGTCCAGATTTAGTGACTAGACAGGTAAGTAATTTTATTCATTTTGGTGAAATGTCTTTATTCAGTGAGCATAAAATAATTAAGTCTCATTTCACTAATACCACAGACTTTACCAAATATAAATTCAAACTTTGTATAATATCTTTCTGAAATGCCTGATCAAGTAGGAATTGACTGACCTGATATTATTACTTTTGGTAAAGATTCAATTTAGCTACTCCACTGGCCTAAGAACTTCAAATAAATGTAATTTATTAACATGGCTCAAGTCTTTAATCAATTTAATCTAAAAGTAGGCTTCAATAATTAGTTGGATCATCGCAGACTGTATCACACATAATATTATCTCTAGAAATTTTGAGCCAGCAAAAATTCAGAAAAGTAGATAGTACCACATCTAGAGGAAATAATAATGCATTCATTTGTCAGTAAACTCTGGACCGACAGTAGCATTTCAAAACTTTAGTCCTGACAAAAATACAGCAATACATAAGCTGGCACAAAAAACAAGAACGCCAATATTTTTACAAAATTTAGGAAAGCTTTCTATACCAGAGAATGCAATGACTTTTTATTCTACTATTACTACTTTCTTTCTGAAAAAAAAAAAAGACTGGATTATTTAGCATTGCTTGTACCTTTCATTACTGCGATAATTTTTGAACAGGAAGTGAACAGCCTCAGAGTTCCTTACCCGTGCCCAGCTGTCTCGGTTGTCACAGGTAAGAACTGCGATGCTCGGTGGTGATGGTTCCTTATTGCACCGTCCAAGTATGTCCTCAAGCTGACGCTCCCACTCAGGTGGTGTTAGTGGCGTCACACCATCAGGACGCAGTGCTTCCACACGGTACAGCCGGCCACAACGACACACAACCAGTACGTGTGATGGGCAGCGGCCTTCCTTAGCTGTCAGCAGTTCCATGCATGGTTTAACACGAGATCTTCAAATATATAGTAGTGACAGTGAAAATGCAGTCAGGTAATTAAAATGAAGAAGGACAGGGAAAGTTAACCCCATCAATCACCACAGATGAAGGTAACAATGAACGCATAAGCACAAACATATTTTGCAGCAGTGTTTCTCAAACTGTCATCCACGAATCAACACCGGTCCGTTAAGATGGCACAGGTGGTCCGCAGGGCAGAATGTTAAAAATTTAGATTCCATACTGTATAAAACTATACTCAAGTATAAGCTATAAGCACAACTACTTAAAAGCCATGAATATTTCAATGACCAGGCACACATCTAGATATGAAGATAGGACAGCACTTTTCCTACAATAGCCTATTCACTAAATACGTTTTCAGTCGGCATCAAAGAGAGTGCCATTCACTTAAGGATTATGTTAACGATAATTTTCTGAGGGTCTTGTAGGTGTGAAGGTTTGCAGAACATGGGAGGGATGTTAACAAAAGAATGGTGAAGGAAACAACAATAAAAGGGTCAGGTCTCATTTCTTTTATTTTGTGCATGTAGTGCAGCATCCAGCCTACAGTAACATTATAATTCCTTTGATTAATAAATATTAAGAGTCTGCACAGCATGTAATTAATTTTTAATAGTTCACTTCAACCTCCAAAACTGTGTTTTCATAAGAATTCAAAACATGCTTGTAGATTTTTTATGTATTAATGGTACAATACAAAATGTCCCAGATGTTACACATAAGTGAAAATTAGACCAATACATGTACATGGCTTGCAGTGTTATTTTTGTTAATTTGCTGGTCCTCAGGATGATAAAAGATTAGAAAGCCAGCTTTACAGTATTTTGATATCAACTTGAATCTTGAGTAGAAGAGGATATATGGCAAGGGGATCGGATCTGTACCCACCAAGATTCAGCACATGATTCTAGTGATGAGTTCCATCCAAACTCCCTAAATAAGAACTAGCTTACCTTGATACCAAGGTATCTCCCTGCCCTCAACCTCCGATAAAACCCTTCCAGCAGACCCAACACTTATTATTATCATTTATTTATATTCACTGTAATTCAGAAAATAAGCAGCAATAGGAAAAATAACCAGTCAACTTATTGCATATGAAGGCTGAAATGAATACTAAAACATGAATATACTTTACAATATTGCAGTAAAATCCCATGTAAGAGGTAACACAAATGGCAAGAGGAAGATGTGTACAGTTTCATTGTACCCATATTCCATATTAAAAACTAACTTAGTCCACAACCCAAAGGTTGGTTGAATCCCCCCAAACAGTCATACTAAGCCACTGCATCAGAGGTAAGATGGCCAGTTTCTATCCTCTACGACCTACAGTTTAATGACTATCTTCCATATATTCATATTTACTTCTTAGATTTAATACATTTGCTACATTTTAAATAGCTAATATTTCCACACAATTTTCAAGTCAGTATTTTCAGACTCCCTCCATCACCACCTTTTGCTTTGCTCTCCTGGTTAGCCATACGCATGGTGAATATCAATGGGACCACATCTGATCTTTTCTCCATGTCTCTTACCTAGAACCAAGACTAAGGTTCACCACTTAAACATCCTGTTACATATGTTTGTCCTTTTTTGTACCACCTTCATATGGCAAGTGCACAGTTTACTTTCCCTCTCCTTCCTTATACATATATAATATGAAAATAAGGAACGATAATATCAGTAATCCAGTCACACGCCACAGATGAAAGTAGGAGAGCCATGATAAACACAAAACATAAACACATTTTTCTAAATTATGTTATTTTTTTGCTTATGGTGGCCCTCATGCCTTTACCTGTGGTGAGTGATGGGTTTATTTTTCATATCCTTCCTTATAATTATATATACATGCACATAATAATTGGGATAGAGAAAATGCTGTCAGACATTGAAAATGAGGAAGCAAAGGAGAGTCCCGATTAACACAAACATGAATACGCTTTACAATATTTCAGTTAAAATGTTAATAATTGAGAGAGAGACAAGACTTTTGGCTTGGGAGGTGTGAACGTACCAGACTAAGAATTTGGGCAAGGCATAAGCTTTTTGGCAATATGAGGAGTGATGTATGCAGTTCAGGAGTGGTGAGTTGATAGGGGATGCTTTATTATTATTATTTTTTTGCTGTCATCAGTCTTTCGACTGGTTTGATGCAATCCTCCATCCCTTCCTATCTTGCACTAGCCTTTTCATCTCAACATACCCCTCATAACCTGTAAGCATCTTAGAATTTTGGTAAATTCTATCCTCTCACCTTTAGGCTTTAGAGGGAAAGCTTACTCTGTAGGTAAAGATAGTTTTCATTTCATGTATAGGTTATGGGAGTGAAGCTTTATGTAGCATGAGGATACAGTAACCAAACACACTAAATAAACCCCTTTAGGAATAATAAAAGTAGTCAAAATTAAATAAATACTCTAAATAAATCTTCTTTAAAAGAAAGAAAACATCAGTTTGGGAGGAAATAGGTTAAATCCCCCAAGTTCAGTTCCAAATAATAGATTTTGATATAGGTTAACTTTACAGTTTCTAAACCAATTTGAATGCAGTAAAGACTTTTAGTAGTTGCTAAATGCCGAATATAAACTTTGAATAATAATAAATAAACTTTAAATCAACTGAAAACTAAATAATCATCAGTAATCCAACTTTGTAATTATGAGCTTCTAACTGGGGAGCATTTTGTCATTTTTAAACCAATTTAGGAGCAAGAAAGTAACTCAATACTTAATAATCCAACTATACTAATTTTCTGTAATGATATTAACACCTTTTACTAACCTTAAATATGATAATCCAAAATAATCCAGTTTAGTACACAAGCAATTTCTAATATTTGGCATTTCACTGTTTTCACACACTTTCGAACAAAATAAAGTAATTGTAGGGAAGTAATCATGCAATTGAAATATAAATTCACTAAAATTTCGTAGTTTCTGAACGTTTAAATAACTTAAATTAATTTTTATACTTCGTCAGATGCTCTGCACTTTTAATAATTTTTTTATCTCAAAATCCTAGAGAACATTCGAAATAAAAAGTAGATTTCTGGAAAGAACTAAAAATCTAATATCACATATAATAATTTCAAGTAATTCCAAGTAACAGAACCAATTTTATAGAGATCTTAAAATTTATTTCTCATTGCAGGCACGTGCATAGTTTCGAAATTAATTTCCAACCGATCTAAAGTAGATACAGAGATGAGATAACTTTCAGAATACGTGATTTAATTCAGAGTATCTCGTGGTAATTTTATATTTGCGATAAAAGTAATAGGAATAAAGTTATAAAATTAAAACTGAAATTGCACTTTGGTTACGTCGTAGTTTAACTTTCCCTGCACCAATCTTAATAAAAATTACACCGATAGACTCAGGAATTTTTATATAACAAAGTGATAATAATATAATTTGCATAAATTGTAGCGTTAATAAAATGACGAAATGTAGAAATTTCCAGAACAATAGTAATTCCCCAGAGTAGAAAAGTAGTTCACTCCTACGCTAAGATCTTTTAAACCAGATGCTTAAAATTATTCACTAAATATCCATTATTTCACAATTAAATATGTCGGAACACTGCCACACCTAAAGTTTTGGATAACTGTTTAGTTACTGAGATATTTCAGATCTAAATCGTCTATGTGTTAGCAGAAAGTTGTATTTTGGCTCTGACGTCAGCGAAGGTATAAAACATGACGCGTGGTGAAGACGGGGTCTTTTCCGGGTTTGAAGTTGTACTAATAAGATGTTATAAGTGTGTGCGCTGGTGAAGTTGGTAGCTCCTGGATTTTGGTTGGCAGTACCGGGTCAGCCATCATGATATTTCGGCATGTGGGGGCGTGGCACTTATGTTGACATGAACTTGTAAACATTTCAAAGGGGTCGGTCGGTTTTATTTTCTCTCCATAATCTGCAAACTGTTGGAACGATTGTTCGATATGCCTAATCAACTTTAAGAATGCTGTTTGAACATTGAATTTCATTTTAAATAAACTTGAAGAATTTTTGGGAAAGTGAACTTTTTATTTCGGTAGCTGTTGAAATACCTTTTCAATATTTGGGGTCATCAAATATTGTGGCGACCTTTAAGCATTCTAGTTGAATATCCTGGCAACATGGTCAAAGCAAATTAACATTTTCAGTAAGTTTACATCGAACAGTGAAGTGCTATCAAGAGTTTAAGTTAAGGCACTTAGGCGATACTACAACCCCGGTATCGACCTAGTTCCTTACAAACCCACATCTTTAATTATCTCCTTCATATATTCTAATCACTGTCTTCCTCTGCAGTTCTTACCTTCGACTGTTCCTTCCACTAAGAAATTAACCAATCCAACATGTCTTGAAATATGACCTACCATCCTGTCTCTTCTTTCTGTAAGACTCTTCCACAAAGTTCTTTCTTCACCCATCATTTCCAAAACTCGTTCATTTCGTACTTTATCTGTCTACTTAATTTTCAGTGGCTTCATGATATTCTGTACCAAATAGACAATGCCATATTGAAAGAGAACACAGACAATCAACCAATCATTTAGGAAAATTGAATGCATAACAATTATTGCAATGTAGAAGGAGAATAACAAATTGTTACAGCACATCAAATTGCTAAACTCTGTTTTTCTATATCACGTACAGTCCTCAACATCAACCCATTGTACACCAGGATGAACGGTCATAGTCTGACAGTTTATATTCAAAATTTGGACAGTCAAGTTGACAGCCATGCTGTTTTATAGAATTTCAATATTTGCATGACAGTTTGAACATCAGAATCTTCCATAAAACAACAACACAGCTCTGAAGGTGAACAAACTTATTACAATATCCTATATGCTAATCACCCTCATCTTTAAACACTGGTAATGCATCCACTATTTGTTTCATGTCCACAAATAGAGTTGTCCTTTTTATATTCATTTTTATTTCAGTGGTCTAACATATCATTTTTCAGTATAATTTTTCTCCCTTTCTCAATTTGCTTCCTTTGCATTAAAATAATAATTATAATATAACAGTAATAATATAACTCTGAAGGCCCATTCCACCTTCCCACTTTTGTCCCTTGGTTACCAACAATATTCATTCATTCATGTAGTAGCATTCACTTCAAAAGCTAATACAAAGAATGTCTGACTATGTTCATCTCAGCTATCCTCCTGCATTCGGCTTTGTTAAGTGACCATTTATTTTCTCATTCCTTGGACAAAGCAACTTCAAATTTACAATATTTCTTATGATCTGACAATCATATGATAGACATGGTAGACCTTATACAGGTTCTATATTTCAAATGTGAAAAGAATTAAAGAGCTGGAAATACCAGTGAAGAAGACAATAACTTCCTGTAGGAAAAAAACAAATGTGAATCGTATAAAAAGTGGGGAGAGGTAGTGGAGAGCCCAAATATGATGAAGGTATAAATCTATAGTAAAATAAAAAATGTCAAAGAAAATTTTAATTTCTTTGGAGCACTCATAGGTATAAAGCTGTGATGCAACTATTGCAAACACTGCTAAGAAACTAAGTAGCACAGCAACGGGAATGTATAGGGTTCTGGTATAAGCAATATGGTTGTGATAATTTATCCAGATGGAGAGCTGGTTGAAGTTGTGACTGAAATACAAGTTTGGAGAATTGAGGCAGACCGATTGGTTTATAAGTGGTACGTGAAGCAGAAGGCACAACAGTTTTTCCAGTGGCAGGGATTATTCTACAAATCTAAATCTTCCCATTCCCTTATGTCTGAAATCAAGTGCTAATTTATAGCCTTTTGTCATATATTCCCTCCCCTTCTTAATCCTTTACCCAGTATCCATCTTCTCAATATCAATGTGTGGTTTGGATTTGGTTACAGTGGGTGGGCGCATTTTGCACGTTTTGTAATGGAATCTACTGATGGAAATGAACATAGTGATATATTTTCTATACTGGTCATTAATTTAATTGTATAAGTAATTTTTTAAAAATAAATCTGTACAAAATGAAAAGTTTCGACTGAAAGCTGGTTTCATAGTTCTGAGCATCCTACTCTGTTCTAATAACGCAACACTGCCAAGTATTTCTAGCTTTTTTTTTATCTCATATCAATAAGCCAACATTCAACAGTTTCATTTGTTGTGCACTAAGCTTACCAACATTTCTTATATGTTATGGTTGAAACTACAAGAGCACTCATTTTCTGCCATCGAAGGAAGGGCTCAATACATATACAATTCATCACCCAGGCATTAAAAGAAAAAGAAATAAAGAAGATGATTAGCTCTACCTTTGAACAGATTCAAAGTGTCAAATGCACAATAATAAAAAATAATGTATTAGTAGTATAAAATACATGTATATAATTCACAGAAAGAAATGGTATACCAGTCCTGAAATGGATGTCAAGACGATCGAGACTGGGCTGTGGGACACGCGCACAATTGAAAAGGCGTCGGAACTGATTCATGCTGAACACTGTACGGCGATCTGCAGACTGCGTTGGCACCAACCTCTCTTCACGCATCAGCTGCCACAGCATTGTTAAGTGGTGTGCATACATGGCTGCATGCTGAAACATATTGCACACTACATCCCTCAATAAAGAAATTTGTCATTTCTTCATTGTTAAACTAAACCTAGTACAGATGCAAATACACTAATAGATTTCAATTGTTATTATCTTACTATTAAAATCACTGCCTGGCAACTACCAGACACGGTGAACCAACAAACCCACCACCAATTCCATGGGCTGATGGCATATTACAACCAGGTAGATAGCAGTTCATGATTAGCCATCATTAACACAGTACCAGATAAAGAACAGACAGTCACAAACAGTCTACAGTGCCAGTGTGTGTGGCGATAAAATGATTGCTCGCAGGTTCAACTTTTTCTCTAAGTAAATTCACTGTTCGCTTTACAGTTCAAACTGGATTTATTCACAAAGCACATACATATTCTACAACACTAATAAAACTTGTCCATTTGACCATGGATAAGGTTAATCGATACTTCTCCTCTGACTGCCGGTTCTGACCACGCTTCAGTCTAGCTAATTTACACACAGTGTCCCGACTTTTCATTACTACCAGCTTGTTGTCCTTTATGAAGCCCTTGTTTAAAATTATTAACAGACAGTATCATATTGCTTTTCGGTCTACTAAATGTTTAAATAACAGAAGCATGGCTCACAAACCACTAAACATGCCGCGCCATAACTATTAATATGACTCCCGCGGCGGCCAGCTCCAGTATCCCTCAACAATTACTTTATTACACTGCGCGCCTCTGCGCTCAACAATGCTTCATGAAAGCTTTACAAACAATTGGCTTCATTTACTTCTCATACCATCTTATGCTTCACAAATGTTTAACTTCTGTCATTCAAATACACTGTACGATCGCCTTTCCACTCTTTCTATGCCTAGCTTACCTTAATACTGTCTCGCTACAAGTGTAAGGGGAATGCATTGAAACTTGCAATTAGCATATGTAAATATTAGTATATTTAATGACCAATGGCTCATGGAACACAAATAATTGTAATATTGCTTAAAAAGCACCTGCTGTGAGCCTATTGCGCAGCAGTTTCAGGAATAGAGTTTTTGATAAAATACTTATAGTATCATCATGATGATGATGATTACTTATAGTAGAAAATATGAGGGTTATTTACTTACAAGAAACCAAAACATGCTAAGAAAATGCTTCTGTTCAGTAAAAAAAGGTACCAAAAAGACTTCTCAAATAAAGACATCAGAATACAAGCCACAGTTTCATAGAGTGGGGTGGCAGAACTCAACAGTACTCATTAAACATAAAGATCATCATCTGCAGACAACTACAACAGAACCATGATAAGCAGTAGTTCTCTTTTTCATAATGCTAATGGCCCTAATCTTGGCATGCCCAACACAAAGGAATGATACTTTCATGGAGTGGAAACTGCCAAGCTTTACTGAACCCACCTTGATCTGTCGGCCTTCACCAGTCGCCCAGTACAGTTCATCCAGCGCCATGGAGCCCGTCATGCTGCAGAATGGCACTAGAGGGTCTCTGTTGGACAGGTATGCTGCCTCTTCCCACCATCGTTCTATCTGCAATAGATGGGTAACAATGAGAGTCTAATCCGACACCAGATCCAAATTCTTAGTCATATGAAGTGTAGCTATAAAACAAGCAAATTTATTTTGTTATGCTGGTAATATTGGTGCTGAGCAGTTGGCAATGGTAGAGTGTTGAGCTTGAATACTCCCTCCACCTACCATCCATTATGATGACATAGTACTTTCCAGTTCAGCTCCAGCACAAGTTTAAATCAGATTGTGTATTTGTTCCGCTTAGGAAAAATGCTTGTTTTCAATGTTGTGTAATCATATAATGTGAAATTTCTTGTTAAACTTGGGACATCTGCTACACAAACATTAAATTTGTTGCAAGAAGTGTATGGTGATGGTTGCTTATCACAAACTCAAAGAAAGATGTCACTACGAACAATTCCCATGTGTAATGTTAACACTAATAAAGTTGGTAAGATCGTTAGAGCAAACTGATATCTGAGTATTAGAACTGTCAATGAGTTAACAAACATTGACAAAGAAAATGTTTGCCAAATTTTATACAACAGTTTTAGTTGGACAAAGTGGGTTCAAAGTTGACAAAAAAAAGCCCTTCTGCCAATCAAAACAATTTTCTCCGACTCACAAAGCAACAATGAATCAAAGGGTAATAACATGTGATGATTTGGTATTTTTAAGTATGACCTTAAAACCAGATGCCAATTAATATATTGAAAAAGTACAAATTCATAAAAACTGTGTATGAGCAAATAAAAATTTAAATCTTTACGAGTGTTTTTTTTGACATACATGGGATTGGTTACATTGACTGGGTACTTGAAGGTCAAACTGAAAATCAAGTTTATAGTAAAACATTTTTTGCCATTATTTATGAATGTGTACGAATAAAATGACAAGAAATATAGAATAATCTGTCTTCGATCCTCCATCGAGTCAACACAACAGCGCATAATGATCTTTCGTTCTTGAAAACAGGCATCCCTGTGTTGGAGCACCTTCCTTACTCACCTTACCTTGCTCCATGTGACCTTATTATAGTTCCTCAAAGAGTTTGTTGAAAGGAGCCAATTTTGAGTCTGTTGAAGCAGAGAAGAAAAAAGTTATGGAGACATGTTAGAAGACATGTCTACAGCACTGCTTCCAACAAAGGACAATTTGTATGAAGCAATTTAGAATAAGGAGTGTACACTGAAGGCAATTAGGCTTGAAATGTTAAAGTTTGGAAATAAAAAGTTCTACAAATTCAGTCTAGTTATTTTCTAGCCACACCTTGCATATGTGTGAAGTATGTAAAAAAAAAAAATTGACCCTTGGTAATGGTTTTAATGTTACTATAAAGTGGAAAGAAAGGAGATTTATTAAAATCCTTGGAGTACAATATTCATATGCATGAGAAGTATCAGACTGCATACATTATGAGATATGACAATTAAATCTAAATATAACCAAAGCATGGCAATAAATACAAGATGAATAAAGCATTGAAATAATTTGTTAATACAAACAATCATTATAAGTAAATTTTTAGCACATCCCTCAAATAGTTCAAGTCTCTGAATCTCTTATCCACAATTAAAACTTCCAATCGTTACATGCCAAAAATCAAATGCTAATTTATCATCTCCTTCCTTCCACATACAATTGATAATTCCTTCCTTAATATCTATCTTTAATTTAATGTCAATGTCCTCTCCCAACACACACCTACTATTTTTCAAAGCTCCTTTACAAAAAAATGAATGATTTTAATGTACAGCAACTTTTGCGAACATATTTGATAATGACAACATGTGTGCGTGGAGACATTCCCGGCGTACTGAAGCAATGTAGTCTTCACGGGTGTGCAGCCGGATGGTGTTTTGAAAACACGACGTTTTCGACAACCAGCTCGGTTGTCTTCATCAGGTTTCCGGTGTCTACAGGCTGACGAAAGCTGGCAGTCACCGCGCAGTCTACGCGGTGACTGCCAGCTTTCGTCAGCCTGTAGACACCGGAAACCTGATGAAGACAACCGAGCTGGTTGTCGAAAACGTCGTGTTTTCAAAACACCATCCGGCTGCACACCCGTGAAGACTACATTAATGACAACATGGTCCCAAATTATGGCACCATACTTAAGCAGGGTCCTAATCAATATTTTGCAATGTGCAAACATAAGATCTATTTATCCATCAGAAACTCATCTACACAATGGGTGGTGTGTACAAGACTTCCAATAGGATCAAAGTAAATGAAAGCATAAAATATGAATGATACTTGGCAGTGGAAATATAAGGTCACTCACAAAAATATAGAGATATTTATTTTCAGGGGTTCAAACAGTGAATGCTGATTATATTCACTGGAATTCATAAGATTCTCTAGGATTTTCGATATTTATTGTGCAGTGGATACAACATCGATAGATACAGAGCCTTCCTCTTTGGTAACATAACTGACATCAATCCTGGCACACATATCCCAACATCTCATGGTTGATATAAGTGAAGTGAAGAAGGTACAAATACAATCTTTACTGACACCAAAAATAAATTACTTGGTATTAAGTAAAAATAAGATAGGATAGGGAAAATAAACAGTTATCCCCCTGCCATATGTCTCGCCTCCTACATGAGGAAGACTAAAAAGTCGAAATATTGTGTAATTCTTTTGTTTTTGTGTTTTTACGTGTCTCGCCCTCCTGCCTTCATCTGTGGTAAGTGACGGGTAACTGTTTATTTTCCCTATCCTATCTTATTTTCAGTGCCTCGCGGCAGTTTCTTTGTTTCCTTTATCCAATTGGTATTAAGTAAGGTGAATGTGAAGGCTACAAGAGAAGAAGAGAAACATCAGGAGTAGCACATCTAACCCAAACACCCAAAAGCTGAAAACTGAGGTGATCACAGACGGCCTGATAAAAATATAGTAGAGCCACATCGTGCTAAAAAATGAAGTTGTCACTTCTGTAGATCTGGATATACAAATGTGTCCAGTTTTGATGTATTTGTCATACCCACTGCACAATAATTGTGAAAAATCCCAGAGAGACTATATTTAAATACATGGGAAAAGCAAACACAAGGTAACATGAATTTTCAGACAGGTATTGGACCCAGTTTGTGCAATATGATTTTCTCAATGGAACAAATGTCCACATTATTTCACTGAAGGTGACTTGGAAGTATATGTGCTCTAATGCAAAATATACATTAAACATGCTACTCTTACTCTATATACAACCAATAGTGTAGCCTGAAAATACAAGTTTGCATTTCACTCATTTTCTGTCAGCTATTTTTAGCTTTAATTTATTTCCATCATTACCAAACTCTTGTTTATTAGGAACTCAAGCATTCTTGTTCTACTGTTATTAATGCATGAAAATTGGGGAAAATCCAAAATTTTGCTGTTTATTGTCTAGCTGTTCATTACAATCAGTGTTTGTTCCCATTGTGCTTCTCCCGTGGAAAATTTTTAAGTCTCTTTCCCCCATTTAAAACTTATTTTACAATGCAATGATAGCATTGTAAAATAAGAACTTGAGTTCTCAGAAAATTAGCATTTATAGACTCCTTCAACAATAGGAAAACATGTCTTGTTTGACAAAAATACTGTTCAATTTTTGCCACCCCAAATGTAACCAGTGAAGAAAAAAATCAAATGCCTTTTTTTACAATTTAAGTTTACAGTATAGTAGTGAACAAAACCAATGCGCCGGGAAAAACTAAAATGACATGGATTTTGTGGTTCGCTCTGGTTAAAAATAAATTCTTCATAACAGGTTAGACAAATGGATAGATACAAATAATAATGTCAGTTTCTTTAAAATAAATTATTGAACCAAATTTTTACAGCAGGGTGAGAGCTATTGACGAGGAATAGGGAGGAAATTGAACATGGCCTTTTATAAACAAAAATCTTAATGCCAAATGTGTGAACCATGAAATGTACAAGCACTGCCACTTGCCAACCAGGCTCAGTAAACCAAACCCCCTCTCCTCCCCCCTTCCCCCCTGATATTTGTAAAAATCCAGTTTCAGAAACTTAAGCAAGAGTACTAAACACTGGTTAGTATATTCAGAAATAAAAATGGATTGTCAAGTATAGCCCACTTAAAACATATCTTTCTTCCACTGCAGATTTTTCCTAAGCCAGCACAACAGACATTGCATGAAGATCCAATAACATATTTGTTCGTTAAAAGAGCAAAGTAATTTGATGAGCAACCTCACCCAATTACGTGATTTTGCTGCCTTAGCCCGCAGAATTGTATCCAACTCAGCACCTTCACTTGATGCGAACTCTTTGGCAACTCGATGAACCTCTTGCATCCCAGCTTCATCACAGAATGGTCGACATGAATCGATAAATCTGTAACAGATTTCAAACAGCAATAAAAAATACTGATGCTTAAGAGGATGATAAGACTTGTCAGCTATTTAGCTCTGAACACATATGGAATTTCTCTGGATTATGAGTGGTAACACAGAGCAACCTTCCCCTGGTCCAGAGCCCCCCCCCCCCCCTTACCTCAATGCTAGCCAAATCAACAGTCCTGTCTCATTTCAGAAATAAAAAAACATGAATGCATACCTTTAAGTGTGATAACCTATCTTAAATTGTAAGCATGTTATCCAATCATTACTCTCATAAAAATGTGGTAAATAAGTCTACAAGTCGAGTCGTGTTAAACAGGTGACAAGATTAAATTCAGGAAAAAATTAATAATTTTTAACAGACAATTCCTTTTGCTCCACCAAACAAACAATTGCCAGCAGTTTGGATAAATGTTGTTGATATAATTAATGTACATATGCTGTGACAGTACTTCTGGTGTATTCTTCCATTTTATTATGCAATTGTTTCTCTGTAAATTCACAATATTCCACATCCCACAAAGCCAGTATTTTTTATTTCGATATAAGTAAAATTAATGTACTGTATCATACTGTTAAACAGCAGATCAATATTACCAGGTATGATGACAATATCAGGTTACGAGGCTATGACAAAAATGGATTGCACAGTCAATAAGGAACTATGTCACTATATATAGTAGGATATTAAATAACAACCGTCCCAATGTAAAACACTGTGGCTGTCCTGTTCTCACTTCCACTTTCCCCGATACCACATTTCCAATTATGATTTTTTGTTCTGTGCCCTTCAGTTTCACCCAGTAAATCACAAACTGTGGTAAATGTTATCTATACCTGCCACTTTATACATTTTATAACTTATCCAGCACCCTCGTAACCTATCTTAAACAGTAACAGAATCTGAAGTAAAAAAATTGGCATGCATGTAGGGAAATTACCACCTATTCACACATTCCATCAAAGCCAATAATAAATTTGTTCGTATTTAGGCTACCTGTCCATAGTGTGTTCCAGTGATGGTAGAGGCAGTGATGGTAGTAGCTCATCTTCACCAAATGTGGTCTGTACACTATCCTCTGGTATCACATAGATGGCCTGAACACCAGCCGTTCGTGACAGAGCTTGTGACTTTACCTTGCTTCCTAGGAGACCCATTGATGGCCCTGTCACAAAAATCAGTAATTTCCCACAGCATGTGGACTGCAAATCTATTACATATGAAATTTACAAATACCGGTATCGGATTAGTGAATTTCATCAACTATTTATGCATTAGTTGTTCTGATTACACATACTGGGTAACTATATCAAATATATTACAATTAAGTTTAGAGACAATATTTTCAAAAATCTTGAGCGTAGCTGCGTTACAGTAACGGTAAAACTCGTATTCCGTATAATAATTCAAAATTAGGACGAAAATCATTTTTAAGAATTTTTATAACAATATCGGGACTTATAACCGTGACAATAATAAGCAAACACGAAAATAATATTCATAATTTCATGGGACCAATGCTTACGTTTCTCAAGACAATCTAAATGTAGCTGCCTTCATCGACAGTCAGCGAAAACGTTGTTGTCAACAACTGTAAACTTTCTCCAAATGTCACTGCACTTGTTTTCATTTACGCATAGATACAACTCTTTATCAAGCAGACCAGATTGCAATTGGGTTACCCACTATGCTGACTCATGCACCAGTACATGCAAACTTAGCATTCACAATATAAACAATTATTTTGACATATCCAACAAACCGCGCCTTCAATGATTAAAGATTCGCAAAGATTATTTAATTATAGGTCGTAGGCATGAAGGATAAATCGGAACTGCAAAACTGTAAACATTATTTTACTTTTCTGATATTTCTTTCAAATGTAGTGCTTTTAACGAAACGACAGATGAAGAGGTATTCTAATATAGTCCTGTCCCAATTCTTATATTTTTGTACCCTCATTTGTACACTTGTCTATCTGTCATTCCCTCCTAACTTCTGTTTACTGTAATTGGTAAATCTGTTCCTTTGAAAATTATGTTAGAATCTAATTACTAATACAGTAGCTTGAACGATTAACTAGATAATATTAGTATCCTCCGAATGGTAATTGCTAGTCCAAATTAATTTTAAACAATAATTTCTATCTGCAGTGATTCCTTTTATTCAATTGCTGTTTCGTATTTACACCTATGAAAGAGGTACTCCATTATTTGAAAATCTTTGGTGATTGGCATGAAAAGCGCGGGAAACATCACCACGATTTTACATTGTGTATAAGCATTAACGTGTGGTGCAGTGTTTATTTATTTTTTGTTTATAATAGGTATATTTCGTAAAACATGGATGTAGCCGATGTTCATGTTGGTCAGCTTAAAGTGCAAGATGAAGTTGGAATTAGATGCCAAAAGCTTTTTCGTGATTTTTTAGAAGAGTGAGTGAATCTATTTTATTTGTATTATACTTCTAACGCATTTAGAATCAATCTAAGTGTTAAATTTCGGAATTATAAAATAATACAATAATAAAGCATTCCATTTGATCACTGCCTGTAAAAAGTACATTAAGCAATATTACTTAGAGAACCACCTGTGGCACTTCATTGATTGTAAGTTTGTAGGGTTTACAGAACCATGGTTATTTCGGTTAGAAGGCAATCAAACAGGGGTTGAGATGGTGCTCGTTCCGGGAAAGGTATTTCACCATTCTTTATCAATTTTTTTTAATACAAAATTGTCAAAAATTCCTCACTGTCAAAATTTATATTCATGATTAAAACCTTATTTTTATATTTGCTGTCTGGTGTGATGGTTTGATGATAATTGTAATTAGTAGCCTAAACCAATAAGTGATAACAGATAACAGTCATTTGAATGTTTCATCGGTCAGTGGAATTTCAAAACATTTTTGTATTAAATAAGAAAAATTGTCCTCACGTAATGTATGAAACATAAACCCCTGAATATGTGTTTCGTATGATTGTGATTTTTTTTCTACTATTTATTAAGTATGATAGAGCATATGCCCTGATGCGATTTAACTACACACTTTTGAGTTTGCTTTATAATAAATATAATTATGTGACTTCCTTGCAAATGAAAAACTTTCCTAGTTCTTAGAAAATGAATGTATTGAACCTTAATCAAATACAGGAATAAATTCATTAGTGATGAGGTTTTGATGCAGCCTGGACCATACTGAAACGTAACTATTGAAGGTTTAATTCTAGATGGGGATACCGCTGCCTCGCGACTGTTACGTCATCGTGACGTCGCGTTCACGTACAGTCATCCGCGTAAAAACATTTCATCAGAGAAATATTAGAAAATATTGCTATGATGATGAAATGCGAGCTTCACCTGAAACATTGAACATCCGGTTGTGTTATCGGACATCTGCGGCCGCTTACCAGCGGCCGCCTGCATCTGATCCACCTTCGGGATGTCAGTTTATGTTGATATTATACAGCTTTAAATTATTGTGACCTTGCTACGCTCGGTCACAATATATGTTTTTACGTGGATGACTGTACGTGAACGCGACGTCACGATGACGTCACATTAACAGTCGCGAGGCAGCGGCATCCCCATCTAGAATTAAACCCTATTGAACACCTTATTGCGGATACCTATGTCGTATGCATCTCAATGCAGCCTGGACCATAGTGAAACATAACCGTCTCATCTATCTCTGTTAGTATGGTCCAGGCTGTGTTAGAACGTAACCACAAACAGTTATTGATGAAATCTTTTTTTATGAATATTTTATGTTACATGAATGATTTTAATAGCAATTTCAGCCATGCGAGGAAATACAGAAGTTAACGCAATCAAATATAAATCAATGTAATTGTGGCTAATAATGTTAACATTACAGGAACCGACATTATGGAACGTTACTAATGAATGATATAAATTGTCAGTTTGGAACATAACTTTGTTGTAGGCCGTGTTCCGCAGTTGTTGCATAAATATTTTTTTAATAAAAATCCGTCTTCTAACAACTGGTTTTATTTTTAACTTTCCTCTACCAGATGCGTTTCGCCATTCTGGAGTGGGGCATCGTCAGTGGTAAAAATTGTAGTGGCTAGCACATGTCAGTCCGGAACAGCTCCTTCCGCATTTTTCTGCACCGTTGTGCCTTCCTACAATTTACCATTATCTCCTTTTATTGTTCACTTTATTTAATTTAATTTTCTGTTAAATTGCACTTTTAACTACACCAAAATAGTTATTGTGTCTAAAGCGATTTGTTTGTTTTGTATATACAAAACAAACAAATCGCTTTAGACACCATCACTTTGTATATACAAAACAAACAAATCGCTTTAGACACAATCACTATTTTGGTGTAGTTAAAAGTGCAATTTAACAGAAAATTAAATAAAATAAAGTGAACAATATTAAAGGAGATAATGGTAAATTGTAGGAAGGCACAACGGTGCAGAAAAATGCGGAAGGAGTTGTTCCGGACTGACATGTGCTATCCACTACAATTTTTACCACTGACGATGCCCCACTCCAGAAGGGCGAAATGCGTCTGGTAGAGGAAAGTTAAAAATAAATCCAGTTGTTAGAAGACGGATTTTTATTAAAAAAATATATATATCAATATTCCAACATTCCAAAATGTTGTTGATATTTTTATAATAATATTATTAATTCTGCAATTAATAATTTTCTTTAACTTTTTCAATCTGTAATTTTTTTATTATTATTATTAATACTACTATATACGTACTGTGGCCTGACGTGTATTTACAAATCGATATTTATATATATGAAAGGGAGTGACTGCATCCAGCGCAAGTCTTACACAAGACCAGCCACCTCTCTGTTAACTTGAAAAATTGGTTTTCGCCCGAAATATTGTTTTTTTCTTTGTTTGTGTGTTTTGTGTTGCTGCTGCCCTCCCTTCAACTTCTGTGAGTGTTGGGTGTATTTTCCCTTTCTCTTCCATATATATATATATATAGTTAAACCTTAATGTATGTTATCAATTGAGTGTCCAATCACATGAAGGCAGATACTCTGTTCTGTATAATAATGCAATAATTATTTTGTATTCCATTCTCCTGCAGATTCCAGGAAGATAACCGATTTAAATATGTGGAAGCAGCAAGTATATTTAAGCAACCAGAAAGAAGTGTTCTGGAGTTCAGTTTTGAAGATGTTGAGAAGTACAATCAAAATCTTGCAACAACAATAATAGAAGAGTTTTACAGGTGAGATGTCTCTTTCAGCATGATCTAATACTAATGACATTTTAGGTTTCTTTATTACATGATCTCAGTTCTTGTAAATAACTTCACCGGCATGTAAGGACTAGGGAAAGGGTGTTTTTCCATTTTTATCTTGGTTTAAAGCACAGATGAAGAAGCCTTAAATACTCCTCTTGTGACAAGTGTGTTTACAGAAATGTGCATACCAGAGTTTATTGGTCCCCTCTCTTGTCCTTAACTCCAAGATATGTGCTAAATCATCAAGTGTCGCCATTTCTGTTTATTTAATTTAAAGTGTTGCAGTTGGCTTTTATCTCTGAAAATTCACTGGTTATGCAGAACAGCAGCTAGATGATATCCGGCAACCGTCATGTCAAGTGCCGCCATTTCAGTTTATTTTATTTAAAGTGTTGTAGTTAGCTTTTATCTCCGAATATTTACTGTCTTCCTAGAGCAACAGCTAGTAGATCTCCAGCAAATATTGTGACAAATGTCACCATTTCTGTTTACTTGATTTAAAGTATTGTGATAGCTTTTGTTTCATTAGAGTTATTTGAATAGCAGCAGTGTACAGTAATTGTGATCACCTTTAAAATTTTTCTGTATTAAGGCATTTAGAGCTTATTCGTTCTTTTATTTATTACTGTGGTTAGTTAATACAGTTTACTGGTAAGTGCTATTAACTACTCAGTGCAGTACCTGCCATCTGATCTAAATTCATCTCCACTGTTAGGTTTTATTTAAGCTGTGATTAGTAATTGTTAGTAAGTAGTAAACAGTTTGTTATTTAGTTCACAGTTAGTTCATTCTTTCATCTTCTCCTTAGTTTTTGTTCTGAAAGTAATATGTGTAGGGACTGTGATTGCTGTGTGCAGACACGGGCTGAGGTGGCTGATCTACGTGCTCAACTGGCAACTTTGTTAACAAAAGTTACAAGGCTGGAAGCTGCCGTAGGTGTCTGCAGCAGATGTCGTATGGGTGACCATGTAGAAACTAGTGCTCTGAGGTTCTCCACTATCAATCATCGTACCTGCAGTCGATTCTTAGATGTTGAAATCTGTGCGGTGGTCTCCTGACGGTGACTGGCGTGTGGTTTCTGGATGTTGACACCGCATGCAGGGGCAATCGTACAAGTCTGAATCCCAAGAGAGCAAGCTTGTACCACTATCCAACCAGTTTCATGTATTGTCCGGGACTGATTCACCTTCGCAATCATCATCAAGCGAGTTGCCAGTTCCCCCCCCCCCTTTCCTTCCCCAGCCCGCTAGGTCTGAGCAACTGCAGAAGGGGATTCTGGTGGTAGGAAGCTCCAGCATTAGGCGGTTTATTGAGCTCCTTAGGGAAATAGTAAATAGGTCAGGGATCATATCCATTCATTGTGCATTACGGGAGGTTTGATCCAAGATGTGGAACTGGCCATCCCGGATGCCATTGAACGGACATGGTGTAGCCAGCTGCAGATTGTAGCTCATGTCAGTGCCAATGTTTCTTGCCACCTTTGGTCGGAGGGCATCCTCTCTTCCTTCGGGCAGCTTTCTCAAGGAATGAACTCTGTGGCTAGTGACCACAAGATTTTTGGCTGAGTTAACTATCTGCAGCATCGTTGATAAAACTGACTGTGGATCTCTGGTTCAGACCTGAGTCCAGGGTCTGAACCGCAGACTGTGGCGTTTCTGCGATAATCATGGCTGCAGATTCCTAGATCTTCGCCCTGCTGCAGTAAAATTAATAGCTGCGTGCAAAAAGAAAGGATCGTTTACAAATTCGAAAGGGCCCCACAGGAGTGTTTTTATAACGTATTTGTGAGGTAATTACCTTACCTTCATAGAAGCAAGAGGCTCGGTAGAAGAGATGTGGCTTCGATTCATGCGTATAGTCAGGGAAGGTATGGAATTACATATACGAAATGCACAATCAGGGATGGGAATGATCTTCTGTGGTATACAGCTGAAGTCAGAAGTTTTGTTAAAAAGCAAAGGAAGATACATGCATGCTCAAGAAGGTCGAAGTATAGGAGTGATGTAGAAAAGTTAGATGGGGTAAAAGGACATGTTAAGAATGCAATGTGTGAGGTCTCTAATGACTTTCATTGCAATTCAGTTTCCAAGAGCCACAACATAATCCAAAGAAATTTTGGTCATATGTAAAAAAAAATTAGTAGTAGTGACAACAATATGCCAGTTCTACTACAAGACAATCGGGAAGTTGATGACGGTCGCGACAAGGCTACCATATTTAACACTGAATTTAAAAATTCTTTCACTGAAGAAAACATTCCTGCTTTTCCACAGTGTGTAGAATTTGAGATGGATCCAATGTAAATTTATAGCGTAGATATTATAAATCAATTAAAGCTCCTGAAGTGGGAGAAAGAGTTGGCTCTCAATGATATTCCAGTAAGAGTATTTTCAGAATACGCGGAAGAAATGGAACCATTTCTGTCTATATATTCTGTAAATCTTTAGAAGAAAGAAAAGTACCTTCTGACCGGAAAATAGCCCAGGTGATTCCCATTTTCAAGAAAGGAGATTGGAGATGTCCGAGGAATTATAGACCCATATCTCTAACATCAGTTTGCAGTAGAATTCTGGATCATGTCATATGCTCTAACATTATAAAGTTTCTAGATGAAAATGAGTCACTTATACCGTACCAACACAGATTTCAGAAGAACAGATCATGTGAAACACAACTGGGCCTATTTTTGCATGATGTAATGGAAGTTATTGACCCAGGTTCACAAGTTGATGCAATTTTCTTGGATTTTCAGAAGTTTTGACTCTATACCACACAACCGACTTTTAGTGAAGATTTGAGCATATGATAAATTGGATTAGATTTGCGAATGGATACGTGATTTTCTAACTGGTCAGCGAAGCTTCTTCTAAGCTAGATGTTACTTCGGGCGTTCCTCAAGGAAGTGTTATAGGACCACTTTTTTTCCTAATTTTTATAAACGATCTCAGTGACAATGTTAACTGCAGTTTTCAAACATTTGCTGATGATGCACTTACCTATTGGGAAATAAAGTGCTCTGACAATTGCTTAGAAATTCAGCGTGACCTCGATTTTATTTCGGAATGGTGCCATAAATGGCAGCTGACACTTAACTGCAAAAAGTGTAAGGCAATGCAAATAAGTAACAAAAAAGACTCAGTTTATTCATGAGTACAAAGTTAACAATTCAGTTGTTGACACGGTTGATTCCCTGAAGGTTCTGGGCATAATAGTACAAAGCAACATGAAATGGGACTTGCACATAAGTTCTGTCGTAGGCAAAGCTAATTCTAGATTACTATTCATAGGTCATATTTTGAGAATTTGTAATGCTCATACAAAGGAAATATTGTGCAAAACACTAGTGCATCCATATCGGGGTTACTGTTGTGGAGTTTGCAATCCATATCGCAAAGGATTGATTGGCACGTTAGGGAAAGTATAGAAGAGAGCCACTCGATTCATGACTGCTAGTTGTAGTCCTTACAAAAGTGATACATAGATTGGGCTGGCATTGTTTGTGTTCAAACAAAAATGATTTCATCTGTCTCGATGACATCGTTTTTGTTTGAATTTATTGGAGTATATGCGAAATTCTTTAATTTACGAGTTGCAGTGTAATACTTCTTCCGCCAACCTAAGTCACAATGACAGGAGGGATAAGATTAGAGAAATAAGATGCCATACAGATGCTTTGATGTATTCTTTCTTTCCTCATTCTATTCAGGATTGGAATGCACAGAATTAGGATTGGTGCTTAGCATCCTCTGCCACCCATCATATTTTAGAATTGCAGAGTATAGATGAAGATATTCTAACCTGAGGGTTTTTTTTTTTTTTCCAGAATTAATGTTGGAAACTCATTTGCTATTTATGCTGTCGGTTTTGTTCAGAATAAATTCGCATACTACTTACGCTAGATCCTCTGAATATTATTTGCCTCCATTTCACTTGGTGTCAGTGGTTAGAGCCTTCAATGAAAAACCAAAATTATATCACCATAAGATGGTGATAGAGAATTGGATCACCGAAATATAGTGTAGAAATACTGTGTTCTTCGGCTTGTTACTCAATGCCGGGATAGATTTCATCCGTATGTAAAACATTTATCACCCAGTTGATGCACATGCCTGATTTCTCTACTCCAGTGGTCTTAGAAACTGCTTAATAAGTTACATTTATCAGAGTCCTCACCGAGACTACCATATCTAGATTCCACAAATGGAAAATGATCAACACAGATCTTAGTACCAGACTTTGTAAGACAAGTAGCTTGTATTGTGCATAAACTTTGGTCTCAGCTAGGACCGTAGATAAATGTGGATAATGTTCAGCTCTGGCTTTGCTATATTGAAATTAGTCGCCACTTACTTAAATAAACCCAAACTAAGAAAAGGTATTTGAAAATAATGTTCACAAGTCTATTGTTGGTATAAATTATTATATTCTTGAAAGATTTTTCAAAGTCATTAACTGAACTGGCATCAGACAAATTCTCTGAAGAAATAATTGGAAGTTCGATTAACCAATTCGAGCCATACCACACCTCATTGTTCAAAACCTAACTAATAACTACTTGAAAGTATGCAAAAGTTCGTCACACGCTTCTACTGCTCAACTCATAAGGCAAGGACCGACGCTTAAGTAATGCCAATGCACCCCATGTCGTAAAAACTACTTCAAAACTGCAGTACACTAAAACTGACTGAGTTTGAAATACTAAGCGATCCTACTTCTCACCAACACGGTAGCACAGTAGTGCTCTAAATGAAACTTGCTGGCCAACTGAGCTACACGTTGTCACATTCACGGTTTCTTGAAGACTGGCCGCAAGGGAAGATGCTAGGCAGATGTTTGTGCTCACATGGACCGTGGGAACGCCGGTCACTTCCGCGTTCACATGAGAATATGCTGGAAACTGATCAGATTCACATCTCACGTCTGAAAGGCTTGTGTCAGCCTTCTGACCTTGAATGTTAAAAATGTTCCTAGCATTTTGAAATTTTGAGGATCGTTAGATCTTCTAAAAAGCGTCAAATATATCCGTACAAAAAATTCTGTAACTTTATTAGTTTCGTCATAAAAAATTATTTTAATGTGATTACTAATACCTGTTAATAACTTTCATAATTTTATTGCTACTAAACTGAAATAAATTTTATTTTGCTCCCAAAAGGGTTGTTCTTTCATTTACTACTAAGCGAAGCATGTTTACTATTATTAAAAGATGAAATAAAAATTCGTAAACTAAAAACAGAATCTAATTCATTAATGTTTCAGAAGTTATCGATCTGAAAGTAGTTTTAATCAAATCTACATATAAAAAAATGATCCCTGTGTGAACTTAAAGTCTCTAATTGTTTTTTTTACGATTTATTACGAATTTTCAAAATATTACTCCAGGTGAACGCTTGAGACTAAAGCAACAGAAAATACTGTCTCAAAACTAAAAATCTGCTTTCTAGCTTGAATAAACATAGAAACTGACTTTAAAAATTAGATGCAATACTATTCAATTTAACTCATTGTTCTGAGAATAAATTTTATCACAGTTACAAAATTTATAAGATACCTGACAACTTCCTACCAGCCCCAGTTCTAATAAATATTCTTCCTCTTTTTTCTCTCCTTTCTGAATTGTCTGGGATACAGCTATTTTGATTAATTTATTATTTTTTTATGTTGTCGATTTATTTATTAGGTTTTACCTAGTCTAGTGGGGATGGGGAGAGTGGTAACATTTGGCCCTGGCATTCAGGAGAACTATTTTTATTTCTTAGTATCTTTTTCCCAAGTCACTCCAAATGAATTCTGTGTTGGTTACTCTTCCATCTATTCTTCACAATCATCCCCAAGCTTTAATCATCATAGATGCCCTTTTTTCTAATAGTTCTTTTTGATTTCCATAATCAAATTTTCAGTGGCAGTCAGTTAAATCACTAATTCTTGTGTCAAGAATCCAAAATGCTTCTTCTGGTTCATAAATATTTGCTTTCTATACATGCTACAGGTGCATTAAAATTAGGCAGAAACTTAAAACTTTAAATTCAAGCTGAAACTTTTTGTAATGGTTTTCATTAAGTTTGGTGTTTCCAGGATATATCCATTTCTCAATCAGGCTATCAGCAACTTAGCTCAAGACCGCTGGGAAGTGAAACCAGACCGTGAGTTCTACGCCAGTTTTGTGGATGTGCCGACACGCCACAAGGTGCGGGAACTGACTACCGTCAAGATCGGCACACTGGTTCGCATTTCCGGACAGGTGGTACGAACACATCCAGTCCATCCTGAGCTCATATCTGGCACATTCGTTTGTCTCGATTGCCAGACTGTTGTGAAGGATGTCGAACAACAGTTCAAGGTCAGTGTACTGACTGTTCTCTTTCATTCTACTATTCTGTGGCTCGATTTTTTCTGCGATCTCTCACGGTAAATGTTGAAGATCATTGATTTTACCAAGGAACATTATTTTGTTTCTATTGTCCATAATGTACCATGTAAAAAGCAAAGCCCCTCTCATTCATAAGAAGTTAACAGGGGATGCAAATTGAAAGGATGGGGAGGAGGGGCATCATTTATGTGTGAACCATGTAGACTTTATGCTCTGGGTTAATTTGACTGTAAAAACCATATTTTAAGTGAATATTTTATAATGTAGATGGTTACAGATTTATAGGTGATGAAAAAACTGAAAGCCACTAAGACATGACTGATACTGATGAATAGGGGAGATATATACAAAGAGATGTGCACATTTGTTGCTGTTTGTCATTTATGAAGGTGATGAAAGATGGTGTTATTTGGTGACAAGTTTTGTTATAATTATCACCATCTTTATTAATTATCATGAAGTTTACGTTCTGAGGGAAGTTCTGAACACACTTATTTTTGATTTGGGTGAACTTTTATATGGAAATTTTCCCATTCACTAATACCTAACTTCACTAACTAATTTATATACATGGTTAACCTTATTCTAGTACTATTCTTAATTCTTTGTACAACATCTATCCAGGCCTCATTATAAATTGATGTCTTATACACAAAAGCATCTCTTCTATAAAATTTCACACCCTTTGCGTATGTCAATTTGGAAAATTTCACTTTTCCTTCAGCAAAAAATATGCAGTGCCAAACCCTAAAAAGTGAGTGAAATTTTCTGAGCACATCTTCTGTTGTCACACATCTCCTGAATATTCAGAATGGATTTTTCTTTTTTTTTTTTTTTTTTTTTCTTTTTGGTTACTGATTTTTTTCTGAAGTAATTTCTTCACAAACTCCTTTATTTCATATTTATGCAGACTCCATCCTATTTGATTATATCCTAGCAATTGTACAACAAACATTTCACATTTCAATTTCTTCACTTTATTGTAACATCCCCTCTTATCCCTTTCCATTAGAAGCAATACTTTGATACCTCTCCCTCCCACCTTTGAAATGTTTCATTGCCAATTAAGTTTATTATCAAATTATTTGCCAAGATATTGATGCTTTATCTCTTCAAGAAGCAATGCCTCCTCCATTTATTCTCCCATTCCTGTCCACCTAATAAGCCAACTGTTTTTGATATATATCTTCATTCCATGTTGGCCTATCCAACTAGTTTCCTGTTCAGATCTCTCAGGAACTGTTCGCAATTTTTTCCCACTTCAACCCTATTTTACAGCATTTTCATCTATAAACAGTATAACTTCTTATTGATGAACAACAATGATTCCAGCACAATATTCTGTGCAACTCTTATCTTATTTCCTCCTCTTTTGATACCACGTTTCCTATCCTGACCGTTTGCTCCCATCATTGTTAGGTATCTTATAAATTTTGTAACTGCATGACAAAATTTGTTCTCAGAACCACGAGTTAGTTGGAATAATATTGTAGATCATTTTTAAAGTCAGTTTCTATGTTAATTCAAGCTAGAAAGCAGATTTTTACAGTTTTGAGATAGTATTTTCAATTGCAATATTCTCAAGCATTCACCTGGAGTTTACAGAAAAATTCTTAGTAAATCATAGAAAACACTTAGAGACTTCAAATTTTCACAGTGACCATTTTTCAGTATGTAGATTTGTCTAAAGCTACTTTCAAGGTGGTATCCTGAATAATTTAAGTAGTCAAATTCTGTTTACGAATTTTATCACACTTTTGAAAATAATCAAAACAATTTATTTGATATCAGATGGGAGGGTAGAAGTATAAAGAATAGAATAAAATTTGTTTCGATTTAGTAGCGGTAAAATTACAAAAGTTATTAACAAGTCTTGGTAATCACATCAAATTTGATTTTTTTTTACGGCAAAACTAATAGAGTTACAGATTTTTTTATAAGGATTGAAATTTTTCATAGTATCTAGCAATTCTCAAAATTTTAAAACAATAGAAACATTTTTAACATTCAGTGTCAAAAGATCTGATGTAAGCTTATACGAAACTGATTAGTTATCAAAAGATTCTCATGGGAAGAGAAAGTTAGGAGATTCCCACGGGAAGTGAGCATAAATAAGCCGTCTAGACCTTGCCCCCGTCTTCCATAAGCATTAAGCGCAACACTATGTAGTTCGTTGTTGCTAGTAGGATGCGTGGCGTGGCGGATAATAGTTTTGTGCAAACATGATTAACTTTTAGAATTGCGTGTGTGGAAAAATTTAACACCTAATGTATCTAAAAGTTAGCTAGTGGTCGTGAGGTTGGTCTGACTCGAATGTGTTAGTCAAATTTGCAATCGTATCTTCAGTTAATGTCTTTGCAATAACTTTCAAGAATATACTAAATTTTACCAACAATAGACTTGTGAACTTTATTTGCAAATACCTTTTCTTATTTTGGGTTTATTTAAACTAAGTGGTGACTAGTTTTCAATATAGCAAAGCCAGAGCTGAACATTATCCATGGTTATCTACAGTCACAGCAGAGACTGAAGTTTTGCGTTAACCCCACTGCAAGCTTGGTTCTCACAACATGTTAAGATTTATTCTATCCTGCAAGGAAACCCTGATTTACACAAGTGATGTTAATAATATTCACCACCATTCTATGTCTATAAATGCCATGAAGAAATCAGACTATATACTGTATGTCCCTTGTCTGCTTCCTCTAATACAGCTTCAACATAGTCCACTGAGAAGCACATGAATAACGTCTCCTATACCCATGTTGCTGATTTACAAAGCTTTTTCTATGTCAACTTACCTATCACTGAGATAAGACTAACTGGCCCATATTATTAGCCTTGTTTATCTCCTCTCCATAATGAACCAGTACTACTGTGGAGCATTTTTAGTTCTCTGTGATGCAGCCAGTTATGAAGAATCACTGCAGAATCATATTAAACACAAATGGCCAATTTATTTTAACACTGTTTTTGTAACTACGATCTCATTTAAGTAGTAAATATAATTATAACATTACTGATGTTCAGTTTTTGGGAAGTTGCTGAATTAAATAATGTTTTAAAATTTTCATCATTGATGTTATGTCTGAATGAGCAATTTTTTTGTCAACAGTTCACAAATCCCACAATCTGTCGGAATCCAGTCTGTAGCAACAGACGCCGCTTTATGTTGGATGTTGATAAGTCGACATTTGTAGACTTCCAGAAAGTAAGGATCCAGGAGACACAAGCAGAGCTACCCAGAGGATGCATACCCCGCAGGTACAGAATGAAGATTGTTTAAGTCTTAGTTGAGACGTATATCAGTTGAAAATGTAATAGTGTTTAAAATAAATCATCACTCACATGCAAAACGTTTTGTGTGTGTTTGACTATTTATTTCTATTCCATTGCACTTTCTGTTGTGCCATCCATCTCTATCCTTAATATTATTGTAACAAGCATCCTTTCCCTATGTAACCATTTGTGTTTTTATGTCAGCATGTTTATTTTTTACATTTTTCAATAATTTCTGTCTGAAAATCTTTATTTATTTCTGTGTCTAATCCCCTCCTATCCAGTCTTCTTGCTCTTCCAATAACACGATCTTTGTATCTTGTAATAATATGATGATACATCATAGTTGAAGTTTCTTATTGCTCATTCCATATCTCTAACTCATTTAATTTGTCTCCGGTCTTTCCCAGCTTTTTCCATCATCAATCTTAAAACGCTGACTCCTTACTCACTCATACTCCCCCCCCCCCTCCTCCCTAGTTCTACCATAAAGTGATATTAGTATCTTTCCACCCTCCCCCCCCCCCCAAAAATCACTGCAGGTGACTACCAGGATAGTTCCTACATGAAGATCCATTATTTCATCCCTATTACTTGCCTACAATCATTTCCCCCACTTTATGAACAGACCACTAATGAGGCATGAAGTCCCAATTAATAAAAGTATTTTCCCACCCTCCCATCACACAACACCCCATTATATTTCTCTCGTTCTTCTATCCAGTTTTAATCTTGTGCCTTTTTTTTGTGTCTAATTCACAATTTACAACAACATAGGATCTTGTAAGCATATAAATTCTTCGTGATAAATTTTCAAGCAGCTCCCTTTCTCTGGGATGCCTTCTTCTCCAATACATGTTTCCAGTTTTTGTTGTACTTAGTCCTCATCCTCAGGAATTCAGTTGCTGTTTCTCTGCTTATCACTATGTGGTCTTTAAAATATATTGAGCATTGGTGTGGCATTCTTACTTTTTCCATTGAGACGAACCTCTCCGGATTAATATCTGAGAGACATTACTTTGTGTAATGTTATCGCTACTACAAGAGATTTTTTGTTTTCTCCTCCACTCATTCACACACATTTGATTAGCTGATTCTCTTTTCTCTCTTATCTACTCTGCTGATCCCAGTATGTTGCATCATGCAGGATGTTGCCTTTCTGTTTGTATATGGGTACCAGTACCTAACCCCTCCAATCTCATGTATTGCAAATATATTTCATATGAAATTGCAGCCCTCTGACCACAGCTTTGTTAAGTGATGAGATTACCTTTAATTCCTATTTTCTTTAAAGATATTTCTTGTATAGACCAGTATTTTCTCATAACAGTAACCTCTTAAAATATTATTTTTTTATATATGTAGAGTAGCTGGGGAGTAGATTTGATTTTATTCATATATTTTATGCTGTTTTTTGTCATCTTACGATCCTGCAAAATACGATAAGTTGTTTGAGGTTAAACAGAATTAATGAAATTCATCAATGTCCTAGTGCTGTAGTTGGTAAAGGGGAAAAAAAATGTTATCAGTTCGAAACACTGCACTCTTTCTCTATGAGATATTGTACTGAGTAAAATATAAAGAACTGACTTGCTTTAAATCTGTCTTCTGTGAGAAACAGCCACAGTTGGATTTAATTTTTTCACATTCCTAATATAATTAACTTAGTTTCAGTTCAGGTGTTGAAACATTGTGCGTAGATATCCATTTCACTTGTTACGTGGAAGGTATAAAAATATTTTTATGGATAATGGAAACAAAGAAACTGCCGTTGGGCACTAAAAATTAGATAGGATAGGAAAAAATAATCTGTCACTTACCACAGATGAAGGCAGGATGGCGAGATGAACAAGTAAAAAACAAACAAATTGCACGTGAATGTGGCAGTTCACGTTTCAATCACTTCTTTCCCCCTGCCATATGTCTCACTTCTCACATGAATAAGGTTTCACACTGAAATATTGTGCAATTTGTTTGTTTTTGTGTTTTTTACGTGTTCATCTCGCCCTCCTGCCTTCATCTGTGGTAAGTGATTGGTTATTTATCCCTATCCTATCTAAAAATATTTTTAGAAATTCAACTGTCTGATCAGAGAATATCTTATGTCTTTGTTTTGATTTAATCTTTGATTATAAATGAATTTCAATGACTCACATTCTCCACTGACAGTTTCTTTACACCCCACTTTTACATTATATCAATTTTCACTTTAAATTCTTCCAGTGTTCGAAGTTCAGCATAATTTATCCCAATATCTGATTACGTATCTACAAATAAAAATTTTCCTTCCGCCTTATGTCTGAAATCAAGAGTTATTTGATGCTCATGATTATTTCTTCCCCACTCGTAATTCTTTTCCCAATATCCATACAAGAATCCTCACCAATGTACACATCTACCAATCCCTTTGCCAATGACTTTGAATCCAGCTCCTGTGTCATATCAGTCACTGATTATTTTATACAGTAATTTCTGAAAACAAAGTTAGCTACCTTCCTTTCTAAAACCTCCAACTTCTGTATTTAATGTGGGTGCATTACTGTGCAATCTTACTTGGGAAAGAGCTTGGATTACATTCATCGGCAGATAATAATTGTCGAACTATAGATGAAACGTGTTCACAAAGGGAGCGAGATTTGCTAGAAATTAATATTAACATTGGGATTGATTACTGAAGATAGATGTGAAATGCTTATTTCAGTGTGGAGGTGGTGCTGCGTGCAGAGATTGTGGATGTAGTGCAGGCAGGCGACCAGTACGACTTTACGGGAACACTGGTGGTGGTCCCTGACGTCGGTGCTCTGGCATCACCAGGTCAGCGTGCCGAACTGTCTTCGCACCACAAACTGGGTGACCAGGCGGCAGCAGCTGGAGAGGGGGTGCGAGGGTTACAAGCACTGGGTGTGCGAGAGCTAAACTACCGCATGGCATTTCTGGCATGTAGTGTAGCACCAACCAACCCAAGAGTAAGCTGATATCACATAACATTCACCCTGTCTTTCGGTTAATAAGCTTTTTCAGTATATATTAAATATTTTTATATATTTTGGCTAATAGAAAAGTATAAACAGAATCTTGGAACTAAACGTTTATATAGAAGCAGTATTAGTATTCTGAAACTAATTTGTTTCTATGTATTATTTAGTGTTTCAAGACTGTCATAAACAATTTCATATGTTGTTAATGTTATTTAATGATTCTATACTATTACTAAATCAGCTGTTATCTTATTGCCATGGAATTTACTTGATATGAGTTCTTCCTTTCATTGCTTGAGGTATATTGTTCAGCACCTCTTTCAATAACTTATTCCAGTCCCCGACTCTACTACAAATCAAAAATTTCCCACTCGCTTACTGCTTGAAATCAGGTGCTAAAGGAGTCATGGTTCTCTCTTCCCTTTCGTACACATCCTAATTATCTATCTAGTATCCATTCAGCCCTTATTACCAACATGTTCTGTACATCGCAGCCCCTTTCTTTACCAGCGTATAGATGTTCTTCTCAGAGCTAATGGTTGGTAGACACACTGTTAATGGACAGAGGAAGCGATTTAAAGATATTATCAAGGCTAACATGAAAATGGGTCAATTTGACCATAACAACCAGGAAACCTCTGTCCTAAACCGTTCATTCTGGAAGTCACTTGTTCGTCATTGAACCATGTTATTTGAAGAAAATCGCTGACAATCAGCGAATGACAAGTGGCGGCACAAAAAAGAAATGAACAGTTGAGGAAAAATGGCAGCATCTCAGCTGTCCCTCCTGTGAATACCTGTTGTCACTGCGGTAAATTGTGTGCTTCTTTCATTGATTGGTCTCCATGGTCAATTTGAGACCCATAGGTGAAGAGGCACTCTGCTTGGTATACCAACCTGCTCCATCTTGAGCATTTGCTATGATGGTGATATTTCAGTGATTTCTAACCTAGCTCCCTAATCATGCAATTGAAAATTAATTATGTAATAGGCCAAGATAAACAAATCCGAAAGTCAAAAATTAGAAATGACACGCTGACTTAGGATTTCTCAATAATGCCTTTTATTTTGTGATGATTTAATTATGCTTTTAATTATCATATTGTATTAAGGCACATCCTTGTATTTAAAAAAGAGGAACGAATCTGGCAGTTCCTTTTAAAGTAGTGCAAATGACAATTTCCATTCCACCCTTACCAGCAGAGGCCTAACTCTGTTGCTGAATGAGGCTTTTTTTTTTACAACATTTATAAGAATTGTTTCATTTTCCTATTCTTAAATTACTTGTATCACCATGCATTACATACATAAAGATATTTTTCAGTTTGGTGGCGCTGAACTTCTGATGGAAGAAATGACTGCAGAAATCATGAAACAGCAGATGACAGACGCTGAGTGGAACAAGGTGTATGAAATGAGCCGTGACCGCAATCTCTTCCAGAATCTCATCACTAGCTTGTTCCCCACCATCCATGGAAGTGATGAAGTCAAGAGAGGTTTGTCTTATCACTTGTGCTTGGTGCTCAATATTTAATAATGTAGATTATAACTATAAGCTACTTGAATCCATATGATACAAAGTGCAAAAACAGAACCTCTATAATTTTGTCGTGTCTGGCCGTACTTTTGAGCCCATCAATTCTATCTTTTTTCATCAGTTGCATGGAATTTACACTGGTAGGTGTATTCTGTTGACTGCAAACAAGATCTATAGGCAAATATCAAAAGATATTTTTGGGGTACTTCCCAATCCAAAAAACAGTTTGATAAGCATTTCGGTTAATGACTAAAATCTTGCTGTTCACTCCTGTCATCAATTAATGATATTTTACTTTATCCACTTCTTCTTCCATAGGTTGCAGTCTTGGCTGCCAGTGGATTTAACTTTCCTCAAAGGTTACTGCCTACTGCTGTTCTTAACTGAATTAAATAGTTCTCCACATGACAACACACAAATTGCTTTCTTAAAATAATATTATTTTTGCTGTGAGCTCTAAGATAATATAACCACCAGACTTCTCCAAAGACACTAAAGTGCACACATACAAATATTCCAGGGATTAAACATCTAACTAACTCCTCTCTACTGCTTGTTTATGTAGACGGTAAAAAAAATACCAAAATAACACAGAGAAAGCTGCTCGATGCTTCTGATACGGCAACAATGCAGTTAACAATCAAAACCACATATTTACAATTAATTACATGAAAAATATGCAAAACCATAAATAATCAACTCCCAGCTTGTTATACATAATTCTTAAAATAACATTTCATTAAAGGCCTGGGTCCGTTGTAAGTTTCTTTTCACATACCCCATTAAGCATGATTCCATTGTCTTGAGACATTATTATTTAATGGGGTATTTTACAAACATGGGCTCCCAAGTCGTTAAAAATGTCCTTCGCCCCCATCATTTTCCAGTCATATGGTTGAAAATTGGGGGAAAAAATTAAGTTGATGGTGCTTAGCAAGGACATTCAACAAATTTTGTTTTAGAGATGATACATCGTCAGACCTTCACATTATTTTGTTACCAACAAACTGCCTTATAATTCTGCCATCTTAGCATTGTTTGTGATGAAATTTCGCAGGAAGACATATTTTGTTGACTGCTAAACAGATCCGGAGTCAAATAGATAAGAAAAATTGAAGTACCTTATAGGTCCAGGCAAATAATAATAATGTTAATTTTTTTCAGGTTTTGCATACTGCATTAAGTGTGGTATTGTTAAGCAGGTATTCATTAATGCAATAAGTGTCATTATGGATCATTAAGTTGTGTTTTTCGAGGTATATGTTCTTGTTGATTTTTGTTGCTCCTTTATCATGCCATCTTTGCAGTAATTTCTGTTTACGCTCAGGAATTCCGTATGCCAGGCAAACACAAGAGTCCTCAACAGTCTTCAATGCCCGAACTGTGCCTTTAATCTCCACTGAATTTCTGTTGGTTTTCCCCCTTCACAAGTGAAAAATTTAATAATTACACATTGTGTGATTGAGGGGTGCACGTCTTGCTCTGACATTGTTAGCTGTACTACTGTCTGCATGTGATAAGGCCAACAAACACTCTGCCCACTCCTGACATTCCCAACAAATACCTGTAGAAGCGTGTGACCATTCGGACCATTACTGTGTGCTCAGTTAAAAAAAAGTCCTGTTTATATTTGTTCCACCCTCGTATCCTCTAAGAGCAGTCTAGTGGCTGTGTAGGTTAAAGCCCCTGTTGATGGATAACACAGGAAATTGAAACTCTGTCACTGGCGACCAAATCCTTTGGGATATTCCAACCAACAATTCAGTTTGATTTTCTTTATATAGGTACTTAGAGATAATTGTTGTATTCATGAATAAACTCTGTTTTCATTTTACTGTTATATTGTATGTTCAAAATAAATGTAAGAATTAGATAGGATAGGGTAAAAATACCCATCACTTACCACAGATGAAGACAGGAGGGCGAGAAGAACATGTAAAAACACAAAAACAAATAAATTGCTCAATATTTCGGCATGAGCCTTAATCATGTGAGAGACGAGATTTATGGCAGGGGGAAGGATGTAGTCACATCCCGATACCATTTTGTTTTTCCAGGTATTGTGTTGATGTTGTTTGGTGGTGTCCCAAAGAAGACTGATGATGGTGCCTCTCTTCGTGGTGATATCAATGTGTGCATTGTAGGTGATCCCAGCACTGCCAAGTCACAGCTCCTCAAGCAGGTAATGACAGTTTCTCATTATCAATAAGGCTAAAAATGTAATATGTTCTTTAAAAACTTGAGTGTTTCTTCACCACACCTTTTTTGCAAAATTTTGTGTGTGCTTTGTCCATCGAAATGAAGTAACTTAATTCTGTGGTATAATAGCTTTCACACAAATTAATTCGAAGAGTAAACTGCCAGCTGCTTACTTTTATTGCATTAGATCCCAATGAGGCTTTTTTGTGTTAATATAAAGTACCACATAATAATGGAAGCTCAACAAACTTCAGCTCGTATTCTCTTCTTATTGTACCAACCATCCTTGCTGTTCTTCTTTTTCAGTTTTCCATCATCTAGGCAAATTATAGTGTGGTATCTTCTTCCAAGGAGATACAAAAATAATAGTGAACAAATTATTTTAATGACAGTAACATAGAATGTACTAAAATAAATCAAATGTCACCAATGTATTACAATTTTGAACACATTTTATTTATGTATCTAAAAATTTGTCATAACTGTTTACTCAAATTTCACAATCACTAATGAAATACAAACAACCATCTCTGTCCAACCATGTGGCCAGGGAGCATATCACAAGGGATTAATTATTATAAATTCAACTCCTGAATGGATAGACAGTGTTAGTAAAGTCTGATTTTTGTGTGTGTTCACAGTGAATTGCAAACCAGGGCAATTGCCCTCGGGGCAACTTTTTTTAAAAAAATCTCCACTACTGCCACAGATGCAAAATCATTTTAAAGGGATGGCGATTGAAATTTGTGTGGGGGTAATCTTTTCCTTCCTCCTCCACCTCCTCCTCCCCCCCTCTGCCCCCCCACCCCTTACCATTGACAATCGCTGTATCAAACTGAATATATAAAAAATAAACTTAATCCAATTAATCCTTGCAGCTTTTGTCGACAATTTGTGTTGATATTTTGTCCTAAGCAATATTTTTGTATTTAGTGGTTACAGTTACCAAGCAAAGTGATTCATGATTCTTGAAATTTGTCATATTGTTCATTGTACAATGCTACCTCATGTTTCTTTAACCTGTGACATTCTCTTCAGATAGCAGAGGTAAGTCCAAGAGCCATCTACACATCTGGCAAAGCTTCTTCAGCAGCCGGTCTGACTGCTGCAGTGGTGCGTGACGAGGAATCGTTCGACTTTGTCATTGAGGCGGGAGCTCTCATGTTGGCAGACAATGGCATCTGCTGCATTGATGAGTTTGACAAGATGGACCCGCGTGATCAGGTTGCTATCCACGAAGCCATGGAACAGCAAACCATATCAATTGCTAAGGTAATGTTTTGATCTTTCTTTCAAATATGAAATTGTCTGTTGTGCTATCAGTGTTGTGCCTAGACGACTGGCTTGTCAGCCGCATTTATTCAGCATATAATTTTTAATTCCCCAGTTACTTTTCCTTCCTCAGTAGAGTGGTCTAATTTTAAAACATTATATTAAACTGATTATAGTTGGTTGTAGATGATTGCATTTTCATACTCTTTATGTTTATTCTATTTAGAAGTTGGTTATCACATGAAATATAAATTTCTTCCAGAAGACCTTTACCCAAAGTTTCAATCCTGGGCTTATACTAGCTGTCTAAACACTTCATGTGATCATGATATAATTCTAAACTGTGTTTTGGCTGTAGAAATTTGGTGTTAACTGTAAGCATTAATTTGTCAAAGTAAATGATCATAAATTTTTAAACTTTTATGGTAACTGCTACCAAGCGTTTGAAGATTATTGATGTTATCTTGTAAGAAGGCAGTCAGGGAATGTAATAAATTATTGAGGAATATGCTATATAATTTATCTCAAGCAGTGAAATACTTTTAAGTGTTTAAGGAAATTCAATTCATAAAATTTTAACAGTCACTTTTTACTCTCCAGATTTAATTTAAATGTGACGGAGCATATGCCTTGGTGGCATTTGCCCTACACTCCCTGCTTTCCTGTTTCATTATCTTTTAATCTCAAATTCTTGGTGTTTAATTTCACCACCCACCTATCTTTGCCCCTTGGGAATTTTAATCTTAAATTCTTTCAGTATTTCTGGTCAATTGCCCAGCATTTCCTTTGGTAATTTATTTCAGGCCCTGACTCCCTTACACACAAAGGAAAATTTTCCAGTTCCATTCCACCAACTTGGTGTCACCATCTTTTCCTTTCCACATGCTAGCCCTAATTTTATCAATATCCATCCAAGCTACATTACTAATACATGACTTATACATTGCCAATGCTCTCTACACTCACCTTCTGCCTTCCAATAACTTCCAACCCAGCTTCTATTTCATCTCATTTACTGAATAGTGTTGACAATGAAAATGCTGTAAGGCAGTGAAAATAAGGAAGGTTTGGGAAAATAATTGAAAAAGTGTGTTCTTGTTTTTATGTTCGTCTGGCACTCCTGCCTTCATCTGTGGTGACAGGATTATTTTACCTGTTTTTATGATCAGTTACTGATTGTATTCTGAACTACTTTCCATAAACAAATCTAGCTGTCATTCTCAAATAAAAAGAAGTAATTGGGTGCCAAATCAGGGCTCTACGGCAGATGACCCATCAATTCAATGTTTTGACTGGTCAAAAATTGCTTTGTTTGAGCCAATGTGTGACAGCTCACATTGTCATGATGAAGAATTATTCACCTTTTCTTTAACTTTTTCTGAATTTCTCCATAGACTTTAACATTTCCTTGCACCAATTGACACAAGCTTCCTTTTGAGAGTTTGTCAGATTATGCGGGATCTGACACGAGCAAATCTTTTTTACGGCCAAATGATCATGCAATATTTTATTGATGCTTGTCATACTAATGCCCAAAGATGCCTCAATCTCACGGTATGTCACATGATGATCTTTCTTTATCAGTTCACACACAGCATCAATGTTTTCTGGCACAACAGCCGATTTTGGACGACCCTGACAGAATTCGTCCTGAAGCGAATTTTGGCCACGATTGAATTCGTTATACCAGTTTTTTAGAGTGCTATACGATGGTGCTTTATCACCGTATAAAGAATTAAGTTCATCGATGCACTCTTGTCGTGATAATCCACGTCGGAAGTTGTGAAAAATAATCACACGAAAATGTTCACGAGTTGATTCCATTTTTCACCTGAGATGAATTTTTAAAGTTACTGTAAGCAACAAATCGTGCTCAAATGACACATTGTTATGAATAAGGCTATGTTCAACAATGTCAATGTTTCCAATGGAAATCTCAGATGGTGCCTGGCAATACTTATTGTTGCCATGCCCAGAAATATAAATAGCAATATATCTGCAAACCTAATAAACTAATTTTTTTAAAAAAGAAATCTTCATTCCATGTTGTCTTGCCCATCTGGATATGCAATCCAGATCCCACAGCAGCTCTTTACAGTCTTCTTCCTTTTAATACTATTCTATAATGTCATGCCGTCTGCAGATAATCTGTAAACCATCAGCACAGTATTAGAATTATGAACGACAATACTCCCCATACACTTGCTACCCTGTGGTACTCCTGTTTTGGTTTCTACCTCATTTGATATTGCATTTCCAGCCCAATTTTAAGAATTCCTCTACCAAGCAATATCCAAACCAATTGTTTCGACCTTATTTACGATCATTTTATTGACAACTCTGTCTAATACCTGGAGGGTATGTCGTCTCCCTTGTCTATTTCATCTGTATTATCTGGCTCGTAAATGAATGAAATTCATACGAATATCGTTTTCTAAACCTAAGTTCTGTTTTGCAAACCAGTTTCTTTCCTCACAGACATTGCTAATATAGTTGCATATCAATTTACTTGCAACTTATCTGAAACTAATCAGCCTGTAATTTCAAACATATTTGTCTTTCCTCCTCTATGGATTATTATTCCTATTATGACACTTCCAGTCCTCTTTTAAGCAACAAGTCTCCAGACTCAAATCTAAATATTTCAAGGTTTGGTACAACATTATATTCCCCCATGTTATCTATACCTACCATTTTATGCTTTTACATCTTCCTTAGTTCCTCCTAATATCCTCAGGATCTATTACCAATTTAGTTTCCCAATTTCTACTTATGTGGAGAAGCTCCTCGTCTAATTTTTCCCTTCCTAACCCTGAATGATAGTCTCTAATGGTCTCATTGAACCAGTTACTTAATATCTCTTCCTTTTTCAAATCCTCATTTATTTTTTCTCCATCCTTATTCTTGTCTGAATACCTTTTCTTTCCCTTAGTTTCTAACATACACATACAAATTTGTACTCATTATTCATTGGCCAACCTGCACCCATAATATTCTTCATCAACCAATTTTCTTTATTTGTTGTTTCTTAAGGCCTTAATATCTCTTAACTCAGTTGTATTTTCTACTTACAAAGTATTTAGTATTTTCGCCTCCCTGTTATAGTATATAGAATGCATATTTTTGTTTGTTTTCTGTTTTAGAATAAATATTTTTTTCTCCCTTCTTGTTATCTGCTTTAACTGCCTCCACCTCCTCCATTTTTTTGGTACTCTCCATCCACATATTGGACCTTCCCCTAAAATATTTCTGAAATATATACCTTTTTTTTATTATACCTATAAACACCTTCGATTTTGGCCACTACTTCATTTATTCCTATTGTAACCCTTCTTGTATTCTGTTTGGCCTCTTTTTTTATTTCCATATTTTATCATATCACTTCATGTAACTGTGGACTTGTTGAATGTCTGTCCATCCAGATCAGGGATTATTGTGGTTTTTTGGTATGTATTTAAAAGCAAGTGGCTATCAGATTTTTTATTTCCTTGTATTTTTGATGTGTGGTTTTGCATGAAGTTAAATTTACATTAAGATTCTAGATTAAGAAGAAACAGAACTGCCATTATGGGGGACAATTTGACACAATTTCTTGATGTATAGATTGTATAAATAAAAGGTCTTGATATATTGGAAAGATAAGTGCTTGTTGGGAAAGCTTGAGAAAATCATTATGTTATGCTTGTGTAGTGACCACAACTTTCAGTAGTTGGAGTCGTGATAGTATTGTTCCAAGTAGTGAGTCAGAGTTTAAACATCCAACTTTTTAAGACGCAAATAAACTGTTATATTGGCAGGCAGGTGTACGAGCTACTCTGAACGCACGGACTTCAATCCTTGCAGCAGCCAACCCAATTGGTGGGCGTTATGACCGCGCCAAGTCACTGCAGCAAAACGTGGCCCTCAGCCCACCTATCATGTCCCGTTTTGATCTCTTTTTCATCTTGGTTGATGAGTGCAATGAGGTAGGCTTACTTTGTTACATATATTCTGTGTTAAATATTTTACAGGATTTTTAATCTTTTTCCATTATTTATTAATTTTTAAGAAGTGATTGATAAAATGATATGAAGAGTTTTTTCCAGTCAGTATGTAACATTATACAATACGAAAGTAAAACTCAACTTCATATATATATAGTGAAACATAAATGCGTTTAGGATTAAAAATGTAGTATACTTGTCAGTGTCATCATCATTTTGTACGTTTCAACCTTTGCAAGTCATTCGGCGTATACCCTTCCCTTTTCAAAGCAATGTTCTATCTACTACCAACTTGCTAAGCCTGTCATAGTTTTCATGGGGGAAAGCAGATGTGTCCCCATTTTTCTGTGGAACATGTAACTTGTGTTCTGTGTGATGAGTGTATTTTTGTTCATGAAATGAGGCAGAGATTAGGGACTGCCTGAATATTCACCTAGACGATTGTGAAAAACCACATTAAGGACAGCCCAGTGTGGTGGGGCTTTAATGCACACAGCCACACTTATGGATAATTGTCACAGTATTCATGCTAAATAATACAGGTCAGGGTATCATTCTCAGAGCAATATGTATTTCCATATATTCCTTAAAAAAGTATCTTATTTTGTCCTGAGAGAAGTCCATTATAAGAACATTTGCTAATTTTCTAGTGCTTATAGCATAAAAGATTCAGTGGAATATACTCAAAATCAGATTTATTTGCTTAAGGCACTGGAATGTCTGTCAGTATTTGATAACCAAAGTTGGAATTGACTTTTTTAGACTTAGGAAACTATTAAAAATTGCAGTACCCTACAGCTACGAAAAAGTTTGCTATCTAATGTTAGGTCATAGTGGCATTTAATTTTAAATTTCTTACACAAGTAACTAAAAATAGTTCATAGGTTGTTCTATTAATCTAAATGTCTACTTGTAGTAAGCACGCCGGCAAAAATGAAATTGCTTAAGATAATATGAAAACAAAAACTGATAGAATATGTAAACCAATCATTTACCAAAGTGAAAAGCGGGAGTAATGAAAATTCTTGAAAACCCATAGCACAATATTTTTGGGGACTCCTAATTCACATAAAAGTCAGAAAAAAGCCCTTGAAACTAAAACAAGTTTGTGAGGGAACCAGGAATAGAGTGTAACTATGGAAACATAATATCATATAAAGTGATAATAATGAATGATTAAAAAATCTAAAAATCTTGGTCCACAAATACCCTCTGTCATATTCTCTAAAAACACCATATGGATCTTTTCCTTGCAATAGAGCTCGCTGCAAAACTTGCAGCATGTATCCACCCACTTCAACATATTCCAACCCTACTACTGGGGAAACCTTCCCCATCATTTGGCATACCACATGCTCCACAACACGTATCATATACCAACTAACCTGCCACCACTGCACTAGTTCCTATAGAGGCCTCACTACACAGAAACTCTCAGTCAGAATGACAAACTGTCACCGAGCGTGGTGGTGTAACGGCTAGCATTCTGACCTTGCATTCGGGAGGACGGCGGTTCGAATCCCCGTCCGGGCATCCAGATTTGGGTATTCCGTGGTTTCCCAAATCACTCCAGGCAAATGCCAACGTATGCCTTCCAATATGGGAACCCGCCAATTACCACAATACTAACAAGGAGTTTTCCCCAAAACTATCGGCACTTTAGATGGACTTGCATACCAAAATTTTCGATACCCACCTGGCCTCAATCACCAAAAAAATTCTTTCTACCTTCTGACGCATCACTCATTATTATTAGTATTATCATTTAACTAGTAATAAATTTCTTCCAAATTTATGTATTTATTGTTATTTTAACACTCCATACTCTTTTGTTATATATATTAATTTTATCACCACCGATGATTTTTATATGTATCATCTTAGTCTTTCGTGAAATATAAAAATGTGGTAAACTTCAGCGTGTGCACACCTCCCGAACCATAACACTTGGTCCATATCACATGAATGAAGTGTAAAACTGAAATATTCTATATGTTTTTTGTTCCGCAAATGACAAAGGAAACGGTGGTTAATACTCTGGCCTCACATTTGGGAGGACGGCAATTCGAATCCCCGTCTGGGCATTCAAATTTGGGTTTTCCATGGTTTTCCCAAATTACTCCAAGCGAATGCCGGGATGCTTCCTTCAAAAAGGCCATGGCCAAATTCCTTCCCGTTCCTTGTCCCCAGTCCCGTACCGCCTCTAATGACCTCGATGTCGACGAGGCGTAAAGCCATAAGTTAAAGAAAAAAGGACAAAGGAAAGGGAAAATGGCTCCACACTCACCAAAGTTGAAGGCTACGATGAGTGAAAAACATATCTGATGAACACAAACATATACAATATTTCAGTTTTCACCTTACTCATGTTATAGGAGACGAGTCATGCGGTTCGGAAGGAACTGAAATATTGTATATGTTTGTGTTCCTCATATATATTTTCCACTCGTCGCAACCTTCAACTTTGGTGAGTGATGAGTCATTTTCCCTTTCCTTTGTCATTTATATGTTTTTGTTTGTCTCACATGTTTTCCACTCATTGCAGACATCAACTTTGGTGAGTGATGAGTCATTTTCCCTTTCCTTTGTCATTTATTTGTTTTTGTTCGTCTCATATGTTTTCTACTAATTGCAGACTTCAACTTTGGTGTGTGATAAGTCATTTTCCCTATCCTTTGTTATGTATATTGCCTAAAAGCTGTTTCCCTTTTCCTTAATATGATTAAAAAAATATAAATTTAAAAACAAAAAAAATATGCTTTAATGTCCAAAGATCATTTTCAGCCTTTGGCATAGTAATCTATGGTGTGTGTATATATTCATTTTACAAGCTTTCGACATGAAAAAGATTTATCCCAAAATATTACAATCATTTTTGTTTTTATTTGTCTCATCAGCTCTCGTGCCTTCAGTTTTGGTAAGTGACGGGGCACCTTTTCACTAACTTGAAAGTGATATTTTACTAGAGGTAAAAATGTGTTCTCACTGAGAACTCTGTCACATTTTATGTAGCGTGTATCATTTGGTGTAAGGTTTCTTGTTTTATTTATCAACTTAAGCAATATTCTTTTGTCCACTTGCCTAGGTTGTGGACTATGCTATTGCTAAGAAGATTGTCGATTTGCATAGCAACATCACCGAAACTGTTGAACGGGTTTACTCTCAAGAAGATGTTGTCAGGTACATCATGTTTGCCAGGCAATTTAAGCCCTTCATCAGTGATGTAAGCAATTTTCAATGCTGTACTACTGTTTGTTTACTACATTCAATTGAAAACTTTTTGAATTATTTACCTCTTTATAATATTTCAGTTATATTATTTAGTAGTTTTATTTGTATAATAATGCACAGTTGAATTGGTGTATGTGCAGACTGCATCTGAGATGATTGTTGAGAACTATGTCAAACTAAGGCAGCGTGATGGGCTTGGTGGCGGAAAAGCAACATGGCGCATTACAGTACGACAGTTGGAGAGCATGGTGCGTCTTGCTGAGGCCATGGCTAAGATGGAGTGTGCTGATGAGGTCAGTCAAATAATGTTTGCTTAGTTTTTCTTTCTGGTTACTTTAAAATGAAGTGTCTCATAGACTCAGCATAGAAATTTTGATCAACTCTTTTGAATATTCATTTTCATTAATCTTTTGTGATTATAAAGTGTGATATCAAAGTCCTGTAAAAAGTGAACATATCATTTTCTTGCCTGGCAGATGATATATTGCTTTAAGATAGCGTGACGACAAAACATTTTCTGGTGTTTGTCAGCATTTTTGATTGAGGTTCGGAAGTAAGAAATGCTACATAAATTGCATATAAATGAAATTCTTCACTGAAACCTGCTTCAGATCCCGAAGTAAACGGTGGTTGTCTGCTAAGTAAAGATTATTAACTGTGATAAAGCCTGTGACCCCGTGTCAGTATCCTTATAGGCCTACTTTTCCATTTCTTTAAAGTAAGCTTTTCGGCATCTCTTTTGATAGTTTATTCCAGTTCCTGGCTCCCTTGCCTAGAAATGAAAACTTTCCCACTTACTTATGCCTGAAATCATTTGCTAGTTATCAGTCAAGGTCAAATCTTCCCTTCCAGATACTGCTTCTAATTTTCACCTAGTTTCTGTCCAGACACACATTGTCAATGTTGCCTTATATTTTCCAATCACACTCTTCATCTGTCTCAATCCAGTTCCTTTATTATCTCATTGATAGTGTTCTTCAATAATTTTTCCTGTATTTGATACTGATAGGGTGTTATAGGTTATAATTATTCTTTGCCGCCGCTGAAAAATTCTATCACTCTTATCTTGCACAATCCTACATCAGTGTCATCCCAGGAAACAGTAACACAATACCAACGAGCCAGTATTCAGTTACTGTTTCTCAGGATGACATTGATGTAGGATTGTGCAAGGTAAGAGTGATAGAAATTTCAGTGGTGGCCAAGAATGAAGATAAAGTGTGTACATAACAACTTGATCAAAATTTAGTATCCTAATTCTGTCTCTTTTGTACATGGCCACAATTGTTTCTCCAGCAGATATCTTTTGCTCCCAAATTTTCAATGTGTCCTTATCAACCAATTTTACTATAAAATGATATTCTGAGATATTTACATTTTATGTCTTCTTCAAGCAATTCCATCTCTGCTTTATAATCATATAAAACTTTTTCACTAAATGTCTACCTAATCAGCAGACTTTTTTGCCATTTTTTCCATCTTCACCTACACAGATATCAGAAAACCTTCTCCCCTCCCCTTTTTCATAATCCTCTTTTCTTTTTAATACTTTAATCTGGAAATAACCTATTTGCTATTAAACCACCAATACAGCTATTCATTAAAGTAATGTATACAATTGGCATCAATACACTACACTGTGGCACTCATATTCTCATTTCTGCCACCTTTAATAATGCATTTCCTACTGTAAAGTTGAATCTTTTTGGCATTTATCTTCATTCCATGCTGACCTACCCATTTAGATATTCTATCCAGATCACCTTGCAGTAGATCACAATCTTCACCTGTTTAGATCCTAATGTATACCATTATATCATCTGCAAACAAATTCTGACTGTAACCCATAAACAGTCATTAATTAGAATAATGAACAGCAATGGTCCCAATACACTACCCTTGGCACTCCCATATTTACTTCCACTCTATTGATAATGTATTTCCTACTAACACTTTGCTTCCTGGCTTTTAAGAGTTCCACTATCCAGCAAGTAACTTTTTCATCTAATCCCATAAATTTCAGTTTATTTAAAACCATTTTATACCTTACTTTGTAAAAATACCTCAGAAAGATCTAGTGCCACACTATCAATTTGGCCTCCTTTGTCCAATTCATCTGAAATATCTTGTGTATAGCCCACCATTTGAGATTCACATGAATATCCTTATAGCCATGTTGTCAATCTGCAAACCAGTTTCCTTCCTCACAGACATTTCTGATATAGTTGCATCTCAATCTCTCCATCATTTTGCGTATCACTGGTGTCAAACTAATTAGCCTGTCATTTTTAACCCTATTTGTAACCCCTCCTTTATGAACCGGTACTACTGTCACTATTTTCCAATCCTTTGGTATGCAGTAAGACTCCAGGCTCATTTTAAATAAAATTTCAAGGTAAGGTACAACATCATATCCCTCAATCTTTTATGCATCTATAGTAATATTATCTGCAGCAGCCCCCTTACATGTTTTGAGTTTTCTGAGTTCCTTAATAATTTCCTGAGAATATATTTCAAATTTCTTAGTTTTTTCATTTATAACTGTAGGGATACTCTCCTCTTATTCATTCCCTTCCATCATAGGATGATAGTCCCTAATTGTCTCACTAAACCAGTCACTCAATATCTCTGCAATTTTAAAATCCTTAGTGACTTCAACTCCGTTCTTGCCTGCAATAACTTCCCTTCCCCTCAGTTTTCTATTATAGCCATAGAAATTTCTAGATGTGTCATTCAGTGGTCATCCTGCACTAATAATATTCTTCATAAACCCATCCTTAGCTTCTCTCTTTTCTCTTATTAATTGCTTGTTGAGTTGTTTTAAGTACTCCTTACTGCCTACCTGTCTCGTAACTCTGTTGTGTTCCCATCTCACTAGCCTCTTTAGCCGTCTCACCTCCCTATTGTAATATGTAGATTCTATACTTTATTTTCTGTTTTGGAATAAACAATTCCTTTCCCTTTTTTACTATCTCCTTATTCCCACTTCGCCACCACTGTACTTGTGCCATCTGTCCATTTGCTGAACCTTTCTCTGAAATATCTCTTCAATTATAAAGTCTGTGCCTTTTTATAATTATACCTATTTCCTCCGATTTTGGCAACGAGCGTGGTGGGTGAGCAGTTAACGCTCTGGCCTCGCATTCGGGAGGACGCCAGTTCGAATCCCTGTCCGAGCATCCAGATTTGGGTTTTCCATGGTTTCCCAAAATCACTCCAGGCAAATGCCTGGATGCTTCCTTCAAAAGGTCATGGCAGAATTCGTTCTTGTTACTTATCCCCCAGTCCCTTCCCTCCTCTATTGACCTCGATGAAGCGTAAAGCCATAAGTAAAAAAGTCTGTTTTGGCCACTGGTTTACTGAATCACGTTATATCCATCAGTACTGCATTCTGATCACTCATACCTTCAGTTACTTGACACGCTACAAGATTTTCATCAGGCTTTATTAGAAAGATATCCGAAATTTGCTCTAACACTTGTGTATAACCTCCTTCCCTTATTAACGTATTTGCAAATCTCTGTTCCCTTGTGTTATTACATTTCCAGTTCTCTGGTATTCAGCATTTCTCCAAATTCATCAAAACAATATTTCTAGGTATCGTATAATGTCACATTCTCATATCTTTATATATGTGCTAATATTATCCATACTAGCCTTTTTTAACATTTCTAATGAATGTAACTCTCTCATAATCTGTTCCGTATTTCTTAGTCTTCTTATTGGTAAAGCTACTGCTCTCCTGTCCCTGCATGACAATTCTAGACAGTTTCATCAGGCCATTTGGTTAATAGTTCTGCCTTTTACTTCATCCGTGACTGTTTGAATGCCTTCTCGCCCACTCATTTTTCCGAAATATGCATGCTAGTTCGCTTCTTTGACCTTAAATTGTTTCCTTTGTTATTCTGTATTGTGATTATAAATATATTTATAATGTTATTTTTTCAGTGGTGATTATCACAAAGTTTTGTGAAATTTCATGTTTTGTAGTTCACTAAATGTATTACTATCTGTGGCCATCCCCACCCTTCCTACTTGTTTCGTTTAATCATGTGGTGAGTCACAGTGTGTATACATACAATCCCCTTGCCATATTTCCTCCTGTAATGATGAATAAGGTTTATACTGAAATATCGCTTCTTTGACCTTAAATTGTTTCCTTTGTTATTCTGTATTGTGATTATAAATAGATTTATAATGTTATTTTTTCAGTGGTGATTATCACAAAGTTTTGTGAAATTTCATGTTTTGTAGTTCACTAAATGCATTACTATCTGTTGCCATCCCCACCCTTCCTACTTGTTTCGTTTAATCATGTGGTGAGTCACAGTGTGTATACATACAATCCCCTTGCCATATTTCCTCCTGTAATGATGAATAAGGTTTATACTGGAATAAGGTTTATACTGAAATATTGTATAGTGTGTTCATCGTGACACTGTCTACTATAATAATTACTCTGTGAAATGGGTAGCTAAGGAAACGTTTATATAAAACAGAGGATAGATCAAGACTAGACAAGCTTGGTGAAGGCCGTGTCGTGTTCGCTTTGAATTTTGAGTTACTGTGGAAAAGAACATGTACATATTCAGATGATTAAGGATGTTATAGAATTATAATAAAAAGGGAATTAATTCACATTAGATTATTATTTATTTGGCGAAGCTGGATGTTGTGGAACGGAAATTGTGTTTCTTATTTTCTCATAGCAAAGGAAATAAAACTTTAGAAGAAACTACAATAAATAATTAAGTAGATGTTTTCACTACAACGACAAGGTAAAATAAATAAAAATACGAGAACAGTAAATAGAAATATGAGACGTTCTGAGAAGATGTACATAAAAATAAGAGAACTGGTGCTTTCATAGATGGTGATTGACGGGTTTATTTTTCCGTATTTTTATTAACTAATATATAAAACATTCTTGACACCCCAGTCCGTGGAGCATATCAGTTTCATGCAATGTTATCAAACTAATCTCCGACTTTACATGTTTCATAAAATAATCACACTTCCAAGGTGGGTGCCCTAAGAATTTTTTATGTAGTTGATATATGGTGACAGCCTCCATTTTTCATCACGTGTGTAACTAATATTTGTCTGAACATTTCCATTATTCTGTGTGACCCACCTACTGTCCTCTTGAAATATGTAATAAACTTAAACATTTTAATCAAGATGTAGATGACTGCTAGTCAAGTTAAGAAAAGGCAAAGAAATGTGTTCCTTTAAATTTTGTTTCAGTGTTCTCTTAAAAGGTTAAGTATTTTTTGGCAAAATTGTTTATAAACACCGAGTGCAAAAAGTGAGTGGTAATGCTATGGCCTTGCATTAAGAAGGATGCCTCCTCTTTAAATCCCCATCCAGCCATCCAGATTTGGGTTTTCCATGGTTTCCACAAATCAGTCCAAAATGTTCTGTAACTACCATGTGTGGCTTTTAATTGTGAAAAAAATATATAGGTAGACAATGAAAGGAAAGAAATGCCGCGAGGCAATATTTACATGGAAAAGAAAGGGAAAATACACCCAACACTCACCAAAGATGAAGGGAGGAGGGCAGCAGCAACACAAACAACACACAAACAAATAAAAAACAATATTTCGGGTGAAGAATCCCCTTTTTCAAGTTAACAGATAGGTGGCTGGAGTGGCTGCGTCCTACGCAAGTCTTGCGCAAGACCAGCCACCTATCTGTTAACTTGAAAAAGGGGATTCTTCACCCGAAATATTGTTTTTTTATTTGTTTGTGTGTTGTTCTGTGTTGCTGCTGCCCTCCTCCCTTCATCTTTGGTGAGTGTTGGGTGTATTTTCCCTTTCTTTTCCATGAAAAAATATATAGGTAGACATTCAAATAAACTTGAAAATTTCTTGTTAAAATGAAGGCTGCACCTCAACACGTACTTGATCCATCCAGTCTTCATTTACCAGTCAAGTAACTGACTTGGGACAATGTCTCTGTGGGCTTACAATAGCTAGTGATGCTAGGAATAGAACAGGTGACCCTTCTTATTTGTTGCCTACCACAATAGATGAGTTAAGAGCTTTACATTTGGCAGTTAATCTTCAAGACTTTTATTATGAGTTACAGAATACTTACAAGTGATGTATCATTATTTGCTTGATTATTGATACTGTTCTTTGAAGTTGGGGTACTTCGTAAATTGGCAGAATTAGATCGGCAATTTTTTAAAATCTGAAAAATATAGTCGGTGTTCTCCCAATTCAAGCATTTTTCCACTTCTGTGAATATAATTAATAGAATATAATTAATTAGATGATGAGAGCAAACAGGAGTGAATGTAAATAAATATTGGATCAGTTACTACAAACAAATAAAGAAATAGGAAATCAAAAACGTTTTTTGTTTTTTTTGTTTTTTTCAATATATGCGTTCCATCCAGTTTTCTGTGTATGAAAGAAGTTCTTACCTCTTTGTTTCTGTTTCTTTGATATTAATAACTATGAAATGTTTGTTACTTTGATTGATGGAATATTGAATTGTTCATAGGTCCAGCCAAAACATGTACAAGAGGCATACCGTCTGCTCAACAAATCAATAATTCGTGTAGAGCAGCCTGACATTTACCTGGCAGAAGAGGACGACGCAGCTGTGATGGATCAAGATGAGCCAATGGAAGTGGATGGAGACGAAAACGCACAGCCTGCAACGCCTCAACCACGTAAGTCTAAGAGATGCCAATGCATAAGGGCTTTTTGCTCTTCTCAGTGAAGGTCAATTATCCAGTCCCCTTTCACGTTAAAACTGTTGGCTCTGCCTCTTTTCATTGTATGTCTCAGATTCAGTTTTTGATTGTTGGTCACTTAGATCCAGGATCTGGCCTCGCATTCGGGAGGACAAAGGTTCGAATCCCCGTCCGGGCATCCTGATTTGGGTTTTGAGGCATCAGCTTTGTCACTAGCTTGTATAGTGTTTGTTTAGAGGTATCTTGCACTGAATTTACTGTGAAAAGAAAATAATGGTCACTGTATCACTACTCTGCATTTTGTAAATTTGAATGATGATTTTTTTTTCTAGAAGCATGTGCCTTTAAATGAATTTTATGCTGCTGATTTTATAAATCACTTTCATTTCATCAAGTGCAGCTGGTTATAATGCAAATTTAATTAATATTTTCATTGTAAACATTTTTTCATTGCCTTTTATGTTTATTATTGATTAGTAGAAAACCTTGAAATTATGTAGTTAGGAAATAATATCCAGTGAATATAATATCCCGAAAAAAAGAGAAAGATTTTATTAGGTGAAAAAATCTTTCTCTTTTTTTATCATTGATTTTTGAACAAATATGTGTGTTATCAATGGAATATTTGCATTATAGCCATATACTTTATTCAAGCAGGAATTGCAACTGTCCTCATAAGACAGTGAAAATGGCAAGTAGCTTTTCTTTTTACTATGTAAGGAGACCAGTTATTGTTTTTGTCTCTTAACTGAATCACACACAATATATATTTCTCACCAGTGTTGTAATGTCTATGCTTAAGAATTACTTAATCCCACAATGGAATGTCTCTTACTACCTATGTATCTGTTACCTTTTAATCTGTTGGTAGAGGCTTGTTTGCTCGCCATATGATTTTAGTTCTCACCAACACCTTCTTGATCCATGAAATTAACTGGTTGTGGTAGGGTGCAACTTCACTATGAATAATAATTCACAGCATATAGAAAACTTCTTCTTTTAATATTTCCACTGAAATTTGTTTACATTGAATTCCTATCACTAAAGAATATCCAAAGTACAGTAAAATATAAACTTTAAATACAAGTAGAATCTGCAGAATTGCTACACATTGACAGTGAATTGATAGGTTTGCAGACTGCTAACTCTGTAAAGCTGATTGTTTATTTAAATTTGCAGCACTCCATGTGTCGTAGATCTATCAAAATAGAACAATTTGAAACACATTTGATAGTTTCAACACTGTGTTAAACAAGAAACATTGTTAGTCTGTTTGGTAATAATCTGGTAACTTTAAATCTTAATTTGATATTGACATGGAAAGGAAAGCTGAAATCTATCACCAGTCACCTAAGTTGAATGGAAGATGGAATCAGTCACAAAAAAAAAACTCTCCACAAATGCAATATTTCAGGCCACACCCATCTTCATAAAATTAGAAACATGCGGCTGAGCTCGCACAGTCAACATAACCACATGAATGATAGTTTCTGGCTTTAAAATGGGATTGGAAATGGTGAGGAAGCATGGACAATATCAGTGGAAATGTTAATCGCCTGAAGGAAATTAAAGTAAAATGCAGAAGGGAGAGACTTTAAAAAAATGAAAAATAATTAAAAATGTAAACATTAAATTAAATAATTAAAAAATAAAGTCTGTTCATATAGATTAATTAAAATTGCAATTGATGTGTGTATCAGAATGAAGAAGATGTGTATTATATGAAACTGAGTGATATCTGGTATCCAGGCAATTACCACCTTCAGAGATCAAATTGGGATATAGTTTCAGGATGTACTCTAAAGGCTTTGAGTATGAATCAGTTATTGATGTCACAAAAATTGTGAGAGCTGACATGGGCAGCAACAGTGTGGTATAGATTTTGGGAGTAAACCACGGCTGCCTAACCTGTTTTGAAGATGGGCCAAAATTTCAATTCTAAGTTAAACTGTTGTCGACAGTTTTTATTCTAAGTTAGCATGCGGGCCTCGTAACCCTTGCCTATAATTAAAGTAGATATTTAAATATAAAAAAGATATAAGTAACACCATTTAATTACAGTCAAAAAATAAAAATAATCAGTGAGTCATTTCCAGAGGTTTTTGAGCTAACATATTCTAGAGTGCTACTGTTGGTGGCCATATTGAAATGCGTTTCGTGGCCTGTGGGCGTGTGGTTGGGCAGTATTGGAGTAAACTGTTTGTCTGTGTCCAATCATTCTGACGGACAACTGCTTTTTTGCAAGGCCAATGTAAGAACTCTGCCAATGTAGGCAGGTGAGTTGGTATATGAGATGGGACATGGTACTGATGGCATGTCATATGTGGAGTAGGTTTCGCAATAAGACCTGTGACAAGGGAAGGAGCCTTAGGGTGGTTTAGGAGCATTAGATGACTCGTATTAATGCACCATGTATTTTTTAAGTTAGGTGATGTAGAGTTTTGTGAGGAGGATAGTGTGGTGAATGCAACACATTTTAGTAAAAGATATGAGAAAGATGTCACTACAATGAAGAGGCTGGTTCAGGAATTAGGGGCCTGGAGAGAACTGGATGAGAAAGACAGGATTGGAGTTGGTTTTGGGATGTCTATTTCAGTGTTCAGTTTGTAGCTCAGGATATCTTGTAAGCTATCTGTTAAATTTTGTAACTGCGTAACAAAATTTTATTCTTAGAACCACGAGTTAGATTGGATAGAATATTAGTGCATTTCATTTTTATAGTCAGTTTCTATGTTTATTCAAGTTAGAAAGCAGTTTTACAGTTGTTTAGATAATATTTTGCATTTCATCAGTTTTCGGCATTCGCCTGGAGTAGGCATTCGTATCTAAAGTATTTATTTTTGGCTAACGTATTAATGTTACGAAATTTTGTATGATAACTTAAGTTAACGTTTTCTTAAAGATCTAGCTATTTGCAGCCTCAGTCTGCCAGGAACCATGAACGCAACACCAAGTTAGGCTCAGTCGTACAGAAGCAGTAGGAGCGATAACTTTTAGCTCAGTAGGCCGGCAAGTTTTGTATCAAGCACTATTGTGCAAGTTTTATTTTGGAATAATGTAGATTCGCATATTCAAGTTCCTACAATGAAGTTTTAAAATAGTATTTCGCCAAGTGGGGCCTCAGGATTGTCTAAATTAACTTAACAATTGAACAAGGGGAGCGTGTAACAAACTTTTATTGGCTTTCTTCAACTAGTAATTTAATTCTTTGAACTTTGGGGTGTGGTCTGGCTCGAACGGTTTATTTATTTAGCTTATGGCCATTGCACAAAAATAATACAATTTAACGTTAATTACAATTAAAATTCAAAATTAACATGGTGTAGCCAATCTAAAGCTTCATTTGAAAGTTAATAAAATCTATTGGTGATCCCCTGAATGCTCGAAGTGGGCAGTCAAATGTCACGTGGCGGATGGTTTGTTTTTCCTTACCACAGTCGCATCTCGGTGAATCTCTCATTCCCCATGTATACAAAGATGAAGCAGATCTGCCATGATCCTAACTCTGTTAAGAGCTGCCCAGGTCTTGCGAGGAAGGTTGAGTCCCTTTAGTGCCTGTTGACTGTCGAACAGGGAGTGCCATTCTGGTGGGGCTGAGGCTATCCACTCCAATTTCCAAGCTTCTCTCCCATTAAAATTATCTGATATAATCTGTTTTACAGTTTTTACACTTGGACTTCTTGATTTAAGTCTCAAAAACATATTATCCATGTCGTCATGGATGGGCAGATCCAAGTTATGACAGATCTTATTATATTATATATCCACTCCAATTTCCAAGCTTCTCTCCCATTAAAATTATCTGATATAATCTGTTTTACAGTTTTTACACTTGGACTTCTTGATTTAAGTCTCAAAAACATATTATCCATGTCGTCATGGATGGGCAGATCCAAGTTATGACAGATCTTATTATATTGGTAAATTAGGAGAGTGTGTCGTCTTATTGTAGGCAGTTCGATGTTACACAAAACGGGTAGCCAGTACAGTGGAGTGGTCTTAATACACCCGCTAATTATCCGCATTGTCTGGTTTAAAACTGTGTCGATCTTTTTGAAGTGGGTGCTATTTATCCAGACAGATGAGCAGTACTCAGCTGCAGAATACACTAGGCTCAGTGCTGATATGCGGAGTGTAGAGGCAGATGCTCCCCAGGATGAGACAGTTAACTTATGCAGAATATTATTCCTGGTTCTTAGTTTTGCTGCAAGGTTGTTTAGATGTTTATTGTACGACAAGGTAATGGAAATTGCAAAACTTTCTTCGGAAAATTCGTCTGATTGCCTGTACAGTTTTTGGTTTTGTTTGAAGAATATAGTTATTTAAATGGCAATGAACTGTTTATTGAAATTTACCTTTTCATAGTTTTTGGGTTAAAATCTATGTGGCAACCGTATAATTCTATCTAAGCCAAAACTGTTACATCCAAGGCTACACACGGTCAGAGCTAAGATCCAGTATTTATGCTCCACCCCCAGCAAGCTCTGTTCTTACAATCTGTTTACAGACCAATTCTGGAGGGTAATTATGGGGTTTAATGGCTTGTGTCAGGTTGTTGGAGTAAAGGTAAAGGATTATTGGTTGAAGCAGATGTGTTGCTATCAGATGGCTTGGCTATAGGAGAGAGAGCAATATATGTGATACAGACAGTAACTATCAAAGTGTAGATATTGTGAGGTACTGAATTTAGGAAGGAAAAGGATGAGAGAGTCAGGGTGAGGAACTCTTGGAATAGGAGAGGGAATGGTTCTGGGACAGGAGAGTTGGATCTAAAGGGATGGAGCTAGGAATTGTTAGAGGTTGGGTTGTGCATTATCACATCAGTTCTCACTGCAGTCAGTTGTAGTAAAATAGTACCGCTAGCCTATAGGGTGTGGCAAATGGAGTCCCTAATAAGAGTAGCCTGCTCAAATTTAGGGGTATGAGAGAAAATGAGACCCTTGTAGAAAACAAAAGGCAGAGATTGGGAGAGGGAGGTTGAAAAATGATTCACAACTGGGATTTTGAATTTCTCCAGAAGTGTGGAGTGTGTGATGGGCGTGAGTAGCAGAACTGCTCGGTGGGGATATTTGGGAATATGAGAAAGATGTAGCGTTGTGACAGTAAGTGATGGTTCATAGTCTGTTGTGTGGATTGGGGAGATGTAGCCCCAAAACTAAATAGCTCTTCCAGAGGGCAGAAAGTTTGCAGAGGTGTTTTTGTGTCTGATCAGTACATGATCGCTATGGGGATGTTATGCAGATAATGACCACAACCAGGAAATGTGAGGGGAATGATTTTTTGCAAGGAAATGAGGTAGCATTTTATTTTATTTTTATATATCTTTTAGATTTTTTAGTTATTTTTCACCTCTTTTACATGTCCCCGTAATTAACATTTACACTGAAATTGTCTTTGTTTCTCCATTACCTTCACTCTGATTATAACATTCATGTGGCTGTGTTGACTGTGGGTGGCTGCATGAGATCAGTCACATGTTTCTAATTTCATGAAGAAGGCCATAAACCAAAACATTGTGTTTATGGAGTATTATCTTGAACTACACCAGGACCTTTTCTCATATCCACACCACTATGCTTATGGATTTGTGCATTTCCAATGGTTACCTCAATTCCTCAGTCCACGCCAAACCTGAAATAGTATCCTCATTTTGACAGCTGCCATACCTATAACAGCAAACGCTCTCTTCGTTACTGCCTGGGCATTCAGGTGAGTCGTATATGCTCTAAATACCAGTCCCTCATTCCAACACTCCCAAGCACTTATATCCCATAATAATCTGCCAGATTTAGTTTCCAAACAACTTTCATGTGCCAAACCATAACCTGTTCAGCCTACAAACCACCCTAAATTCTCAAAAACCTACCATAGTTCAGTTCTGATCATGCAGTACTTCCTAGGCCTTGAATCCTTTGACAAGTTTATGATTTGCTTCAACCTACCTGTAAATTAGATCCATTATCCCTAAAATCCTCCCTGCTCCTCCCAGAACTTGATCCAGCAGACCCCTTAATCTAAGCCAACTCCTAGTCCACAAACACAGTCTCTCCCATCCCATCAGACAACCCCAAGCCTCTATCTCATGCAAGAAATGAAATCTAACCCATGCCTTAACTACCGTCACAAACACCATCACCGGGGATAGCTTTCCCAGCGTGGAATATGCCACTTTCAAAATTTCCAATGCAATATATCAACTGACCTGCAACATGTAAGAACTAGATGTGCAGTGGGATTCTGCATAAAGCTTGAATCTTAGCTCTGACCATGCGTGGCCTTGGATGTTACAGTTCTGACTTAAATATAATAACCCGGTCGCCACATAGCTTATTTAAACCAAAAGCTATGGAAAGGTAAAAGTTAAATGATGTTAACGAGTTCATTGCCATTAAAATCACTCTATTCTTCAAATCTTACAGAGTCAGAAACTGAACAGGCAATCAGACAATGTTACAGAAGAAAAAGTTTGTAAGTTCGATTAACCGTTTGAGCCAGACCACACCTCAAAGTTCAACATTACCACTTTCTAGTTGGAGAAATTAAATAAATATGAATCACACGCTCCCATTGTGCCACAGTTTAGTAAATTCAAACAATCCCGAGGCCCCACTTGGTAAAAATACTATTTCGATGCCTCAATCTCGCCCACACTATAGCACAGTAGTGCTGTAAATAAAAACTTGTTGGTTTACTGAGCCTACATCTTATCACGCTCGCAGTTCCTGTATGACTAAGGGCGACTAACTGAATGCACGAGTCTATATCACATCGCTCTCCCCGCTTCTCGAAGATTCCTGGTGACTCTGCTCTCTCACGAACCGTGGGAAAGGTTTCTTTTCCTCATTCACATGAATAGTTTCTTGATCAGATCAAATCGTACGTCATAAACTTTGACCTTGACAATAAAAATAATTATTCTCTAAAATTTTACAAATAGCTAGATCTTGAAGCAAATGTTAACTTTAGTTATTGTGAAAAATTTCGTAACTTTCATATTTTAGCCAAAAATAAATAATTTAAATATAAATTTTCGAAATATCGTTCCAGGCGAATACTGAAGAATGTTGAAATTGAAAATATTATCTTAAAAACTGTAAAACTGCTTTCTAGCTTGAGTTATCATAGAAACTGACTATAAAAATGAAATGCAATACTAATATGCAATCTAACTCGTAGTTCTGGGAATAAAATTTTGTTACGCAATTTACAAAATTTAACAGATACCTGACAAACAACTGTCCAGTCTTCCATATAGGTATGACCACTAATCAACTATCCGTTGGAATGAATGACCACAGACAGACAGTATTCAAGTAGAATCTTGACAATCCAGTAGCTGCTCATGTCACCCAATAATTTTAAATCTTGCTTCACTGTTCACTTTAAGTCTTTCTCTGAACTCAGAAGGTGAGAATTGGCCACCCCTTACAAACTGGGTACCAGGCAGCTCCCATGTCTCAACCTAAGAGAATACCTAGAGATTCTTTCTACTTTTCCTTCTTTTCCACTCCTATCTTCCACCCCCATTATCTCTTCCCAACACAAGCCATTTTTTATCTGAGATGATGTCTAATTTATTGTTTATTTTTTTTTTACATACAGTAGAACCGTGGTAAGTCAGACCTCAGGAAGTCGAAAACTCTACAACTCGAAGGAAAACCTTGCTCCCTTCTCTTCAAGGCTCAAGAAACCCATTACTCGAAATTTGAGCCCTCAATAATTCAAAATAATCAGTATTTCTCTACAACATATTTCAGTACATATTTTCCCTTTGTAAAAAATAATAATGATATATATTTGGCCTCTGTATGGTGAACATATCAATGTTTGATTTTACTATCTCTACAACTCGAAAATTCTATGCCACTATCCCCCCCCCCCCCCCCAAAAAAAAAAAAAAAAAAAAAAAAAAAAAAAAAAAAAAAAAACTTTGGTACAAACTTTGAGAATATTGCCGTCAATTTTTTTCTTCGAAGTAATTTTTACGAGTGTGCATCATTAGGACTTTATAATTACAGAGCCAGTAATGGAGGACTAGAAAAGTTCAAAAGAAGACATGATCTTGTTTTCAGAAAAGTTTGTGGGAAAATCACAAGTGTCAACAACGAAATCTGCGACAAATGGAAAAGTGAATGGTAAACCTTTTTAACTGGTTATGAACATGAAAATATCATCTATATTATCGAAACTGGACTGTTTTTACTTGTCTTCATGATAAGACCCTAATTTCTAAAAATAATAAATGCCATGGTGGAAAGCACAATGAGGAACTGTTGACTATTGCTCGCTGAAAGTATGTTGGGCACAGAGAAACTCAAACCATTAGTCATAGGGGAGCATCCATAAACTACGTAGCTCCATTGTGGCCTCCTGTCAACTCCCCTCCCCACCACGCAGCCCTACGTGGCTTTTGCCTCTACTCCCTCATCCCTGCAAGTGGCACGTAGCTTTTTTCCCTATTTTGCACTGTTTTTTCTTGTCAAACTAACATAAATTACATATGGAGATAATTAAATAATGGAAATAAATATTCACTTGCTGTTGTGTGGTCTGTACCTTACTGTAACTGTGATAAACAACATGAATGAAAAGCTACGTGGCCTGGCTTCGGAATCTTCTCCCCCCACATAGTTCAGCATAGCTTTCCAGCCAACCCCTTCCCTCCCTAGACTGAGCCACATAGTTTATGGATGATCCCTAGGTAAAGCTAATAACCTTGCTGTTTTTTGGGATGTAAATCGCTACCATTAGAATTTGAAGCAAAAACAAAAGCATCGATGACTTATGAAATTTTCAAAAATTGGCGTATAAAAATTAACAAGAAAATGGCCTAGGAAAAGAAAGAAAAATTCTATTGTTTGTTGATAATTGCATGGCATATAATGATATTCCACAAATGAAAGCAGTGAAAATTCAATTTCTGCCCGCCAGTACAACATAAAAATTATAGTCATTAAAAACTTCAAGTCATTATAAAGACAGAAGTAGTCGAGAAAACGTTGGTTAATATGGAAGGAAACAAAGAGTTCTTCTATTGATTTGTTGCAAGCCATGAGAATATTCAATCTCTTGCGGAATGGAGGACAGTGGTATCTGACACAGGAATATCTTTTGAGGACTTCATTATGTGTGATGATGAAGTTATCACGGATGGATCATTATCTGATGACGAAATTATCGATTCAATTGCTCAAAAAGCTGAAATTAATGATGCAGATGACATAGAAGACTCAAGTAATGCACCATACCATCCACCAGTTTCCACCAAAGAGGCAAGAGCAATATGAAATACAATAAGGAATTTTATAGAGCAATCCAATAATACATAAGCAAAAAAATTCTGCTCTCTATACTATAGATATAGAATGTTCAAATTATTTAAAGAAAAAAATTGCTGACTTTTTTAATTTCTTGTATATTCTATGGATGTTATCTTACCTGTGATTTTTTTATGTTCACGTATACCTACAAATTTTTAAGTTCAGAGTAAACAATACCTATGTGACACAAATTTTTATGTATTTCACTGCTATAACTCAAAATTAGGTAGGATAGAATCTATATGTTTGCAAGTCGAACATCTACCTACAAAAACTCCTCTAAGTTAAAAGCTTTTATAAGGCGAAACCTCTATAACTCGAATTTTTTTGCTTCTCTCTCTCGAAGTTCTACTTACTGAGGTTCTACTGTATAAGGGAGTAAAGCTGTATATTAGCTCTATGAAGAAAATTTTGTTGATTGAGTTTTAGCACCCCAGTATCTTGCATAGTTTGCTTTACATACCTTTTATTTTCAGATGTCGCAGGTGACTCTGCCAGCCCCCAGAAGAAGAAGCTGACACTGTCATTTGCAGAGTACAAAGCCCTATCGAACATGCTAGTCATTCACATGAGGCAGCAGGAGCAGCAGTCAGAAACAGAAGGTGAGCAGATGCACCCCCTCCCCCCTTTTCGCAATATCTCACTTCTACCAGCACCATATATATCAGTTTTTGATCCACATAACTAGATAATCAATACTTGAATGATGTTGATTTGTGTTTTTGATTTTACACTGAGGAGAATTATTTGTGTTTTTTCTGGCATCTTAGCTAAGATTATAACATGCCTTCTATTTGGTTGACCATTCGTGGGCAATCAAGACACCATTGCTATTCCCCCTTTTCCATCTCGTTAATCTCTGACTTCAATCATATAGTGAGCCTTTGTGTGTACACAACTAATCCCCTTGCTATATATCTCATCTGTAAACATCTTTGAGGTTTATACCGAAGTATTATAAGGTGGTTCTTGTTTATTTGTTAATTGTGGCCCTCCTGCCTTCATCTGTGGTTAGTGATGGGCTTACTTTCCCTATCCTTTCTTATTTTTGACGTCTCGCTTGTAATTTTATGCGACATTAGCGTTTATAAGGATTCTCAAGTATAAATTAGTATTTAAAAAGTATGATTAAAAAGGATAATATAGGATAGGGAAATATAACCACAGATGAAGGCAGGAGGGCCAGATGTACACTAGAAAAACATACTTAAAAAAATATTTCAGTTTGTAACCTTAATCATGCAAGAGGCAAGAATGTGGCAGGGGGAAGATGTGTTTATGATTCCGCCTGCCATATGTTGCATCTCTTGCATGATTAAAGTTACGAAAAAAAATATTGTGCAGTGTTGTGGTAAGTGGTGGATAATTTTTCCCTATCGTGTCTTATTTTCAGTGCTTAGTGACAGGTTCATTGTCACCATTATCCTTAATAGATGTAAACAAAGTTTTGTATCATTTTGATGAGTAATGGGAGTGACCTTATCAAAATTTGCACTTGTCTTTCTGTTGCAAACTGCTAAATTGTACCAGATTCATGTAAATGTTGTAAGTGATTATTGTAGGCTTTATAATAATATTAACTGGAAGTTACACCACATAATAATTACAATTTGATATTGTTAAATTTACCAGAGGCCAGTACAGAAGGCATGAGGCGTAGTGTGATAGTGGCTTGGTATCTGGAGCAGATAGCAGATGACGTTCACTCAGAGGATGAACTGCTTGAGAAGAAGGCACTCATCGAGAAAGTCATCGACAGACTCGTCAATCATGTAAGTACACCTTCATGTTAGATTGTTTCCATATCCTTGTTAGCTGTTCCATGAAAGAAATTGACTTTTTGTAATTTTCTCATACAGTATTATCACTATATAATTCACCAAATGGTAGCTGCTTTTACATCCTAAAGCTTTGCATCTCACACCTTTGCTTCTGTTCCTCCTTACTTTTCTGTTTTCTTATAAAATGAAAAAATTAGTACTGGAAATCAATGCTAAATTATTTGAATGAAAGAAATTTAGAACTGGCAACAGGCTAGAAAAGCAGCTCATAATACATGCAAATGCTTAAAACTTTGGCTACCATTCTTGGGTAGAGAGCATATAAGAATTCAATTAATTGTTTTCTCCAAAGAGTTATATCCCAAGAGTATTAGAGGAAAAGGCATCTGATTTTATGTTTCTGAATAAAAAGAATGTGTTTACCTTGAAACCATGTTTTAAATATGTAATGGAAACAAAAACTGTATCCATCACTCTTTAGCGTGAAGAGAGGAAAATGGCAGAGACAAAAAAAACACTCCACGAACAAAAGACACTATACTTCAGGCTGTATAGTGGTGTGGCAGACAGATGTAAAATAGAAGGAATGAATCTACAAGGAAAAAGAAGCAAACCAAAAAAAAAAAACACTTGATGAAAACATTTAGGACAAACATGGGAAGGAAACCAGAAGGCAGCAATCATAGCATATTTTATCTTATTTTAGTCTCAGGTTATCTTCCTCTCCTTTTTTGTGGAAAGGGGACAAGCGATAATTTTTAAAGAGCTTTTTGGTTTTAGAGTACTTGATTCATGTCTCAAAGTTGGAAAAATCATTTTGCCTGGCACTACAGCATATGTACCTACTGGTATTGATGAGCCTGGTAGCTGTGAAGTTAACCTTGGTGCCTGGCATCACCATTCTGATTATAACTTTCTCAAAATCATTTTAGTTCAATGCCTTACTTTTCCTTGCCCCCAATCTTCTCCAGTCTCAATAGGGAGAAAATATAATAACCACTGAAATGTGTAAGCTAAGATATTCTGTCTCTCAGGTGATCCTTGCATGTCACTTTATTTTCTATTTTATTTTAAATAATTATATTCAATAGATTTTAAAATAAATGGTGTGTGCTTGGTGATAAATGGAGAAAGAAAGTCGATTAAACTAAACTTAGAATGCTGTAATATTAAACTTTTTGAGAACTTTATATCAGGTAATTCAAGGAATAATGATATTAAGGAAAATGAAATGGCTTTCAGGTAATGTAAATAACAAAGGATAGGGAAAATATCACATCACTCACCAAAGTTGAATGCTGCGTAGAGTGTACAACATACAAAACAAATACAGATATACAATATTTTCAGTTTAAAACCTTATTCATGTAGGGAGGATTGAGCCATTTGGCTAGGAAAGTATGCATACGCCACAACTTATCACATGACTGACTGAGAGCAAATTGGCGGTGGTTGAGGTGGTGGGGATAAAATACTGTTAAGTGAACTATCGATGACTCTCAAAATATATGTATATAGGAAAGCGAAATTAACCACCACTTACCTTAGATGATGGTTGCATGGCGTCAACACATAAAAAAAGACAAGAACATGATTAACATTGAATACTTTGTGTCTTAGCCTTTTGTCAACAGGAGAACATTATGGAGAATGGGTGGTGTCTCACAGACTGACTGTTAGTCAGGAATATGGTGGGGATAAATTCAAACAGAGGACAGGGAGAAGGGGGATAGTACATTGGAGCTAGTACCTGATCAGTGAAAAATGTTGTAAAAAGAGCAGAATAATACATTAAAGTCTTCACAACATAAATCGGAGTAAGCCAAAGTCAATAAATAAACAAAATAAAATCGAAAAAGGAAAAAAAAATAATAAAAATAAAATAAAAGAATCTATACAGTTAAACATCATTTCTGGTATGTGGTGGTTCAATTTAAACGGGGGATGGAGGCAAGGTGAGGATAGAGGACAGGAAAAGTACTGACTGGGTATCATCTCAAATTGATACCAGGAGATTGCCTTATGCCCAGTTTGTATTGGTAGGCAAGCTCCCACCTTCTGAGTCCAGAGGAGCTGCTATTGTTTGGAAGGACTCCGATAGCACGGACTGTGAAACAAGAATTAAAATTTTTGATGTCATGGACAGCTACTGGATGTTTTGGATTCTGAGTGAATACTGTCTGTCGGTGGCCATTCATTCTTATGGCTAAAGGATTGGTAGTCAAACCTATATAGGAAGCCAGGCAGTAATTGCAAGTTAACTGGTTAGCTGGTATATTGCATGGGAGGTTTCACAGGTGGCATGTCCTATAATAGGAAAGCTCTCGCCAGTGGTCGGTTTGGTGAAAGTGGTGGAGGCAATGTTATTCATGTTCTTGTCTTTTTTCTGTGTCCATGCCAAGCAACCATTGTGTAAGGTAAGTGGTGGTTCATTTTGCTTTCCTATTTTGTAATTCCTATTCTATACTTAGTACCGAGCGTGGTGGTGTAACGGATAGCGTTCTGGCCTCGCATTCGGGAGGACTGCGGTTCGAATCCCCGTCCGGGCATCCAGATTTGGGTTTTCCATGGTTTCCCCAAATCACTCCAGGCGAATGCCGGGATGCTTCCTTCAAAAGGCCATGGCCGAATTCCTTCCCATTCCTTGCCCCCATCCTTTCCCGTCTCTAAAGACCACGTTGTTAAAAAGGGACGTTAAACTGTTACAAAAAAAAAAAAAAAAAAAAAAAAAAATCTGTACTTAGTGCCTATTATTTCCTAGCTAAAATTTGTTAATATTAATAATAAGTAAAACCTGAATGATTGGTTTATTGGAACGGTCTTATCTACGACTTAAGCCAGGAAGTTTTCTCGTACTCTGGATATTATTGTACACAGTTCCCATATCTGAAGTTCAGAGGGCTCTCACTGTAAAGCAGTGGCTGAGATTGTTAGAATTGTGGGTATTGGCATGTTCTGCTGCTGGAAGATATAGGTTGCAGATGTGGACTGTTTGCCTGTGGCCATTCATTCTGATTGAGAGTTGTTGTGTAGGGAGGCCTATATAGTAACAAGAGCAGTGGAGAGAGATTATTTGGTACATGAGGTGTGTTGTGCAGCAAATAGCATGTCCATTGATGGGAAAGGTTTCCCCTGCGATAGAACTGGAATAGAACACAGTAGATGGAAGAATGCTACAGGTTTTACAACAAGGTTTTTTGCATGGAAAATATCCGTGCGGTGGTTTTGGGGAATCTAAACAGGAGTACTTGTGGATCCAAATGTTTTTGAGATGCGGTGGTCTGCTAAAATGTGGCAGAGATGTTTACACATTTCAGGAAAGGAAGAAAGTAATATTTGATTGATGTACTTCAGACAGTGAGAGAACTGGGTGATGCTGCTATGTATTGGTTTTTGTAGGTGTGGTGCTGTGGTTGGTTTTGGAAGTTGCAGGGTGAGAGTAGTTACATGGACGGCAGGTGAAAACGAGTGATTTGGTTTTGTACAAGATATGTAGCATAACAGCAGGAACTGAGGGCTTGAGATAAGTTTTGTGAGTACCAGTAGAGTGATTCTTCATCAGAACAGAGGTATTCCCATCTTCATAGCTATTACTTTCTCACTTTGATGAGGTGTTAGGCCTATAAAAAAAAAGGACCCCCATCACATCTGTACTTTGAAAATTGGAACTTGCATACCAAAATTACCAATATTTATTTTTTGTCATTTTTTTAATTGCACCCTTAATATAATTTACATTTTTTGATATATATCTAGGAATTCCACCACTGCCTGCTCTATATATATATATATATATATATATATATATTTACTTTTTTCCTCCGTGAGATATGGATAGTTCACTTTTGCAATATTTTACCTCCACCAGTTCAACCACTCCTTGTTCTCCTAGCAAAGCCAGTAATGCAGTAAGCTGGTGAGATTTAAAACCGATGTATGTTTGTGTTCATCTCGTGTGTTGTATACTCATCGCAACCTTCAACTTTGATGAGTGATGGATCATTTTCCCTATTGTTTGTTAATTCAAGAAATAAACAACAGTAACCTTTTACATTTCTGTTTCTCAAAATACTGTGGGACAAAAGCTTTCTACCGGCAGCCTGCTCCCTGTCCTGAGGCCTAGAAGATACTGGAGCTAGATTCAAGCATCTGGAATGAAAATCTTCCAGCCAAATATCCAGAAGGTCAGGAGAGACCAAATTAGAAATTAATCACTCCTCCTGTAACAAGGACTAAAACAAAGTCTTTGACATGAAAGAATGAAGACTTTCTCAAGGTACCAACTGTATAAAAAGTCCTTTGGCCTCCCATGGGGAGAACACATCAATCTGATGTGATGCTTCGAAGTTGCTCTCAGACTTCATCTTTTGCATTATAAGATGAAGTCAGAGAGCAGCTTCAAAACGTTGTATCAGATACATGTGTTCCCCGGTTGGGAGGCTCGAGAACTTTTTAAACGGTCATAGATATGTTAGGAAAATAAAGATTTGGTTCCATAATGAGACAGATGACAAGTAAACTACCAAAGGCATGTTTTGAAAAATTGATAACTGAAAATCATTCAAGGGGGCAGATCACAAAATGTTTGGAAGAAGCAAGCACAAAAAGACATGGCCAGTCACTTACCAGAATAAAGATCATATAAGAAAATTGTTAACGAGATACGGTGTTATGGCAAGGCTTCTTCATTATCACACCTGGTACACTGGTGTTGATAATTAGTGATTGCATTTGACCAGAAAATAAGATTTACTGACTATTTGACTTAAATAGGCAAGAGATGGAATACCTCTTACTAGAAATCATGGCAGGGAAGTTCATGAATAGAAAATAATACTTGGAGAACACAGAACAATCGATTTTTTTTTTTGGGATTAAAACCATAGTCACCAGAGCATATAAACTTAGTAGGTTGCAATTTTTGGGTTTAAAATCACCTCATCCTTCACTCACCTGGAGGTATGGAACATTAATTCCCTTCTGGCTGCTCTTTATATCTCACTCTCTTCTTTTAAGGATTATGCTGTGGATACAAGTATTTCAAGAACACCTGTTTTATGTTTATATGAAGACTGGATGCAGATGGAAAATCTAATATACATTTGTTCACTCTTTTGCTCAATATCAGAAGCCAACATTGTGAGTAGGTAAAAATTCACCCATATTAAAAGTCTTCCACATCAGTCTGTTGGATTACATATCCTGAGCTTCATTCGCTAGTACAACCATGCATGTTTTTCTTCCCCCAAATGTTTCCCACATATTTGCCCAGTGCATCTGTGTGTCTATTATACAGTAAATTACAGGATTATCCTCTGTGAAATTGTGCATCATGTACTGACGTTTCCTAGTAGTGTCTTTGTAGTGAATGTCTCTTATGATACTCTCAGCATAAAACTACCAAGCTGCATGTTGTAGAAATATTAACATTAAGACCTGGCATTCTGGAGGTTGTGGGTTCAATCCCCAGATTTTGGTGAATGTCAGGAAGTCTCCTACAAAAGTCCAAGGCTGATTTGTTTCCCATCCCTTAATCATAATGCTCTCACAGCTATAAGGGACTGTTTACAAACTATGTGGCTCATTCCAGGGGGGGGGTGGCTGGAAGGGAACGCTGGGCTAAATGGGGGGTTGGCTGGAAGGGTACGCTGGGCTACAAGGGGGGAAGGGGGGGGTTCCGAGCCAGGCCACGTAGCTTTCCTTTCATAACATTTTTTACATTTAAAATGAGGAACATAACTCACAACAGCATGTGAATATTTATTTCCCTCAGTTAATTATCTCAGTGTGTAATTTACAAAAGTCTGACAAGAGAAAACAGTACAAAATGTCTTCTGGAATAAAAAGGGAAAAAAGTTACGAGTTATGTGGGGAGGGGAGGGGGAAGTAGAGGCAAAAGCCAAGTAGGGCAATGTGGGGCGGAGGGGGGGTTCACAGGAGGCCAAAATGGAGCTACCTGGTTTATGCACTCTCCCTAATGAAACTGTGGTTGGGTTGTAACTCCCCTATAAAATTGCATTAAACTGGGCAAACTATATTTCTTTTTTTACTTAAAACTAATTGGAGTGAAACAGAATTTTATGGTTTTTTTATTTATTTATTTCAGGATCAAGTAATCATTCCACTCAGCAGTGTTGGGCTTCGAGGAGAGGAGACATCTGAAGAAGATGACCCTTTATTGGTTGTTCATCCAAACTATGTTGTTGACATATGAGCAGTGAGCTGTGATATAAATTTGTTGTGTAACCATTGTGCTCTTCACAAGTCTATTACTTTCCATCATTGTGCCAGAGAGACTTGCATATCTGTGTGCTTGTTTAATATTGTGTTTCCTGTATATTTGCATGTACAAAATGGACAATGACCATCAGCAATAGTTATAACAAAGATATGTTTAAAGTATTATGAATCTTTCATACTGTGTATCTCAATACATATAAGTATGTTGTTAAAATCAACCTTAAATCATCATTGTTTGACTGTTTGCTCCAACATTTAAAATTGTCATAATTTCTCATCTATTTCTGTTTCATTCTATTCACAGTTTTTATTACTGTAAACTAAGAATTTTATGTAATATATTTTAATTTTTGCATCAGAAAGCAATCGTCAAATTTTCTTGTATAGAATGTTATCTGACACAAGTATATATTTAACAACAATATATCAGTGAGATAGTTCAATTTCCTGTTACTATCATGTTTCACTTCAGAAAACTGTCACTATCATATTTTCATTCATGAAATTTATCATCAAAACCAATAAATTTGTCATTGCTCTGCACTGTAAACATTGCCTTAAAGGCTTGCCAATCTTTACCTTCAGCCATGAACAGTATATAAGGAAAAATAATTGATGAAAGAATAAACGAACAAACCAACAAAAATAGATAAAATGTGCAATAAGTAAGTAACACTCAAGAAGATGTTGTAAAGGTCTTGAAGTGCACCCTCTCACTGCTTTAAAATATTTTCTATATTTTGTAGCACAGTTTTAAAAATAATCCATCACACCAGATGAAGATAGGAGGGTCATATGGACACAAAAAACATAATCACAATATTTTTGTTAATGACCTTACTCATGTAGGAGTTAAGACATATAGCAGAAGGAAAGATCTGTTCACCTCCAGACCTACCAATTGAGTGAACCAAAGATGAAACACGATATATGGTGGGGATATAACTAGTGGTGGGGGGAGAAAGTTGACCAGTGATAACTGAATAAACTCTGTGACTATGTCAAGAGTAAATAAATATAATTAGAAGGATATAAAAATATAATAAAATATAAATATATTAACAAAACATTTATGAAGATTGACTGTAAAAGTGTGACAGGTTTATCATAGGTTGGCCACATCACTGGCTTCCACTTCAGGAATGCCAAACAGTCAGCAACCATTAAAAACAATTGAAACTAATTGTTATTACTTAGACGTAATATTTAGTGAAATTAAATAGAATTTATGAGCATCTAGAGTTGTATTGGACAAAGTGAGTATATGGAAGCATCCTTCAATTAAAATGATTGGTTTGACAATCAGTTCAATATATTTTCAAAGTCTTTCACAGTCTTGCAGAACAATCCCCAACACAAAACAAAATATCACTCATTAATGAAACAATTTCATGTAATCACAAAGAATTAGCAACCCACCAGTGTGACTATATGCGTTAAAAGTACCACCACACTGGATCTGGGAGCTACAATGAGGTTTGGTACAAACCGTGGGTCTGGGGTACCAGTTGTACTGATTGCAAATTTTTTTTAGGTGGTTTAGGCAGAAGGGAAAAATACAAGTATTGTATTATGATCTGTGCAGCTTGTTATTTTTAGTTTATGAGAAGTTTGATAATTGAGGCACACATTGGGGACTGTCCCATCATTCACTTATATCATTGCAGAATAATTCATAATCAGAGCAATTGTACTTCTCCATGACCAGTATAGCAGCACTTTTTTCAGATACCAAAACTAAAAATTGTGTAGGGATTAATTTATTGCCTTAGAATATGGAGGGTTTTCAAACAAAGTGGATGAATTGTTATTTCACATAAATGAATTAAATGCTATCAATAAAACTGATGCTTCTGTGAACACCATACAACTATGGGAATAGGTATGTCAAATATAACTGACTAATTTAGCTTCTAATTACTGTAGAACAAACTTAGAGAAAGGAGCAGTTGTCACTTTGTAAGGATCTTGGAATTTTGGCAAATTCTAGTTTTGCTTAGGCGGGACTTAGAAATTTCGAGGAGTATAGTTTTCAACCTTAAGGAATTTCCCTGTAATCTTGCTCACAGTTGTAATTCATTATAATAATCATTTTTATGTGTAATTATCATATCGGGAAACGTTTGGTTTAAGAGTTATTCCCGTTTGTTCGAGTTTTGAAACACACGATCAGAATAGTGAAATTCTAAGATTTGTAATAACTTTAAATCCAGTAAAGCTACAACCGATCTTTTATCACCAGCTGTAGTCAGCACTATCCCCGATATTTTGGCAATAAAATTAAGTAATTTGGTAAAGATTAATTAGCGATTTTAATTAAGAGAAAATAATAAGCTTTTTTATCTAAAAGAGATATCAATTTGAATTTTGTATCAGCAGATAGCCCTAATTAAGACGATTTCATACATATATGGGTTTTCATAAAAAGTTTAAGCATTTGTCCGGAAATTAAGTTTTTGTAAAATAGATTGTCGCAGATTGTTGGGCACGCGCGTAAAAAGTTCTAGAACACTTAGGGATTTTACCCAAATTTGAATGTATCACTACGCGGAGTCTTAATCAGCTAAAACATTAAAATTAATTACTCTAAATTTCTAAAGAGACTGCCGTCGGACTTCTAGTGGATAAGTCCAGATACTATCAAAGTTTAAACATTTTTAATAGTCGGGATCGTCAAATAAATTTCGTACTCTTTGAGCTACGCGGAGGAAAAAGATGTGATACATTTGCTGACGTCACTGGTTCTCGTGGTTTCGATAAAAGAGCTGGTCTGTTCTTGCCGGGGGTCTGTTCCGGTCTGTCTGTTCCTGCCTGGCGTCTGTTTCGGTCTGGCTTTCGTCGCGCTGGTTGTAGCTCGCCATGCTGGCTAGTTCAACCATGTTTGATCGTGTCGGGTTATATAGTAACTAACATGAACTTTTAAATTTGTTAAAAGGGGTTTCGGTCGGTTAGTTTTCTCTCCACAATCTGTAATTTTAGGAAAAGAGAGTTCGATATGCCTGCTCAACTGTAAATGCAATTTTGAACTTGTGACTTTGAAGATAATAAAATTTTGGATTTTTCTAACAGTAAACCTGTGTGCTTTAGTAGTTTGCTCGAACCCTTTTCTAAATTTGGGGGTAACAAATTTAGTGGCGACCTAGGCATTCAGTTGAGTCATCCTGGCTACATGGTCAAATTAAAGTCAAAAATCAAATTTAAGCAAGTATTATTGAGAACTGTGAGTCTACAAGAGTGTAAGTTAAGGCACTTAGGCGATACTTACCCCGGTAGCACAGCTACGGCCTTACATGGGACTGTAAGGCTCGCGTTTGATTCATTTCAAACGGTGGAGGAGAAATTGCCGACCTACATGTTACGTGTGAACTTCGGGGAATAACCGGCACGAGTGCAACTACCTCATCATGACTTCGACGACTACGACACCACCCGCTCGCTGAGGCCTGATGCAGCTCCCGATACCAGAGGAGCGTCGATTCGCCAGGGTACATCGTGGGGGCATCACGACTTCACACCTGTGCCGTCTACCGTCCGGCTTCAGAGCGGATCTACGAGACATGCCCGGGGGGGACTGACCACACCAACAGCTGTTCCCGCGGCTCCAACAACGACAGCCCAACAGGCTGCAACTCTTCATGCAGCTTTCACCAAAGTTAAGTAAAAACTTTATTCAGCATCTTTTCTTCGAGACCGTCGTGTGAATTTTTTTACCAACACTGCCTCCACATATGCTACTGCATTTCATTCGGTGTACTAATTTATTGCTTTGCAACTATTACTTACTTACTGAGGCAGACTATTACAGTAAATTGTCTTTTATTTGTTCCGCGCGAACGTAACTTTTCAACTCTATTTTTGTTTATTTTAAGTGCAAAGTATTTCTTTATCGCAGACGCGCCATATTTTTCATCTTGCTGCAATTCAGTGCAAAGAGTCTATTGATGTTAGATATTTAGTACCACAGACAGTTTTTGGTAAAAATGTTACAAGTATTGGCTGTCTGATACCGTGTTCATCTTTGCTTTGTTTTGATGTCCAGTGCTTTTCGGGAATGAACATATATTTAGTGATTTTTCAGGTTAGACTTAAGTTTTTGATAATTTCTGTGGTTTTTTTTATGTGCCATTTGTTTTATATTATACCTTTAAGTATTACTTTCCGTCATCATGGGATCTGTAAATAGTTGCCCACATACTAACATTTCACTGGATGACAGACTAGAATTTCAGGGGCTACCTTTTGAATCTGACGAAGTTAAGGCGTTAATACTATCTTTGAATAAAAGAGATGCTGCACTATACACAGTTGCTCATCCTCATTATTTTACTTACTCCGAAGTTGGATACTTCATTCCAGATGTTGTGTATATTTGCAACCAAGCCAAAAGTTTTCTACAATATGATGTTGTCGACACCCTGTCAAATCATCTGTTCTATGCAGAAACCTCTGCAAATAGGGGTTTCAGCGTTGATTCTACAAAGATTTCTCCAGCGAATCAGTTGGAAGAACTCATTGTTCCCTTTAAACTGAGGCTAGATAATTGTCAGCTTCTGAATAAAAATTCCATAAGTAAGTATTTAGATCAGTTATTTCAATGTAAGCAAAAGGTTGACGCAAAGTTGAGGTACTTTTTTGGAAGATGTACCTTCAAAAGTGGAGCCTGATGTTCTACAAACTATAAATGAAATGGTAATGCCTATTCACCTAGAGCTTAATCAGCTGTATAGTTTAGCTACTTTTTATATCCAAGGTCTCCAGGAATATAAAACTAAGACCATTGCAAATGCACATGTCAACTTTCAAACTTTTTGTGAAAAAGTAGTTCAAGCTAGGCTTGCCTGTATAGAAGCCCACTCAAAGCCATTGGAAAAACCAAACCCACATGTATTACAGCCAATTCTCATTCAAAACCAACAGCTGCAAACACATGCTAGCAGTATTTTTTCAGATGACCGGGTGATTGTAAATAATGTTGTTGCTACACCTAGTACTGGAATTTTAGATAATGACACTGAAGGTAGTATTTCGAATCAATTTACAGCTGTTTTGGAGCAAAAGATACAAACAGCTGACCCAAGTACCATTGAGGATACTAAACACATTATTCATGCAGAAGGAGAGACTAGAGCAATTGTAGAATTGAAGAGAGGATGTTTACCTGGGGAAGTTCGCTGGATCCACCTGCTTATTGAAATAGGATATAAACTTAGTAGTAGCCCTTCAGATTTCCAGGAACTTTGTAATTCCCTTCAGGAGGCACCATCACGCTTTAAAACTTCATACATCCCAGAAGTAAACGCTTTTCAGCCTTTGTTGAGTACAACCTCAGGAACAGATGATCCAGTGGTACACACCACAACTCCTCAGTCTCCAGCTGTTCAAGTAAATTCTCGTGTTTTACCACCACTACAACCTACTACTGCTGCTACCCTAATTGATAATAAAGCAGTGCCTTTGCCTGCATTAGCCTGTAGTGATGTACCTGATACCACAGCTGATCCCATTGTAGATAATTTTGAAAACTCTGAAACCTATTCTGCGCCCACAGAGGTGACAGATCCTAGCCTTAATGCATGCTCACAGGTCATTGACCCACCCATTGTGAATGATAATATTGTATCTGACCTTGTTGATATTGAAACAGATGTTTTGCCTGAAACTGAAACTACAGACTATTCAGGCCCTAGCCTTGCACAGTTAATTAGTGATATTTTTGGGGACAATTTAGTAAATTTACCTGACAGTGAGAATTTAATTGATTTTACTCCTGTCCAAGCTGAAACTCAGATTGATGTAGTACAATCAGCTGTTCACACACCACAGGCTGTCTGCTCATATGAGCCCAACATTTCCAAACACAAACAGCTTGCAAGGCGATACAAGCCTACATTTGTGGACAAACTAAAACTGGAAATCCACAACCAGATGTTCCCCAACTCTTTTACCAGTATTTGGCCATTGTTTTCCCCACAGATTTTCCACATTCCCAAACATATAATGGCCACTATGCTTTTTCAAAACTATTCCAGTCAGCAAGAGACTGACAATTTGGTGTTTTCACATATGATGCAAAGTATACACTGCGGGGATGCCAGATTTTCCAGGGGCAGGCCACCCAGTCACTACAATGTTGATCATTTCATACATTGTTCTGAAACTATAGCTGTTTTTGAAATGTTTTCATACTTCATTTATTCCTTTGGCTCTCAACACAGGAAGGTTGGGAGAAAAAGATTTATTCTGAAAGCAGTTTGTTTTGGGAGGGGAGCTAAGATGAAAAGCTACCTCAACCCTTTCCCACCAGATGAGAATGCATTGTTTGATGACAGGAGGAATGTCCTTAAACTAAAAATATTTGCCCTTGATATACAGGGACCCACACAACTATTCCAACATGTTATGGTGTATATGTTAGTTGATGTTTTTACTGAATTTGCACAAATAGGCTACCAAATTAATAGTAATAAGACAGTTTATATTCCAAGAGATTTTGTTTACTTTTTCCCTTTTGCCATGTTTAATGTATGTTTTGCTGACTTCTTCGTGAAGCTGAGAGTAATTAAGGTTATATGGGAGCTTGAAGTTTTGCTCAACTTTGTTTTTTCTTTGGTGTACATCCATATGTTATTTTGTGACCAGCTACCTAGGGAAGTTGTTTGCCAGGCTGGGTTTGATGTGAGATTTGAAACATTGGACATGAAACTGAGAGATGCTGAGAAGGACTGTCAAGGAGGGGAAGTTGTTTGTGATGATGAAGGAGTAGATGTGCTTGTTGAATAAGGGATGGAGATTATACTTGTGTTTCTATGTTTACAAAAAGGAAAAAGGGGGGAGGCTGGAAGAGAAGAAGTACCATAAGGGGGGAATGCTACACTATTATTACCCCAGGACCAGGACATGAAGCTAGGACTTGCCTGCGATCCATTATTATTATTATTATTGGCATTCCTACCCATTCATATTATTATTATTACCCTTGGGCCAGGAAGCGAAGACTTACCTGCAGGTCCCACAATATTATTATTGCCCCAAAATATTACTATTGCCCCACAATATTATTATTGTCCCAATATTATTATGTCCATTATGACATTATAGGCATTGGCCCAGAGAGGAGATGACCTCATTTATATTTATTACATCGAAATAGGAACACGCAGGGCGACCTCAATTTTTGTGCGTGACCATAGAGGGGGTGCAGTAGGAGAGTCAGAGGACATACCTGGTACATCCCATAGATGGGCGTGACACATTTCCCCATTCCCCACACTTTGAGAGTGACTGTACAGGAACAGCACGAGCCCACCACATTTCCCCAATAGGTGCCACTGTCGTTGTTCACACAAACATCATTAGGATTAAGAAAAACATAGAACACACAGTACATCAACATACTCTAAGGAGATTTGCGCTGACACAACTAAGTTGTTTACAAGTATTGGACTTTCTGAGATGAGATTTCGAGGTTGGTTTTAGTTTTGTTCTTCATTGTGGAAGATTGACCTGAGAACTTGTTTGTGTAGATATTTACCCTTGTGTTTTTTTAATAAGATGTAACATTGAGAGACTTGGATAAGGCAAGATGATTGTTCCTTGCGCCTAGAGAATTATTTGACGTTTATGATGATAGGAGGCATACATATGCTCCATTACCCTTTGCAACCCAACATTAATTATAGATATATATATCCCTTCCACTATATATGATTTTGAATTTTGTGCCCCCTTACATAGTAAATGAGAATGACATTCATTAAGATATACACCTACATGGGATAACAAGTGGTACCCATTTCTATTGTATAATGCGAGTTAATATTTCCCTATATTTTGTCACTATGAACCAGTGTACTGGTTCCTCGCAACTTTGTTGCCACTAACTACCCCGATTTTGTCGCAGCAGTGTACTGCTGATTGGAAACTACGTTTCCTTATAATTTATCCCCTATACATTCTTAGGATGTTTACTCCCATTATGGGGGAATTACTTGGTAAATAATTACAATGCTTCATAATTATTATTATTGTGATAACTTTGTTAAATTTAAGTGATACATTAACTTGGCAAGACCAAGTGCAATATTGTGTTTCTTCACTTTATTATTTTCTTTAAGTAGATAAGAATCCCTTTTCATTTTTATAACTTGAATCTTAATGCATTATATGAATAATATTGTCATTTGCTTTCCTTACTATTGTAACTACCTTCCTTTGCTTAGGAAGATGATTTTACTGTTTCATTTCCCAACAACTCGTTGGAACATTATTGTATTTACTAACCTACTTGTACATTTTCACTTTATATATTTTTCTCTTATGCACATGTTAGAATTTAAGAACAGTTTGGCCACCACTAATTCCCATTGTTTTTTCTGATTTGTATGTTCACAGACCAGCTAGCTGACCGAGTTCCCCAGGCCACTCCTGCTGCGACAGGAACCAGGGAAAATGGACATTTCTCGGCAGATCTAGCCATAAGGCTTTTGCTTTGTATAATTTGCGAGCCTTACTGTCAGCTCCCGTTACAGGACTTGGGTTTTCACCCATTATTAGGGAGCTCTGTGATCAGTGTCTAAAGGGAAAGTGGTAATTAAGGCCATAACAAAATAAAATAATGTTTGAATAAAGACGTTTATGAAACGAAAGACTTTTCTACGTGGAATTTCAAAATGCAATTATTTGTAAAACACTATAAATTCTTATTTCTATGTTTAAAATAGTACACATTGCTTCCTACTTTTCTGAAAACAAATTATGATGTTTCTATCCGTTAATATTCTTTCAATGTAATTTTTGTAACCATTTATGTTTTGTATTCTTATAATTTGTTTGATATTTTGTGATTATTTATGTTACACATGTTTATAATTTTGTGATAAGCTGATATTTCACATTTTTGCTTGCTGATCATAATTTGTACAACATTTAATAATTTTTGCATTAATATTGATATTTTGAGAATGAATGAGTTTTTAAACCCTTTGTAGTAATTGAGTGAAAAAGGTTAAAGTTTTTGGTATTGTTAAAAGAATTTTTGGAGTATGAATGGTGGAGAGAAAGAACCGAACCGACATGCGATAGTTCATTTTTTATTTGAATAGTTCATTCCTTTTGGGATTTAAAATTTTTCTTTTATTTTTTTTTCAAGATGTTCAGTTAGTTTTCTTTGGAAAATAACTTCAATCTTCAGGGGGCATGTAAGGATCTTGGAATTTTGGCAAATTCTAGTTTTGCTTAGGCGGGACTTAGAAATTTCGAGGAGTATAGTTTTCAACCTTAAGGAATTTCCCTGTAATCTTGCTCACAGTTGTAATTCATTATAATAATCATTTTTATGTGTAATTATCATATCGGGAAACGTTTGGTTTAAGAGTTATTCCCGTTTGTTCGAGTTTTGAAACACGCGATCAGAATAGTGAAATTCTAAGATTTGTAATAACTTTAAATCCAGTAAAGCTACAACCGATCTTTTATCACCAGCTGTAGTCAGCACTATCCCCGATATTTTGGCAATAAAATTAAGTAATTTGGTAAAGATTAATTAGCGATTTTAATTAAGAGAAAATAATAAGCTTTTTATCTAAAAGAGATATCAATTTGAATTTTGTATCAGCAGATAGCCCTAATTAAGACGATTTCATACATATATGGGTTTTCATAAAAAGTTTAAGCATTTGTCCGGAAATTAAGTTTTTGTAAAATAGATTGTCGCAGATTGTTGGGCACGCGCGTAAAAAGTTCTAGAACACTTAGGGATTTTACCCAAATTTGAATGTATCACTACGCGGAGTCTTAATCAGCTAAAACATTAAAATTAATTACTCTAAATTTCTAAAGAGACTGCCGTCGGACTTCTAGTGGATAAGTCCAGATACTATCAAAGTTTAAACATTTTTAATAGTCGGGATCGTCAAATAAATTTCGTACTCTTTGAGCTACGCGGAGGAAAAAGATGTGATACATTTGCTGACGTCACTGGTTCTCGTGGTTTCGATAAAAGAGCTGGTCTGTTCTTGCCGGGGGTCTGTTCCGGTCTGTCTGTTCCTGCCTGGCGTCTGTTTCGGTCTGGCTTTCGTCGCGCTGGTTGTAGCTCGCCATGCTGGCTAGTTCAACCATGTTTGATCGTGTCGGGTTATATAGTAACTAACATGAACTTTTAAATTTGTTAAAAGGGGTTTCGGTCGGTTAGTTTTCTCTCCACAATCTGTAATTTTAGGAAAAGAGAGTTCGATATGCCTGCTCAACTGTAAATGCAATTTTGAACTTGTGACTTTGAAGATAATAAAATTTTGGATTTTTCTAACAGTAAACCTGTGTGCTTTAGTAGTTTGCTCGAACCCTTTTCTAAATTTGGGGGTAACAAATTTAGTGGCGACCTAGGCATTCAGTTGAGTCATCCTGGCTACATGGTCAAATTAAATCAAATCAAATTTAAGCAAGTATTATTGAGAACTGTGAGTCTACAAGAGTGTAAGTTAAGGCACTTAGGCGATACTTCCACCCCGGTATCAGTCTACGGTCTTACAACTTATATTAGAAATTATTGTAGTTTTTATGATACCAATATTGGTAAGTCAACATTTTGAAGCGTGTGCTACATAGCTAAATTTAAATAATGAAAATTTTGTAATTGTAACTGTATACAGAGCCTCCTCTGGAAACTTGGCTATTTTCTGTACTAATTTGAACTCTTATTAACATTTTAAGCAAAAAAAACTAACATAGTCTTGTGATTTTAATGTAGATTTTTTAAATACCTTACACTGTAAAGTCATATTGTAATTGATGTAGTCTTCTCGGGAGACTAGCCAAGTAATCAAGGCTTTTCCATACGATATTTCGGCGATCTGAAACTCTGGTGAAGTGACTTCACCAGAAGATAGCGACGGAGTTTCAGATCACCGAAATATCGCGTGGAACACCTTGATCACTCAGCTAGTCTCCCTAGAAGACTACAGCAATTCTCAACGCCAAAAAAAACTTTGTTCACATAGTGGAATTATTAGCCAGTTCATTCAATCTAACTCAAGAAGTTAATTTTCCCATTAGGATAATAAATAACCGTCACTCCATAAAGAAAATGTTTTCCTAGATACATCACAACTTACTTAGTTATACAGTCAAGCTATTTATCAATAGACTTTCGAATCGTGATGCCCAGTCATTAACTATCAACACTTTAATACGATCTTGCTCCAAGAGTAATGCTTTTAGACTTTAATGAGTAATAAATGATGAACCAGTTAGTTGTTTTAAAAAGTGCCGTAATACCACAAACTGGGAACCTGTTTACAGTGCACAAAGTATAAATGAAAATTACAATATTTTTAGTATCATTGTATCAAATTACTTTGAAAGTTGTTTCCTAATGAAAAGTTGTTGTAATTCTCAAAAATAACAAAACCATGGATAATTGGTCATTAGAACATCATGCTCTTGTAAAATGAAATTATATATTGCCTCTAGGAACAGTCACCATGCAAATGTTAAAACACATTACTAGCAGGTTATTTAAGAATCTAAAACTATGTACTACAATCAGAAGATCCATGACTCTGAAAGTAAAATTAAGACAATGTAGGAGATAGTAAAAAAAGGAAATAAGGGAAAAAGAATCAGGCCAATCAAAGAAAATTCAGTAGAATCTAATTTTTAATTACTGATATATTTAATATACATGTTTTGTCTGTTGCTAACAAATTTACTACCATTAGCTCTGTGACAAATTGTATGGATTTCATCAATACATGCTTCCAAAAAAAAGGAAACTTTATCTGTAAATTTAGCTACTCCAGAAGAAATAAGAAAAAATATCATTTCTCTTAACAGCAAATACTTGAGTGGTTATGATGGGATTTCCAGCTGCGATAAGGCTACCATATTTAACACCAAATTTAAAAATTCATTGACAGGTGAAAACATACAATTTTACCGTATCATCTGGAATTAGATATGGGTTCGATACAAATTGATAGTATAGGTATTGTAAAGCTCCTAAAGTGGGGAAAAGTGTCAGGTTCCAATACTATGCCAGTAGGAGTATACAGAGGAAATAGGACCATTTTTGACTGATATATTCAGTAAAGCTTTAGAAGGGGAAAAAGTACCTTCCGACTGGAAAATAGCCCTGATAATTCCTATTTTCAAGAAAGAAGATCGGAGGGATCTTATGAATTATCAAACCATATCTTTAACACATGTTTGCAATAGCATTCTGGAGCATGTTATATGCTCTAACATGAATTTTTTTTTGATGAAAACGAGTTATTTATAATGAACCAACATGGTTTTTAGGAAGAACAGATAGTGTGAAACACAGATTGCCCCTTTTTTCTTGTGATGTAATGAAAGTTATTGAAGCAGGTTCAAAATTTGATGCAATTTTCTTGGATTTTTAGAAAGCTGTTGACTCCATGTTATACAACTGACTTTTAGCAAAAATTCAAGCGTACAGTATATCGGATCAGATTTATGAACGGATATGAGATTTTCTCATTTTTGAGTCATTGTTGACGGGGAAGCCTTTTCTGATCTAGATGTTACTTTGGGTGTACCTCGAGACAGTGTAATAGGACTGTTTCTTTTCTTAATTTTTATAAACAATGTTAATAGCAGGTTGCGATTGTTGATGATATAGTTATCTGTAGAGAAGTGCTGTAATAATTGCTTAAATATTAAGTGCAATCTGGATGTTATTTCAGAATGGCAACTTAAGCTAAAATGCAAAGCAATGCGCATAACTAACAAATAGAATCAATTTACTCTTGAGTACAAAGTAATCAGCTCAGTTCTTGACACAGTTGATTTTGTGAACTATTTGGGCATAATATAGTACAATGCAACATGACATGGGATCTGCACATAACTACCTATTGTGGGTATAGTTAACTCTAGGTTCAGATTCATGGGTCATATTTTGAAGAATTGCAACACTCTTACAAAGGAAATAGCTTATAAAACTCTTGTGTGTCCACATTTGGATTACTGTTGTGGATTTTGGGATCCTTATCATAAGGGATTAATTGTCACGTTAAAGAAAGTACAGAGGAGAGCTGATTGAGTTGTCTATTTGTGACTACTTGCTACACCCCTTATGAAAATGTGTCAGAATTGATACATAGATTGGGTTGGGATTGTCTGGCAGACAGACAACATCAGCTTCGTCTGAATTTGTTGGCGAATATGCAGAATTCTTTTTTCATTTATGAGTGCAATGAAACACTTCATCCACCAACTTATTTAGGTCGCAGTGATAGGAGAGATAAGATTCACTGAGTTAGGCTCTCCTACCTAACGTCAGGGAGGATGGAGTTAAAGCCTGGCTGTAGTTTTCCGTGGCCCTGCAGTCCCTCCAGCTGAATGATGGGACGCTTCCTTTGAAAGACTGTTGCCAACTTAACTTCCCCATTCCCTCCCAGCAGGTTAGCGAGGCTGAAAAGAGTCCTTGAGACCCTTCAGCTGGGAGGAATGAAATTTAAAAAAAAAAAAAAAGAGAGAGAGAGAGAGAGAAATAAGATGCTGTACTGATGCTTATATGTATTATTTCTATCCTCACCAGAGTTAGTTTTGGTGCAAAGCACCCTTCACCAACCACAATATTTGTGAATTGCAGAGTATGGATGTAGATTAATCTTTTCTCCACATAATTAAGTAATATATTAATTAATCTGTTTAAGATATCTTTACTTGAGGGTACCTTTCAGAAAGGCTTAAGTGTGCTGTAGTAAAACAAATCTATAGGAAGGGGGATAAGTCAGTTGTATCGAATTACCATTTTATTTCGTTACTACCAGCCCTCTCCAAAGTTTTTGAGAAAGCAGTGTACAAATACAGTTCACCAATACCTTAAAAATAATAATAATCTAACTAAATCACAATTTGGTTTTTAAAAAAGGGTGATTCAACAGAACAAGCTATATTTGCCTTGACTGACAATATTTTAGTAGGAATAAATGATAAATTAATGCCTGCAGGAAATTTCTGTGACTTGTCTTAGGTATTTGACTGTGTTGTTCATGAAATTCTGATACAAAAATTAAAGTGTTATGGTACAGATGGCATTGTTAATAAATGGCTTAGTTTTAACCTTCTGATTAGAAAACAAAGTGTCACTGGAACATTTTAATTTTGCGTTATGTGATCCACTGTTTTCTGAGTGGGAATTTATCAGATATGGAGTATCTCAGGGTTCTTTTTTTGTGGCCACTTATTTTCTTAATATATATAAATGATCTCAAAATTTGTACAATTTGCAGATGATACAAGCATGTAGATTAAAAATACTTCAGATTTATCTACAGAACATATTTCTAATTATATCTTTGACCAGTGGCGGAGCCATGATTTTGGGAAGTGCTTGAGCAAATTTTGATTTTGGGGGGAGGGGCCTTATGTGGATTTCGTATGTGGGGGGCGGGCTATAGTCGTGTCCTTAAAAGATCTGTCGAGCTAAAAAAATTGACCCTATTAATAAATGGTTTACAGATAACAATTTGTCTTTAAACTATCATAAAACTCAATATATGAAAATCAGTACATAACACAGACTAACACCAGACATAAAATTTGCAGTCCTGTTTATACAAGAGAGAAATAGTGTGAAATTGGTAGGTTTGAATATTGATCACAGTTTAAATTGCAGTGTCTATTTTTACTCCTTTATGTCATACTGAATAATATTCTGGTGCAATTCTACACATAGAGACAAATTATTTAGAGTCCAAAAGCTAGTAATAAGAATTATGTGTGGAGTTAGCAGTAGAACTTCAGGCAGAGAGCTATGAAAGAAGCTAAGGATTTTAAAATTGGTAATGTCCTTTGTAGTCATAAATTATACCCTGTTTGAAACAAAAAGTAAAAATGATCTTTACAAGGATTACAATTCATTGCCATTTTCTCAAAAAGTGGTATGATATTCAGGGATACATATCTCCAATAAGCTCTCAACACATCTTAAATTTCTATCAGATAATAAGATTAAATTAAGGAAAAAATTAAAATAAATTTTAATTGACAACTTTTACTCCATCAAATTTATTTGTAAGGTATCTACAGTATAACTGACAGTAGTTTGTGTAAACGTAGTTGACATAATAAATGTGCCATGTATGCTGTGACTATATGTCTTCTGGTGTATTTATCTATTTTGTTCTGCTATTGTTTATATGCAAATTGACAAGTTTTCAAATCCCACAGAGCCAGTCTCTCATATTTGGATCTATGGGAAATTAATGTACTGCTTTCTATTATGTTTAATGTAGATGCTAAAACTGTGTTGTGAGCATATTCTGCTAATTAGAAAAATAACAAAAATCTTGGCTTCCTGTTTTTCTTGTTCACATCGTCCAGCAACTGAGAACTTATTACTTCAATACTAAATGTGCAAAATACTGTAAGTTTTTTTTTACCTTATCCCATACATTGTCAATATATGTATATATATAAATATCAATGGATTTTTTGTGGTGTTTTCATTAGGTGGTATCCTTTAACTGTGTGAGGTGTTTTTCCCAGAAATCCAGACCTCCCGTCCTCTTACACATGGTTTTTGAGTCCCCCTCATTTTTTTAGTTTTACAGTTTTCAAGGTTGGTTATAACCTCCCCCCCCCCCCCTCCCAACGTTGGGTTTGGCATCTTTTGTAGACCATTTTTTAAACAATTTTTACTACCATTATATAAGCAATTAAAAAGATAACATGATATTTCTGTCGACCCCTCCCCCCACTTGGTGAGATTTCCCCTCCCCCCTTATCTATTTTACCTCCATTAATTAATGGATGCCCCCTTACCAGGACATGAAAAAAAAATATATCTCCAGAGATTACAAGTACTTGAAATGCACAGTTTTGGTATAGTTTCCTGAGGCTGAAAGAAGTTAATGGAATATTTTTCCTTATTAATTAAACATATTTGAATTGAATTATTATAAAACTAAGATGTGTAATGACTATTAATGGAAACAGAAAGTGAACAAACTTTAAATGAAATATATCAAAATAAAAAATTAATTATGTTCATTTCTTAATTTATCAAGTACTTAGCCTAAATCATTATGTTAGAGTAATACTTTTTAATAATTACTATTTTACTGTACTACAGTTTTGGCTTTAGAAGGCATAATTATAACAATAAAAATTTAATGCCTGTGGCATGGGCTTCTGCTGTGAAACTTTCCAGCTTCTGAAAATATTGGGATTGGTGTACTCCACATTCAGCCACTTTCAGCTTCTTTTGTTATCTTCTGAAATGTTTTCCTGTGCACAGGGCTGCCGTAAGCGGGCGTGCACCGCACGCGGGCGGCACGTCAAGGGGGGCGGCAAATCGAGTGATAGTTGCCATTCCATTGTCGCCGCCGCGGCTAAATTATGTAGAGGGCGAGCTTTTTTTTTTTTTCGGGCGGCCGGCGACACACGGGGTGGCAACAGTGGGGGCGGCAAATAATGTTTGAAGGGGCGGCAATCTCACAGTCTTTTGAGCCATTTCGGAAAATTCCTAGTTCCACCACTGGCTGTAGTTAGACAGGGGGCGGCATAATCGGTATTGCACGCGGGCGCTCAAACAGCTAGCGGCGGGCCTGCCTGTGCACAGTAAAACTTCCTTTTATGGATAACAATTCAGTTTCAAATTTGTGCTGCATATTTTGTTGACATACTTGTGTGCAGGTTAAATCATGATGGCTCCGTTTGATCACATTTTTCAAGCACACTGGAATGTAATTCCTTAATTCAGACACAATATGAACTCACCACCTGTATATATGTTTGATCAGCCTGTTTGGTTTTCATGCACACGTCTCCAATGCACCATTCACTAAGTTGCTGGGCCATATCTCAATAGTCATAAACTATGTGGCTCTATTTTGGCCTCCTGTGAATCCACCTCTTCTCCACTTAGCCTAACATTGGTTTTGCCTCCCCCTCCCCCACATGGTACTTAGCTTTTTCCATAAAGCATTTTATACTGTTTTATCTTGTCAAACAATCATAAATTACAGACAGAGTTAATTAAATACCAGAAATAAATATTCACATGCTGTTGTGTGTTCTGTACTCAACTGTGACAAATAATATGAATAAATAGCCACATGGTTTGGCTTGGAACCCCATGTATCCCAGCATAGCTTTCTACCCAGGTCCTCCCTTCCACCTCTAGACGGAGCCACGTTTTTTATGGACGATCCCTCAATCGGGTTGAATACTGGAAAAGTAATCGCCTGCAGAAAGAATGTTCGCCAAAAGAGTGTCTCTCTGCAACTGTTCTGTACACTGTAGAAGCACTCTTTTAACCTGCTCTCGGCAGAGAAAAGTATGGGCCATGTTATCCCTACTGGCAGAGGCCACCACAGTTGTTGGTCGCTGCATTCTAACAGCGCCAACTTTATTGCAGTTGGGTGGGCATTTGAAATCTTTCTATGACTCCACAGTAAATATTAGCAGGTATAAAATTCAAAATGCATGTTATCAAACCCTATGTCAAGATATTTACACTTTATTATGCCTTCAAGAACCAAATCTCTTCCAGCGTATAACTATAAAGTTTTATATGTGTGTCTAAAAATCTGACACTGTCATTTTATCTTCATTCTTTATTGACATACCCAACAAAATAACTTGTCGAGATCCTCTTCCATTTTAATCATATTATATAACATTATGTAATCTTAACTTGTTACTATAGGCATATCAACAGACACTTTTATAGAATGGCAAACAGCAGTGGTCCAATAACTGTGAACGTTTTCGCGGCGGCAGCACTGTAGAAAACACTCTCGGGATTCTAGCCGCGGCTACAGCAGTGGTCCAGTTTCACTACCCTGCAACACTCCTGTTTTCACTTTCATCTCTTCACATACTTACCCTTTTTTCCCATGGTTTAATGATTGCTCTAACCAGCCAGTCACTTTATGGACCACTCCAATGGTATTAAATTCATTCGCCAGCGTTCTATAGCACTCTCTGCAAAAGTCTTATTTAAAATATTGACATAATGACTTGTAGTGTAACACAGACTGAAAGAGAATTTACATGTTCTTGAATCTTCTTAAATTAATTCGATCCTTCTTTTGTGTGTTCATTTTACTTATCCAACTTGGGATATATCAGAAAATGGTGGCTATTATAAAGCTTGTAAATAACTTATATGGCTTCAGTGCAGATCACATTACAGTGGAAATATTTTTGCATGTGCATCTGAAGTTGAGATTTTGAAATGGCCATAGTAGAAGAGATCGCTAAGGAGAAATGCAGTCTGCGCAATAACGACTACTACTATATGTGGTTCTCCATATTGTCTTAATAAACTCTATATCACTAATTTAATTATTCCAGCCACCATTACCTGTTTTATCAAGGTGGATGTTGCAAGGGAACAATTTAAGTTAGTATAGGTGACGTTTTCTACCTCAGGAAAATCCGCTGTATTATTCAAACTAGCCTTGGCAAGACGGTGAAAACTTTTGTAATGTTTCTTTCGGCCGAGACAACTGCCACAGGGACCACGCCAGTACATAAATGGGTGGACGAGAATTAAAAAGGAGTAGATCGCCATCTAGAATATTGGGGTGGATGTCCGTTGCGAATATTCTCGGAGCAGATTCAGTCGGTTACAGCAACGAATTGAAACCCGTTAAGAGGAGTTGACGCTGGCGGCTAGCGGGAGCTAGATTAGTTGATCCGGTTTAATATAGATAGAAACAATCAGTTGCAGTCACACATCAGCAAGGAACAATGTGTCAGGCAGGTTGACCTTGGCGGGACAGTAATTGATCGTCGTTGGTGAGAGCTTCTCAATCTATCAAACATGAATATTTACAGTACATTGGGGAAAAAAAACGGAAGTAAAGTTTGCCAAAGAACAGCAATAATACGAAATATTACGAAAAATGTAGATAAGTAGTGGCTACTGCTTCTTATCTATCTGGAGTCTACTGAATGCATTAAACATAATTTACTGTAACAAATACGGTAATAATATGCTTACAAATCATAATTTTCTTTTATGTATGTGTTTATTGTATGGCATGACAACCATTTTTATAGAGGTAACGATTACAGGATTTGACATAGAATATATTACCAATAATTGACACAGAGCAAGTCCGACAGTCACAGCTTTATATCTAACTTCTATAGCCATTATATTGTGGTTGGGTTGGCACTGTGCAATAGTGAGTTCTACTGTCCATTCATATGCTACACAGCTCAAGTTGAGAAGTCGCATTACATTTGGCGTGTCAACTTCCTACTCGAGTTAGCATTGTCGATATTCCTCTCTCCATCTTGAGTCCCGGTAAAATGCATGATATGTCTTCGACACCTCGGTGTTGGATTGGTGTACCCATTTTTGACGCCATTCTTCTGTGATGTTAAGATCATCGTTCTTATGCTGATCGATAACTGGCAGGAGGGTCTTGTAGGACTTCTAACAGGAAGACATTGAGCAAAGTCAGGGTGATGCAGTTTCCGCGAATCTCGCCTAAAAGCTTATGCTCTGGTGGGAAAATGTGACATGACTTGAAGCCAAGGGATGGATGTAGTTTTCAGTGTGCCTATGATGATCTTCATATACGCATTCATGATGATATCTATCTTCCAGGTGTGATCACACGCGGCACGCTATTTGGCGGCTAGCTTCACAAGTGTCAGAGCGGCAGTTATCAATGTAGCTGTTTGAGTACCACAGGAAGTGCCAACTAGTTTTCCCATTATGTTGTTCCATGTGCTGTGATTTAGATTTACATTACAAATACAGTAATATCTATATACTTATGACAGAAAATGTGTTTCGCTCTTTGTTTGCAAAAGTATATATTTGCTATTTGGTTGTTCAGATGGAACTCACATGCTTCAGTTATCTTTGAGATCATACAGAGTCTCCTCGTATAAATTCAGAGTTTCCAAGTCTTTGGTCAATACCTCTGATCCCTCTCCAAGATCAGCATAGCAGAACTTCGTACATAGTTATGATCTGCAAATCAGTAGTGTATACGTTGAAAAGCACTGGTCCTATAACGGATGCTTGTGGTAAACCATTCATGATGATAAGTGATTGACATGTTCTGGCCAGTACTGACTTTGAACCAGCGGGATGTCATCATGTTTTTGACAAGAGTGGTCAATTTTTTGCGTGACATGTACCTGTTTAGTTTAAACAATAGTGCATCTAGCCACACCATGTCGTAGGCTGCAGATAAGTGTATAGAAGCAACCCGACTTCGATGTATGACATTAAAGCTAGAACTAGGCTTCTGAATCCTTCCTCGTCTGCTGGTTATACTGCTTATCAGGCCCGCCGTAAGCGGGCGTGCGAGGCGTACACCGCACGCGGGCGGCATATCAAGGGGGCGGCAAATCGAGTGATCGACAGTCGCCCCCCAGGAACCACCATTGGCTGTAATTAGACAGGGGGTGGCATAATCGGTATTGCACACGGGCGTTCAAACATCTAGCGGCGGGCCTGCTGCTTATAACTGTTTGGATTCTTTGAGGATGAGGCGTTCCATCAGTTTAAAGCAGATTCTGAGTAGTGTGATCGGGAGGTTATTGGATGCATCATATGGTGGCTTTCCTGGACTGAGGATTGCTAACGTATGTACATCCCTAAACTGTGGAGGAATGTTCCCAGTATCCATTATGTTGTTAGAAAATGTTATCAATCATTTATCGCTTGTATCCTCATATTTTGTGAATTCGGGATATATGCCATCCAGTCCTAGTGCTCTTCTGAGTGTTGCCATTTTATTGCTTTGGATTCACTAAACGGGCTTGAGAAATGGGTTCATCCTGTAGAATATTGTGAATATATATTAGCTCTTCCTTTATGTTTGACATCTGGATCTTCTCTATATGTGTTTTGATATGTATTGCCATTTCTGACTGTATTATCTTTGGCTCTTGACTGCGGGAATTTGACGAGAAGCCCTTGGCAGAGTCGATGCCATCCTGCTCGAATGTGTGAAGTTCGTATGAGAGGTTAGTTCTTTCCATTTCTGCTTTCTTCCTTCATTTGCTTCGTTTAATATTTCATTACCAACTTCTGTGTTACCAGTATCCTAATAGGATTTATTTAAAGCTTGAGTAGAGTCAGCTCAAAATGGAATATAATGTTTTCTGGATTCCTGTGGAATGTTTCGTTTTACCGCACTAACAATTGTTCCAAAGAATCGCTTGTAGCTTTCTGTTTTCGGTGTTATCCAGCGCAGGTTGTTCTTGTGTATACTATGTCCAGTTTACTTTTCTGTACTTCCTCTGGGTTTATTTATAGAATTAACAGGTGGGAACTCATGCCTAGTGCTAACTATTCTTTGTGGTTCTAGCAACGAAATTCAGTAAAGATGCACCTATTTCTGTATTCTCTAGGTTCAGCTGATAGTGACATATTATTTGGTAGCAACATCAAAAATGCTGGTCACGGTTAGTTAATCCAAAGGACTTCAAACTGTGAACTCAGGAATCCATTTCTGCATCTTGAGTTAATCAAGGATTAAAGATTAGAAACAAGCGAACAACACATTGTAATATGGTATGCTTAATAGACCTCAGGCCGATTCTCGCCCCGATTATTGTTTTTCTCCGTTCATCTTTCGACCCACGGTGCAGACAGCGGAGTTTTTTTCTTAATATTCCAAAATAATTCATGTGCATGTTATATTACCACTAGCTACTTCAAAAATTAGTCTGGGCACCTTCCTAAAAACTTTCTCCTATTCGTTAACCGATTACAGAGTGAGAGCTAGTGGTTCAGAGAAATTAAAAGATATTAGATAATTGTCGAGTGTTCTAATTGTCTAACTGGTAATGCTTTGAGCTATTGGGTATATGACTCTTGGTTTAGCCGCAACAGAAAAACTCGAAATATGTCATGAAGCAGTATCATTACTAAAGGTCATAACAGGATCAGTTCATTACAAGGATTCATTGATTGTTTTATCAGCATCTATATTTTTTTATATAATAAATCGTTATAGTTATAACGGGGTTGCCTCCCGTTCATTGTTGTCCTCATTTACTGTAAAACGGATGAAAAAATTGTCAGTAAACAAAATCAATGTCAGGTTAACATATAAATTCACAATTTCTCTTCAAAACAATATGCTTATTGTCTAATAGTCGACAGAAGCGGTAAACCTCGCTACCCGCTAACAACAAAGGTTAAATTTCATATTCAAAAATATTTCATGGGAGCTTAAACTAACATACTTATGAAACTTTGCAGTTAATAGCAATAAATTCATAATTTTTACTATCCATTAAAAATAAATTTCGATTCTAATATGTTTTATAAACTTAAATTCCTTAATGAATCTTCTTTTCTTACTTTTGGATAGATTCTTAATTGACTCCACATTTTTCCAACAAAAAACAATTAGCCGATTGACATTCCATTTTTTTTTTAATTGCATGAATCGCCGTGGGCTTACATGATCTCTTCGGATACATATCAATTTGGAGAGAATATTTATTATTTATCTGCAGTCAACCTAAGCTGACCTTTTAAATCTTATATGTATATAAATAGACGTGTTTTTCACTATATTTCACTTTTCAGCCACCAACACATAGAACAGATCACTGGTGTTTGTGTGAGGAAGTAGCATGGAGTTTCCTATCGTGCACAACGTTGGCCGATTGCCGATAGCTGTGGGGATGTGGAAGATATGATGATTAAAGTTGGTCAATGCAGGGCGTTTTCATATTTCGACCAAAAATTTGTGTCTCCTTATACTTCTCCTTCCTGCCACAAATACATAGGATAGACCATTGATGTTTGTGTGTGGTAGTAGCAGTGAATCTCCCATCGTGCACTCTGGTGGTTAAATGTCAGTAGCTGTGGGGGTGTGGGAGATATGGTGGTTGAAAGTGGTCAACCTGCGCCACTTTCACATTTCTGCCAAAGACGCATGTTTTTTGGTTTATCACTTTTCAGCCTAAACTATCTATCGCAGATCACTGGAGTTTGTGTTTGTTAGTAACACAGAGTCACCTTTCGATCACAACGTTGGCCGAATTTCATTAACTGTGGGATTGTAGGAGATACAGTATGGTGGTTGAAAGTGCCGGTCAAGGATATTTTCGTATTTCGACCAAAGACTTGTGTCTCCGCATATGTCACTTTTCTGCCACAACTACATAGCATAGACCATTGATGTTTGTGTGTGGTAGTAGAATCATGTCTTCTTTCGTGCACTATGGTTGTTAGATGTCGGTAGCCATGGGGGTGTGGGAGATATGGGGGTTGAAATTGGTCGACCTGCTGCAATTTCATATTTCTGCCAAAGACGCATGTGACTAGGTGTATCACTTCTCAGCGAAAACTATCTATCGCAGATCACTTGCGTTTGTATGTGGTAGTAAAATAGAGTCACCTTTCGATCACAACGTTGGTCGAATTTCAGTAACTGTGGGAGTGTGGGAGATATGGTGGTTGAAATTGGCCGATCAAGGATATTTTCTTATTTCGACCAAAGACATGTGTATCCGTAAATTTTACTTTGCTGCCTGAACTACATAGCGCAGATGACTGGCGTTTGTGTGTGGTAATAGCATCGAGTCTCCCATCGTGCACTATGGTGGCTAGATGTCGGTAGCTGTCAATCCAAATTCTTTACAAACACGAACGAAGTCTTGGGTACCAGCTAGTTGGTTATAATTTTCTTGTAAGTACCACCCAGAATAGATGGCTGTTATCGCTACCTTCTTAACATAACATGGAAACAACATGGTAAAATAATGCCATACCGAGGAGAGCTGAAGTGTATATTGGTGATATCTTAAAAACCGCACGCTCCGGTAGCAATCTCCCTACACACCCATCTTTATCCTTTCCTCTTCCCCTCTACTAATTTTTGCTTTAAATTCTTTCAATGTTTTTGTAAATTATTCATCACTTCTCTTGGTAATTTATTTCAGTCCCTTACCCCCTTTCCTACGAGATAAAATTTTCCCACACCCTTATGCCTATTATCAAGTGCCAGCTTCTGGTTATGGTCATCTTTATCCTTCCACGCAACTTTCTTAATTTTCTCACCTATATCTTTCCACGCTTCATCACCAATAAAGGCCTTGTGCACTTGCATGACTCTCTTCACGCTCGTTCTAACCTCCAATGAACCATACTCTATCGCTTTTTTCATCGTAGTTACTAATTGTGTTTTGCGGTAATTTCCAAAGACAAATCTAGCAGCCCTTCTCTGCACCTCCTCCAACTCCTGAATTTAAAACCCAAAATCTGAGTCTCCTAGTACACTACCATATTCCAGCAGTAGTCTGACCAAAGTTTAGTATCTCAATTCCCTTACTTCTCTGGTGCATCCCCTCATCACTCTTTCCAACAGGTGAAGGAAGGATTTTGAACACTTTCCCTACTACCTGTCCAATGTGTGCTGCCCAGTTAAGTCTGCTATCAAATGTTATGCCGAGGTATTTACTTTTCTAGTCTTCAATAAACAGCTCCTTCCCACTTCATAATCATAATCAACCTTTAGATATTTTTCTGATCTTCATCCCATGTTGACTCACCCAGCTAGTTATCCTATCTGGATCACCTTGCAGCTGTTTACAGTCTTCTGCCGTTTTTACATTTTTATATGTCATTATGTCATGTGCAAAGAATCTTACATCTGACAGTAAATCATTAACACAATCATTTATTGAAATAACGAATAGCGATGGCCCGAATACACTACCCTGTGGAAGTCCCACGTTCACTTCTACTTCTTTTGATACTACATTTCCTACCCTAGCTTTTTATATTAAACACAAAGCAAGGTGCCGTATAAAAGTCTATGAGGTGGATGTGAGAACGCAATGCAACGCAACATCATCGAGATAGCTTGCGCTAAATCGTTTACTGCTGTTACAGGTTTGGAACATTTTACTGCTGTATGGAAATGCTTTTTTTAAAGTGACTTTTTGGCTAAGTCATCAGTTGGTTAGTGGTGTCTGTTGTCTCTTGTTAACGTGGCATTCTTGTTGACGTGGCACGTGGCTGCGTGAGCAGCGTCACCACCACCATGAGCGGGTCGCTGGAACCGGTACGGCAGGCATGGCAGTGGCCCGCTGGTCGTCTTTCTTGGCGGCCGGCCGGCTGCCGACAGGAGCCAGGAGCTGCTGGCTGTTTGGCGGCGCGCAGGGGCCCGCGTTTACGACTCGCGCGCAGACGTGGCCGCCAGTATCAGGTGGCGAGGAGGTTGGTTGATCTGGCTTCCTGGCGGTCTCGCTTGGAGGCCGCTGCTACTTTCGGGCGACACTTCGCTCGAAGTTTCTTCTTGGTTTCACAGCCAGAGAAGCAAGCCACTTGTCTACACCAGACTGTTTCCGTTCTGGCTGTGGTGCATTGGGCTACTCGGTGGTCAGCCCCACATCTGACGCACCTGCGTTGCTCAGTGCAGTCGCTCGCATGATGTTCGTGATTTTAACAGTTGAAATACTGCCTGAGCTCGGATGGAGAAGTATCCCACTCCCTCAACAGCGTCTAATTAGTCACTGGTGGCGACTGCTCCGCGTAGCAGCTGATGCCCATGTCGTTTAGCAAGCTGGTGGCCTTCGTCATGTCCGAAGGGCAGTAGGATAGCATGATGATGCCTTCTTTAGCCGGCCAGCAGAACAGTGGCAGCTCTGTAACCAGCAGAAGCTGCAGATAGAGGCTTCCCCAACTGTCTGCATAGCACGGAAAGGACTGGTTCTTCCTCCGTGTCGGGTGCTGACTCCCCCTCCTCCAGGGAAGGCATAGGCTACTCCGGTGCTGAGACCACTGTGTCACCCCGGGAAGGGCTGGCAGGCGGTTCTGGAACCTTGAAGTCGTATTCTTCAGTTTGTGGTTCCTGGCTTCCAGTAGTCAGCAGTTTTTTTCCGCTGAAAAGATGGTACTTTTCTTCCCCACGACCTTGGTTGCTGCTGCTTGTTGCTTTCTGCGTTGTTGCTTGCCCTTGCCGTTTAGCCTTTGGAAGAATTTCTTCGCCCAGAAATCTTCATTGAAGACCATCGGACAGGTTTCCGAGGCTTCCGGGCGCATGTGCCCGTTTGCTGCCGCATTGTCGTGGTGAGCTTCACGTCAGAAACAAATCTCAGCGCCGTGGCAAAGTGGTAATACTCAGTTGGCATGGAGCCGCCATACTTCAGCCCATCATGTATAACCCAAAGCGTCCACGACGCACCATTGTGTTTGGGAGCTGTCTCCTGGAAGTGGATAAGGGGAACACTTCGAGTGTTTGAACTCGACGATGTACACAAGCCCGACTTGTTCGCCTAGTGCCTCCAGGTGGATGTCGTTGATCTCGGTTGGATCTTCAACTCCCTAGAAGTCGGCATCACTACCAGCAGCGATGGCCATGAAAGAAGCTATGAACGAGGCCCGCAACGGAATCATGCAGCAGACAGATAGCTCACTATGAGCGAGGCTAGCAACCGATGAAGTGCATGTCGGAAATGTCATTACATGCACTTATAAAGAATTATGCCTAATATCAGGGTCTTAAATGATCCTGTTTTTACTTTTTGCTGAAATAAGAGATAATGGACGTCGTAAGCATCTGCTTCTAGTAATCCACAAACAAAATCTTTGGGTCGGAAAATGTTAAAGGGTCGAATTAATTCAAGGATGCGAAAGTTCAATAAGTGAAGTGTTTAAAATCAAGCAAGGTTGGAAAGAAATCGGCAGAGTTAATATTACTTTCAAACTTTACTAAATGGAGCGTAACCAACTGCCCGTGGATGCAGACTGAACTAACACTCTGGTACAGCAAAAGCCAGAGACAATATATAGACGTTTCGAGTTTTTGTGAGCGGTAGCGTTACGAATCACAACATCATCGCGCTTCGTCTGACATGCTCGATGTAACCGATGTGCCTGCTGATAATTCGAACTGGACGGTAATCGGCAACATGATAGACGTCAGGGCTTGCAACAAACCAGCGGAGAAGGTAAGATCTGTTCAAACCGATCAAAAATTTGGATGTTATGCATTCTAAACAGTAGATTTGTAGGTTATGCGGAGGGTGTCAGTTTGACATTTAATTGCATATCGATTTTAAGTATATATACTACATGCGCATTGCCGAGGTATAATTAAAGGGCAATGAACTAGTTGCTCCTTTACTCATAGTCATTAAGTTATTTAATGGAATCTCCGAAAAAGGTATCTTGTATGGCTATATTGACTGTTATTCGTTCATGGTTTTTCATATTTTTAGTCGATCATGCTACAGTTTAGAGTTTTTTATGTTTAAATCTTTAAATTCGGCCGTATGCAACATTTGAAAATAGTAAATGCCTGCCCTGAAAATAACATCTTGTAGGAGCCTTACTTTACTACTGCCAAACACGGAATATTGTATATCAGTTGTTTATAAGAAACTATTTGAAATCCGATATTTGGAAACTTAATAGCCTAACTGTTGCTCGTTTCTTTTGGTTCACAATTAAATGCCTCTAATTTTTTCAAGACTTATTTATTGGATTTTACAATTGAAGCAAGCATTACAGTATGTGATGCATTTAATTCAGGTTGTGTTTTATGATGAGTGTGTGAAAAAGAAGAGAATAGCTCAGGATGAAAGAGATGGAGGATTGTATTAAAGCAGTGTATATCGATGACAAAAATATTGCTTGACAATTTAATAAATTTATTTTACTGAAATGAAACTAATTTCTCAAAAAGTATGTACAAATATAGGGATTACTGGGCATTGTGATTCCGCCAGGAGTTGGCATCCTAATACTGAAGTGGTCAAACGCAAGACTCCACTAGAAATTATTTCCCAAGTATGTTTAATGGTGTCATGCTGGTCCAGGCTCTATTACAATGGAATTATTGCTTGATAAATAATATTTCTTGCAACTGGATACACCAGTATTACAACGATATTATTTAATGTTGTTGTTCCAGAATTGCGATCTCCAATAGACCCCAAATATAGCCAACACTTTAGAGTTAAAAGTTTTGTATTTGACAATTATTTTCAGCAAAATCACATGCAGTCAAAGATTAATTTTATATGTTGATACCCTCTCCTGTTTTTTCAAGAAAATTGTTACTTTGCAAATAAGATACATCACTACAAATTTTGGGTAGTATCAAGATGGGGATACTGCTGCGGCCTCGGGTAGTAAACACACAGATCACGTGGTATAGACATCATTGTGACGTATTTAGTCTGCACGTACCAACACAGTAACAGCTATAGATGTGATTCGAAAATTGGATATCTGGAATATTATGCGTTATGGTTACGTCTTACTTTGGTCCAGGCTGCATTATGACCGAAACGCATATTTATAAAATATGATTTCATCAATTATCATTTGAGTTTATGTTGTAATGAAGCCTGGACCATACGTCACAATGATGTCATATATACCATGTGATCTGTGTGTTTACTACGTGAGGCTGCAGCGGTATCCCCATCTTGATATTACCCCACATTTTTCATATGGTTTGAAATGTCTTCAGGCATGATCATTTTGTTTGAAAAGTAACCTGATTAAGAGTTTATTTACAGGAACTTACAAGTGTCTTTTTTTTTTTTTTACTAACATCATTTTCAAAAGAAAACTTCTTTTTACTCAGATGTGTTCATTTAATTTCATATTTATGTGATGCATGATTGATGTAATTGATTTTAAGAGTGAGTCAACTGAATATTGTAGTTCAAATAATTAAATTGTGTAATAAACTATGAAAGTTTTACAACATTGCCTGAAGTTGAGGTTGATATACCTTTTTCTGAATTGAGAAGGTAATTGGGAAAGCAAATCATATGCTCAAATTTTTAAGTCGCAATTTAAAACAGTGTGCACCCATCAGAAGTTAAATCAGTTATATACAAAGCACTAGTGCATCCTTTGTTCTGTATGCAGTCTCCATCAAATGGGATTAGTAGAGGCATTGGAGGTGATCCAAGGAAGAGCTGTCAGATTTGTGGGAGCTGTATATAGCTGGAGGGATAGTGTAAGTGCGATGTTGGAATTTGTTAGGAAGACCTGGAACAACAAAGGCGTTGCTCTAGACAGAAGCTAACTGAAAAATTCATGACTAACTTATTTTGGAATGACAGCAACAAATATTACTGTCACCACATTCATATCTAGGAATGACCAAGATAATAATATAAAAGAAATCAGGGCCAGAATAATTTCGTTCCTATACTAATTGTTTCCGTGAGTGATTAGGAAATGGAATCGGAATAATTTACCAAACAAGAAAACTTAGAATTTGACAGGAGTAGTTCTCGATAAACCACTCGGACCATTCTGATCTGGGTTTCCCATGGTTTTCCCAGATCGCTCCAGACCAATGCCGGGATGGTTCTTCAAAATAGCCCATGGGTGCCTCCTGCCATATCTTGTATATCACATTTGGATAGGTGCAATGCACCCTCCGCCACCCACTTTTAGTGAATTGCGGAGTAATAACAATAATTCACTGACAATTTTTTATTTTTCCTAAAGAGGCATTCTACTTTATTATTTCATCTGTATAATGAAAGAATGCATTTATTTAAAAAATTCTTGAAACAACCTGATCATGAAAATCATATCACAGCTTGCTTTTGTCGATGTTTTTTCTTTCTCCTTTCTGTAAGTTATTGCTTTTATGTTTACATTTCTGCTGAAAATGCACAAGACTGATATAGCAAAGTTGTTTGAAAAATTTTGTGGATTGAGACTGAGGCACGTTTGAAGTCCCATAAAATTTAATCCTCTTTGCAATTTCAAACCTTCAATCCTATCGCCTCTGCAATAAACTTTTCTTGGTGATGTCAAAAAATGACGCAACAGCACATATGATATCATTTGATTTGAAATGGGGTATCGGGTGAGGGGAGCAGATCAGGTGAATCGGGCTTGCTGTACTAGGTGAAGCCTTCATTTGTGAATTGCAGCCATTACACTTTTGTAACTTGTGGCTGGTAGGAGTGTTCTGACAAAGTGACACCAATTTTAACAACTTTTCTTCAATAACTGCGCACAAGGTTCGCATAATGTCATTACACTTGTTTTCGTGCTTTTCCAGGAAATCTAGAACCAGAACATTCTTAGTATCCTAAAAAAAAGGTGCCTTATCTTTTCTAATAGAATGAAGTCTTGGCATTCTGTGGAAGGGAAGAACTGGTGTTCTTTTACTGCATTGACTTGCTTCAATTCTGTGGTGCCTTAGTGAATGCTGATCTTAACCGTGCTCTCAAATAATTTCAAAAAAAAAAAAAAATGCTGGTTCTGCTTCAATGACTGCTCTGTTTTCTATATACGCTTTCCTCCTTACTGCCGTTTGGTCTGCTTTCAAAAGTTTCTGCTGCTAGCAAGAGGAAATCTTTTTCATTTCCAAGTGTTTTGTCAGAATCCACAATCTTTTTAACTACAAAAATTCTAACATCATAAATTCGTATACACTGTCCACATTTCCTCAAGTAATTGTCTTTGTGGTCCTTCATGAAGTGCTAGTATACTTCATTATAATTTAGATTTCCACTTTTTTCAATTTACCTGAAGGCAGGGAAACCATCCTCTAATGTAGGCCTACTGTTATATCATTAAGTCTTCTTGCACATATATCAGATCACAGTACTTATTTCTTTCTTATTTCAGATTAAACATTGTCATAATGCATATAGTGAAATAAAGGTTCACACACTATTTGTTAAAGGACTAAATAATTGTCTTCCTGGTCAGGCCATGGTCTTATGGGAAAATGTTTACACTTCCATTCACTTCATGGGTGTCAAACAGCTTTACTTTGCCTTCATATACTTTCATTGTTTACATTATTTCAGCCAGTTGTCTTCTTCACAAAAATGGTTATAGAAATGTTTTATTAATCTGCTTATGTAAAAATGAAATGACAGTATGCATAATTACCATTTCTGCATTTACATAGGCACAGGCACTTAAATTTGACTAGCAGTCTGCAAAGTGCCTAAAAAATGGGGTGCAGAATTTTGTATCTCATTCCTTCAACCAAATATAATAACCTAACAGTTGCCAGAGAATAAGTAGATATGAAGTGATAACTGAATTTCTTGTACATCAACTTTAAACACTGTTGCTCTGCTAGCTGATTGTGCATATTTGTGCACACACTTTATTTTCATCTTTGGTGTGTTTCAATTAGTATATTGAATTGAAGCAGATGTACATCATGTAATGAGGAGTTATGATATCTATATGTTACTTGAAGCAGACAAATTTTGCTTGAAAGGATCACATCTGCTTCCATTTGGTTGCCGGTGCTGAAGAAAGGCAACCCACTAGGATGCTTCTGGGAAGCTGTTCAGCCAAGTGTGGCCAGGCTTCACGCTTCGCTCCAGTGACCACACTTTCCCACCAATTATGTTGAACCTCCTGATGCCCCGTGTGCTTCTCAATTAATGCCCCATTGTGTAACACCTGCCACCTTTCCTCTGCTTTTGGACAAGGAAAAGTATTTCCTTTATGCAACTTTCATGCAGTTATTCTTAGATTTATTTTCTCCAGGTGACTATTATGACTGTTCTGGATACGCGAAATGTTTCTGCCTTGTCACTAACTTTACAGTTAATAGAAAAAACAAACTGAATTTTTTTGTAAAAAATTTTGAGTGCCTTGTTTATGTTATGGACTACTTAGCGAATGTCAAATGTAGGACAGACTGTTTCTTTCCTCTGGGGGCTGATGTTTAACCCTGTACTTCACATGCAGAGGTCAAGCTTTGCCAGAGATAAGGAATTCTGTTTTGAAGGCAGGAACAATAAACTACCATTAAATTCTGTGCTGTATATTTCTTGTTGATGAATTTGCTAAGAAAGCCTTATAAGATTTTGTTTTTGTTTGATGTACAGGTTGAGAAAGTTTCAGTAATTTTTGTGCTGGTACTATTGGTTTCACAGTATGAAGAAACGAGGAAAATGATTTGAAATTTGTCATTTTCAGCAGCAATGTTGTAGGAAGAAATACTCTGAGGTGTTGTTAATGTGAAGAGGAAAGATTGTCATTTTAATGGGTATGATTAGTCTTTTTCTATGTCTTGCTTTATAGCTTGGTGAAAATGCTGTAGCTTTTCAAAGTTTTTCCAAGCTCAGGACATTCATATTGTTTCCAAATAATTTATATATTTTGGTTCGAACACATTGTCTTCCGTCTAGTTGATTCTTTAGCTTGCTCTTTCCCCCACGAGTGACTGAAACAAGTTGCTGACTTTTTGCTTTTGTGAATGAGAAGTCATGTGCTTTGAAGTATTCAGGGTTTATATTCTTTTGTAGTAGTGTAATTTTTATTCTTATTTTGTTAAACCATGGTGAGCTGCTTCATAGCCTACATTGTTTATCCTAGATAATGTCTTCAATTAAAGTTTTTTTTACAAGATACTAACATTAATAGTAGCCTCAACACATTAATAAAAGAAAATTATTGCTATGCATATTAAACCTGCTACAATTTTTACTTTGTCCAGTTAATTGAAAAGGTTGACAAGTTTGATTAAAGACTGTATTTTGTATGGAAAAGCTGCAGATGTGAAGAGTTAGGTGGTAAGAGTAATTACCTATTAACCTTCCCTTCAGCACTTTGTCAGAGACAGTCCTGAGATCTCTCTTGGCTTCAGAGAAAGTGGCTGGACTGTTCCACCCAGTGGGCACTGCAGTTCCTGGGGTGTAGTGGGAGAACATCCTGGCTGGATTTTGTTTGGTAGTGCCTCCATACACTCCGGCAGACAAGCTGTCATCTATGTCTGTTTGTCTCTCCTTATCCAGTGAGTTTGCAAAATCGTAGCATATGAGCTATAACTTGAAGTGTTATGTTTCATGTTCTGTGTGTGATATCTGTGCTGTGGTTATGTGTTGTCACCAGAATGTTTCCAAGTGTAAAGGAACTGTGAGCAGTATATCCTTTCATTTTCAGTGGTCTTCGAATGTTGGTATAGAGGTTAAATAAAAGTGCTATCAACTTAAATTTTAATATATTTGAAAATACATGTCAAAATGAGGTGTTTTAGAAGTGCTGTTATTGCTTCTTATTTTCATTGTTCGTTGTTTGTGGCTGGATTGAAAAGAAATGTCTCCCTAAGTTACTCTTGTGGTAAAGTATCTGCATCTGAGGTGGATGACATTCTACTACTACCAATTTCAGTATTTAATTTTAAATAGGCTTTTGGAAAGTACAGATTCTTTTCAATGACATTTGTTGTCAACCTTGATGTTCCCATTTTCTGGCTGTTACTCATTAGTCTACTTCATCTAGAAGGGTTGTTTCATCTAGACTCTGTTTTGGTCCACAATATATTGAACTGTGAACCATCTCTAAGGTAATTTTCTGTTATCCCCAGTTCCTGCATATCTTTGACCACTCCTGTTAGCTGTCCTGTTCTCCACAGTCTTCCAAAAGCTGGTTTGTCAGAATGCTTAAATTACTCATAACTAGAAAATGATAGTTGTTTATTCCTAACCGCATTTGTAATGGTTTTTTTCAGTGTAATTTTACAGCTTCTGGCTTGGTCATCTTAGTTGATTGGGCCCAGTATTTGCTGCACATCTTTTCGTCCTAGACTGGATTTTTCTTTCAGTCCCTTTCTATTCAGTTCTGTACACACTCGGCAACATGCAGAGCTTCTGGGAAAATGGAGATATCTGAATTTAGTTTTTGTGGGACAGGCACTTTTGTTTTTGGGCAGTTTGTTAATCCAATGATTGCTGGCACAACCTTATCTGATAGATTACATTCTAGCATTCCTGCAAGAGCATAAAGCTTCATGATGAAAGCTTTTACACAGTTACCAGTTTGTTTGACTCCCAGACAGATCTATACACAAATGCCTCCATTTGATTCTTAGTATCGCAATGGATAATTGCTATAGACATATGGAGCTTCCCACAAAAACCGCTCACTTAACTTGCCAATGTATTTCCACAAGCTGTAGAAACCAAATTTTCATCTCCTTACATTTACACTGTTGGGCCAAAACATTATGACTGGTGATATTGTTGGTATGTCATGTGGCAAGGAAAGTATGTAAGTGGACATGTATGACTATGGCAAATGGCAGATTGTTATAGCCCAATTCCTGGGAAATAGCTTCTCAGAAATAGTGAGGCTATTCCGCTATTTGTGTGTTAATGTAGTGAGCATCTTTGGAAAGTGGTTGAAGGCTGATGAAACAATGAGAATTGACAAGGTGGTGGATGTCCATGCCTTATCGCATAATGTGAAGATCAGAGGCTTGCCCAATCCCTAAAGCAGGATAGGGGGCAATCTGTGGCAGATCTGACAGCAGAGTACAGTGCCGACGCAGACACAAGTGTTTTGGAACACACCATTGAGTGCTCATTGTTGAAAATGGGGCTCCACAGCAGACAGCCCCTATGTTACTTTGTGGACAGAATGACAGTGTCATTTACGATTGCAACCAGCCCAAGATCTTCATGGTTGGACCATGAAGCAGTGGAAACATGTTTCACTGTCAGATGAACCACATTTCTTGTTACACTAGGTCAGTTGTTGTCTGGATACAGTCTTCCAGGCGAATGGCTGTTCAAAATGTGCTCTGCATAGTGGATGCAGGCTGGTAGGGGCAGTATTGTGCTGTACGAGTTATTGTTAAAAGCTTTCACCAGATCTGGGGAAATGATTGGACTTGTAGTGTCCCGCTCTGTATGTCTTGGGATTAACTACTATATAAACAGTTTTATTAACTGATACTTAGATAAATGAGTGTGGGTGGGGTTCTCTTCCGAGGTGGTCCTTCACATTGATACAAGTGAAACATGAATTATTAATGAGAAACATACTGATTTTATTGATTTCATACATAGAAAGCAAAGTTATTTCGATGAAACAGTTACTTGAATGGGTAAATGGTTTTTCCCTCTTTGGTACTGGAATTTACAGTTCTTTAATTTTGTTGGAGCTCATTGTGGTCTCTGTAGACGATTGCGTTACCGTAATGTTGAGCAGCACAGGCCATGCGATGTGTCGTGTCGGTGACCTGCGAGGAGAGCTGTGTTGACGACCGCGGCGGCGGGGCGCAGAGCTGCGTCGTGTTTGGGCCGTTCCCAGGTAGTCGCATCAGCTGAGCGAGGGTGGAGTGGCGTCTGGTGTCTCTCCTTCTCGACAGCCGGCCGTTCGTCCTCACCCTCGGGACCTCAGCAATGTGGTCTCGGTAGCGCAGATCGCCCGCTGCAGTCTGGTCGCGCCGAAACCAGAGTCCCTCTCGTCCAGTCTCCGCCGGTCCGACATCAAGTGTGTCCTCCGTCCATTCTGCCTTCCTCGTAGACTCGCCTTGGGCGGAGTTCGTTCCTCTTCTCTCTCCCGATTGGTCGAATATATAATAAAAAAAAACATAAAATATCAGCAACCAGCGAGAAAGAATTCCATTGGCTGGGATAACCCCACCACCAGCGTCATTTTCTTGGTAGGTCATCCCCCTCCATATAACCATAGTCTCTGTGGGCTGCACTTCTTAAGAACAAACAGTTTATTGTTAATGAATGTTTCTTCGCCAGCGACGTCTGCGAAGTGTCTGACAGCTCGGCTGGAACATTTTATGATTGGGGCTCTCAAAGAAACCTTTCATTCGTCGAACATCCACACAGGGGAGCTCACAATGTAACACTGTGTCCATTGTTTTAAACAAACCTCTACTATATCCGAGAAGCTCTCCATCACTTCAGTAAATTAATGCCCCAAAACACTCGGTAACACAAGGGAAGTCTGTTATTTTGAACGTCAACCAGACCTCAATAAAGTACATTCTTTATTACTCACTAGCCTGTCCACTAGGTTACAACCATTATCCTTTCTATGGCAAGTAATAATATTAAACATTCCTCATGATAACCTTGTCGGTCGAGAACCGCACTCAAATCAAATGAAATGAACTTATGTAAATTAAATACATTATGGTAATAACACTACTGAATCTAACAACAATATTTCTTGTTACTGATAAATAATGAGATCTACAGAATGGGACATCTCAGACTGTAAAAATTATTGTGGACCATCTGCATTCCTTCATGCTTCATGTCTTCCACAATGGTGATGGCATCTTCCAGCAGGATAACTGCCCATGTTAAAAGGCCATAATTATGCTACAGTGGTTTGAGAAGCATGTTAATGAACTTACATTGATGTGTTGGCCAACAGATTCACCTGATCTCGACCCAATAGAACATGTCTGGGATCCTATCGGGTATGAAATCTGTGCTCTCAAAGCAGTGGCCCATAATTTAATGGAATTGCATGACCTGTGCATAGACATCGGGTGTCGTATACTTCCAGAAATCTACCAAGAACTTGTCGAATCCATGCCATGCTGAATCACTGCTGTATTGTTCCAGTGGTGTACTTTTAAGGAGGTACTCATAAAGTTTTGGCTCATCAGTGTATGTATGCATCATCTATACTGTGGAAACACAAGCTGCTCCTTGTTTTTTCCTTGTATGTGAGGTTTTCGGTAGAAAATCAAATGTCTTAAATAATTCATTTGGTAGTTCACAGTGCTTACTCTTCAGACACAGTTTTTGTCACAGCCACCCAATCTGCTAAACTGGAAGTAGATAGCACCAAACATTTAGTTTTACACATCAGCCAATAAGCACTATTACCATTCATTACTTCATGCATCTCATTTGTTGCATCTTTTATTAATTGTCTTCACTCTTCAGTCTAAAATTTCTGCATTTCAAACCCCGTAAATTTTACCTCGATTATTTCAAATAAATCCCATTGTTCTGGTGTTTCTCTCCTCATTTCACCAGTCTGTTATCACTGTCATCAATAGTGATGTTATGTTTTGTTTCAACTATTTCAAACAACTTTTTGTCCCAGTTTTCTTTCCTACTGTGTTCCCTGATCAGTTCTCCTCTTAAAGTTTTTATTTATCTACTTTTTCTTTCCCTCTTGCCTTTATGTTTCTGCAGTCTTGATTACATCATCGATTTTTTTGAAATTGCTAATGATTTCTTTCTCTTCTAAGATGTTGTCTAACCTTACCCACGATTCTTGCACGTTAGGCAGTAACTTTTGTTAACTCTATGATATTTATCCACATATTGTCTTAATCTTTCATATATGTCTCATTTCATCCTTGCTTTCACTGCTCACTTATTTAAATACCTCACTCCTTTTAACTGTTTCCTCCAAACTTTTAGACAGTTTGTCAATCTTTTCAACTGCTTCTCTGATCTCTTTCATCTTTAGTAGAAGTGTCAAAATACTGTTCACCATTGAATTTTCAATTGCTTCTTTGCGAGTTTTAAGATTCCTTCCAATCTTGAATCTCCTTTCAAATCACTAAAACTTCAGTTGCTCATTATAAATAAATGGACCCAATGAAAAATAGGCTCAAAACTTACTAAACTCCTAGTCATTACAGCGACCAGAGTAATGAAAGGAAAATTGACGCCACAATCAAACACATCTTGTGTATCAACTTGCTCACAACTTTGCTAAGACTTACCTCATTAAGATTGCTGTCATTCAATTAAATCATTCAACTCATAATCAGGGTTAAATCCTGCACACTGAGTGTGATGGATGAGTGTTCTGGCCTCGTATTTTTGATGGCGCAGGTTCGAATCCTTGTCCGGTCATATTTTGGTTTTCCTTGTTTCCTAAAATCACTTCAGGTTCATTTTAGGCCATGACCATGGCCAAATGCCCCCATTCCTTTCCTGCCTCCTAAAACTCACAATAGAAGTCGGTGGCTGGGAATAATGAACACAGAAATGGCAATCAGATGTGACACAATAAGTTTCGGTGTTGAACTTTATTCATGATAGTTAATGAAGTCAGATGTGATCTCACAAACATCTGCTTAGTTACTGAAGGACCCAGTTATATGGCCAGGTCAGCTTGGTGGAGATGGGCAAGAAAGTACTGAATCAATAACATTTCTTCAGAGTTATCAATTGTCTATTCAGTACTTTCTTGTCCTTCTTCACCATCATCCCAACAACACAGACCATGTTACCTGGGTCTCCATTTCACTAAGTGAGCTTCAGTGGAATCACATCCAATCTCATCTACTTGCAAGAAAAATATTCAGCACCAAAAAAAAAAATTACATGTGTCTTTTGTGTTCGTCTTTCCCAGTAGCTATCATCTATGGTAGGTGTTGGGTTGAATATACTTATCACCGAGTGTGGTGGTGTAACAGCTAGCATCCTGGCCTCGCATTCGGGAGGACAGCGGTTCGAATCCTCGTCCGAGCATCCAGATTTGGGTTTTCCACGGTTTCCCAAATCACTCCAGGCAAATGCCGGGATGCTTCCTTCAAAATGCCATGGCCGAATTCCTTCCCATTCCTTGCCCCCCAATCCTTTCCCCGTCTCTAAAGACCTCGCTGTTGAGAGACCTTAAGCAGTTAAAAAAAAGGAAGAAAAAAAGAATATACTTATCCTTCTTTCATTTCATCGCCTTAAAGCATTCTCCTCCTAATAATTATAAGTTATAACTGAGAGATTGATAGATTATTTAATGATGTCCACTTAAGGTAGGTGTGAAAAGGAAAGGGGGGAAAATGACTGTTTAGGCAAATTTTCACCGGAGCATTGCATTTAAATTAAGTTACCAGATTTACTTTGGTTATGAAGCATTTCCATTTTGCATTTAAATCTCTTGAATTTTACTGCAGATTTTGCAGCAGTTTTTGTACTGAAAATATTGCGGTGACTGATATGTTTGCTAACATTTACACAAGAATGATGTGAAAACTTGTCTGTTTCTTCCTTTGTTGGAATGGTAAACCAGTTTTCAGATGGTACAAAATTTATATTTTTGGGCTGTGATGGTAGCAAAATTTTAATTGAATTTAGTATTTCGTAGTACCCATTTACCAATTTGGAAGGCAAAGGTGGCATTATTCCCCTTTTTTCATTTCATCCTTGCATTGGTTTGAACCAAGGAGATTTAAACTTTAAGCTGTGATTATTCACATACTGAATGGACCAGGTGCACTGTAGGCACTTGTGAAATATAATATGATTTATTAACCAGAACAATTACATTAGTTACATAAATACAGTGACAGTTATTTTATTAGTAAAATATTAACATAATTTATTACATTTACCCTTATCTCATGCAACAAAGTTAGTGAATGTGTTTTAGGGTTGAACTTTTATTCTCTATCTGAAATGTGACCAATGTAAGCACTTCTATTCAACAGGAATTGATTACAGTTTGCCTAATGAGTTTCAAGTTATAATTCAGAGCTGTATTGTAAAAATGTGCATCGTTTCGTGTATAGATTTTGGTCCTCCCTGTATTTCAGGTTTCAAAATCCTGTAACAATCTTTTGCCATCATTTTGTTCTGAAAAAAAAGGAGTGAGAGAAAGGAATATTGAAGAATGAAAGAGTTTACTGCTACACAATAACCTTTGTGCTGAATTGCGTTTTTAATTTTTAATAATCTCGTATGTTAATTTTTACTTTTGTAGCGCTGAAATATCAAAAACAAATTTATACGACTCTTCTGTTATACTGTCAGTCATTGATCTCGGAAACCATCTTGGATATTTTATGGAGCAACTCTGGTATAATCATATTACTAGTACTTGTAGCTGCAGTGAAATTATGAGTAGAATGTGATTTTATTTCTAGTATAATATTTATAAATTTAAAATGCATTTCTTTGATTTATAATTAGTGAAATTTGTTTGGCATTTTTCATCTTTCCTTGTTTTTGACTGACCCAAAACCAGTGGCTCAGTTTGTAAACACACTGATGTGTCATAAGGAAATGTCAACAGTTGGACAGTAGGCGCTTAGTCAGCTTATCTGTAGTAAACAATTTGAGGTGGACTCCATGTGGCTCTGTCTGAAATCTTATCAAGAGATAAGAGAGCTTGCATACCTCTATAGACACTTCACTCAATACATTTGTATGCTGTATTGATGTTTATAATGAATTGCTGTGGAGGTGTGGTTACCATCAAGGTTCATTTCTGTATCTCATACAACATTATGCTGTAATTGAAGGTAATTTGGCCCACTGAACTAAAGTTTACATGCTATATGTATTTCCCAAATAGTATTTAATAACAGCATGGTCTTCTTTCAATGAATCACCATGTACAGAAACATTTTAGTTTGTGAATGTATGTTGCTCAAGTATTTAGATACTGTAGATTTACATTTTCATCCCTTAACATTGTTCTACAAAATTTCCACTAATTTCATAGATGCATACAGACATGAAATTAATTTCTGTACAACCCACAGCATTTTAAAAAAAGTGGTGGATAAACTAGCTTACAAGATTTCTGTTTTTAAGAGGCTTGTACTTTTATACAGGTTTAATATGAGCTCCAGATTTGCCAATCCTTTATATTTTTTTTACACACTTTATAGTAGCTTGTCCTGTATGAATTTGTCAATTTTTCACGCATATTAAAATCTGATGACAATACAATAATTTCATTACCAAGTCATGGTGTTCTCATTACTTTGACAGTAACAATGGAAAGTGGTTGAATGTAATTGAATCTTTCAATTCAATTTTCACCCACTTCTAGACATCTAAATTGTTCAAAATTGTGCACATACATTAAGAACTAATGCCAATACAATAATTTCATAACTGTGTCCTAGTATTCTTACTTTTACAGTAACAGAAAAGTTGTTAAATGGAATGGAATATTTTAATTCAATTTTCACCCACTTCCAGATGTCCGAAAAATATTAATCAATGATGGTACAATAATTTCATAGCCATTTCAGGGTGTTTTCTTTACTTTGACAGTAACAATGTTTAAAAAAATTAAGAAACGTGCTTTTGTAGCAAGTTAACTAAAAATTTTAAAATAAAATTATAGTTTAAAAACTAAAAAGCAAACCTTTTGTAACAATTTGAACTAAAAAGTTACAATAATCTTTTTCAACAGCTATAAGGTGTCCCACAATTCAGTACAACTTAATTTCTTAAATAAGCTTAAAATAAGAATAAAGTTATTGACAAAGAAATTAACTTTAAAGTGTGCAGAGCATCTCTCCTTTCTAGCTAGTGATAAAAAAAATAAGGAATCTGATATCTAGCACCCCACACTTTTTTACATTAAAATTAATTTTTGGGTCAGTGACTTTATTCTTATTTTAAGCTTATTCAAGAAGTGCGTTTTTTTAATTGTTTGAAACTGTAATTTTATTTTAAAACTTGATATTTTGAACTAAGGTAGTGATATTTTCTCAGTTTCAGTATTACAAATTTTTGCTTCTGCCATTCGATTCATGCATCTTGTGTTTCTCTGAAATCAATATAGATAGATGATGATTTTTTATGACAATTAAACGGACAGACTGGAATGAAATTATTTTACTTGATAATTTTTAACAGTGAATAGATGAATGATTATTAGCTTCAAATCTCTGTTCAATATTGTTCAACTCGTTCCAAATTTTGTAATTTTATAGCTTTGTCTTGAACAACATAGACCCGTCATCTTTTGTGGCAGCTGATCGTGATGCTGCTCTTAAATGCACAGCCTATTATTTTTGTGTTATTTGATTAAATGTTTACTGTCCTGCTTGAAAAAGTCTTGCTCTGGACTGTATCTGGAGAAAGCCAGTTGTTCTAAGCCATAAGTGGATGTGCAAGGTGTGCACTGCAAGTGGGTGGCACATCCAGGAGGGCGGCAAAATCAGCGATTGATCACATAATATTTAAAATCACAGTCACCCACCTACAGAGTGTCGCTAGGGATAGTGGTGGAGCTATATTAATTTGCTGCCCCTCTAAAGTTGAGCGTAGTAGCTGTAGTTAAACAGCCGGCAGCATAATCAGTATTACGCAAGGGCATTCAAACAGTAAGTGGGGTTTGGTCATAATGGAGAATAAAAGTACAGAATGTTCCTGGAAAATCTGGAATGATGATCATCAAACTTTTGTCAAATTCAGCGTAAATTTTCTTGTCACTGTACATAGCAGAGAACAGGAAGTTATCAGACAGGGTAGTAAGAAATATCGTTCACAAAAGTTTCAAAAATCTTTCCTTATTGCTTTAATAATTGCGTGATAGTAAAGGCAAAAAATTTTAAGCTTAATTCCTGTTTAGCTTATACCCTTTTCCATAATGTTTGTTTTTGCCTTGTCGTGTAGTATACTGTATTGGTGTTTCTTTATATGGATGTAGAAAATTTTTCATTTTGAATTTTTCCTTTTGGCATTGTATATTTTTTACTGCCCCATTGTATAGATCCAGAAAATTAATTTCATTTTTATATTTTTTATCCTAAAATACAAAACATTTGTTTCATTAGCTTTATTGGAATGCAGTTTTAAAGATTGGTGGATGTAGAAAATTTTTCCTTTTGAATTTTTCCTTTTGGCATTGTATATTTTTTACTGCCCCATTGTATGGATCCAGAAAATTAATTTCATTTTTATATTTTTTACCCTAAAATACAAAACATTTGTTTCATTAGCTTTATTGGAATGCAGTTTTAAAGATTGGTGTATGTAAATGCTTGATCTACAGCTTCATTACTACTGTGAAACAGTTCTCATCATTTTTTATTAGTAATTTTGTTTGTTGTTTGTAGCTTGTATTTAGTTTTTTTTATTATTTCAGCATACTCATTAATTTTTGTTTTTAGTTTTGATTGTTTGTTTGATTTTACATTTGCAGTCAGAGTAGATTTTCCCCCTTTAAGGTGTGTGTTGTTGGACAGTGTGCTGGTGTCTTGCAGATCACAATGACAAACTCGCAGGTAAGAAAAACTGTAGTTGCACTTTGTTGGTATGAAGTCTAGTTATAATGTTCTTAATGCATGTGGTATTAAGCATATTTTTTTAATAAACATCATTATTTCAATTAATTTTCTTTCTGCAATTAGCTTGTTTGGCCTGATTTAAAATTGTAAGATTTGGGAGAACTCTTTGTAAGCTTGCTTTGTTTTATTTAACTCTCTTAAATTATTGCTCTGCAGTTAGTAGAACATATCCTGCTGAACAGAAAGAGGTAAAAAAATTTCATAGTTCCTCAAAACAGAGAGACACTTAAGATCTATTAAATTGTAAATGAGAGATATAAGGATATGCATAGTTGTTAAGAAACACATATTATGTAATAAATGTCATTTGCATTTCTTTTATACACAGTTGGGAAAACTTCACGAAATACATTTGAGTTTTGGTCATTGGATCAACTTTAACAGATGGCGTACATTAGTACATGATATAATTCTGGTTGTTAAGAATTTAGGGAAGAATTCTGTATGAGCTACATGCACTGAAAGTGAATAGAAAAATCTCTTTTTAAAAAAAGACAGATCACATTGGAGGGGGGGGGGGGGGAGGAGGAAAGTGCTTGGAAAGTGTGGTAATGTGGGTACTTTAAGGAATTGTAATATCAAAGAATTAAAACTTGTGAACTATATTTTTTTATGTTAGTAATGAATAGCAAAGTTTTGAAGGATGAAAATAATGGGACATCAGTTGTAACACATTCCTAAGCTTTGTGGTGAGGGGAGTGGGAAGGTAAAGTGAGAAGAGAGGAGAGGAGATATGAATCGGCTAGTGTTTTATGAATTTGATAGACAGATGTAGGAGTGGTTTCTTAGCCTGTAATCACATTCTTTTGCTGATAAAATCACACCAGTTTCTATCAACTGTCTGAGGTTTAAGAGATTAGTCAAGATTTTTTTTTTCTCATCTCATTGTTCAAAGATAAAGTGAGATAAGCATATTAAAGATGTCTTTTCCCTAGAAATCCTTTTTGTTGGTATGAAAGGAGAATTGTGGAAATTTTACCCACAAGATGCACTGCAAAGTTGGTAATGGGCTAGAGGAAGTGGATGCTATAGTTCCTTGTGGGACATTTGTAGGCTCACAGTGTTTATCATTATTTTTCAAGGATTTATAACATTTACAAGATATGAGCATTAGTAGATGAAGTATTTAGACTACTGTAGAGTATTTTGAAATTGTTGTTTTTGGACCACCTCATTCATTGTTTTATTCCTGCAATCTTTGGTTTAGCACACTATAAAATGCACAGTTTATTTTATTTTTTTAAATTGGGTGAAAAGCAAAACAATTGTAATACAAATGCACCTTTAATGGTGAAATGACAAAGGTATTCACACACAAAGCTAGCTGCCTTACAGCAAGTTGAACTGTGTTTATTGTTGGGTGGCAGCTCTTTTGTGTGTGTCTGTTCCTCTCCCCTCCCCTCCTCACGGCACATTGAATGACATCCCTTTGAGGGGAGCAAGCCAATTACTCTTAACAAGTGCTCCGTCCCCTCCTGCACTCTCCTAAGCTTTAAAACACAGCTTTGCATGTCAGTGGTTGAGCCCACAAACATGTTTCACTAGGTATCTAGTGATAATTCATGTCTACATTATCTCTTTACCTACTTGTACAAATTTGACAAAACTTTTTCTCAGATCCACTACTCAAGGCAGTCCTCGATTTTATTTTTTTCAAACATTTTAATACAACAGATTTTCAGATAAAATCAATAATAATGGTATACTGAAACTATGGAAAAAGGAAACAACTTCTTCTAGGCAATATAAATAATAAAGGAAAGGGAAATTAACCCATCACATACCAAAGTTGATGGCTGCGATGAGAGAAAATTTGTGTGTCTGCCTTATGTGTTTTCTCTCATTGCAGCCATCAACTTTGGTATGTGATGGGTTAATTTCCCTTTCCTTTATTATCAGTAATGGTATACATGTCGTAGTAACCATTTGCACATCACACATGACCATGTTTGTCAGTAATTTTATTGATCTCAATTACATCACATTTCATAGGCAAGATGGTTGGTAAAAAAAAAAAAAAAAAACACATTTTATCATTTACCTCTATTTATTAATACTTTTTTCAATCTTTCAGTAGTTTTATGCAGTGTTATTTTCCTGAACATAAAATTCCAAAGTTTGTTGTGGGGAAATTGCAACCAAGGCATACAATTGAAATTAGATTCTACTGGGAGCTTTATTTTTCCCTTAGTTATTTTGTATTTGTGTTGCCAACTAAATATTAAGATGCAGCTAGATTCTAATAGTTTTGTGAAAAATACTGCAAAAAATGTAACATGTTTACTCTTCTGTATACCCCAGGCAATTTTCTGAATTTTCAATGACTCTCTCATTCTATGCCAACTGAAATAAAAACACATATTTAGAGAATGCAAAAGCCGAAAATTTTTATAATAGTGATTCTTGTGAATAAAGCTTTTATGAAATAATGTACTGCAGAAAATTCTTTTTTTTCTTTTGCATCTCAGACAAGTGGGAAAAGTAAACACGTGAAAAGTTGTTTACATTTGTTACTGGAAATTCTGCTTATTACTAGCTGATAGGTAAAACTGAGTGGTGATGTATTTATTAAGCATTATTGATTTTGTCCCACATCTCCAATGCAGGTGATTTAAAATCATGGTCTATAATTGCATTTTGAAGCAATTTAGTTACATTTAAGGTTACAGATAACTAGCAGTAACCTGTGACCTTGTCCTCTTGGTTTTTGTATAAGAGTTTTCTTTAATGATAACAGTAATAGTAATATATATTACAATAATAAAAATTTGTCTGTTCTATAACAAAAACAAAAATCAGTAATATTGATCCTCTAAAATGGTAAAATTATTTGCTATTTGGATATTGATTTTATTTTGAAGATATGTTGATTGGATCAATTATTTCTGCTTTAAAATAGGAATTAACATGGATTAAAACTAATCTTATGTGTTACCACTTGAGTTTGTTATTTTCCTTTACTTTCATCGATGCCATATTACTGATGCCATTATTTCAGCTGCATGTAAGTACTTGCAGTGGGTCCAGTTTCGATCATAATACAGTGAATGTATTCATGTGCGTGTGACAGAAGCTATGATTTCAAATGACAATGTTAAGCAGATGTTGTGCATAGGTAACAAGCAAAAAGTAAACGTAGCAGTACCACCTACGAAGTAGGATACTCTTCGGTGACAGTGAAATGCGAATTTATGATGACAATTTTGTAGCGTGTTACAATAAAGCAGTACAAAAACTTTCTCCATGAAAAAGCACATGTGCCAAATTTCATGATCAGTCTAACAGTGACAGTCTACTAATATGACCCTGCTCCACTTGTCTAAGTTTTTACTATTTGTCCAGTTGCCAGATTTATTTCATTTTGTCTTTGTAATAAGTGATTAGGATGAAATAGTCAACATAAGAACTTTTCCACTCTTCATTTGTAGACTGTGACTATCCTTGGTTTGCTGGTTGAAGGGAATTGTTTGCAGTAGGATTTCGCTTTCACAGAGCTTGGTGGGTGAGCTACTATTACTCGGGCCTAGCATTCAGGAGGGCAGGTTCAGTCCCAGTTTGGTCACCCTGATTTTAGTTTTCCAGGCAAATTCAGTAAAAAGCATTGGCTGAACTCCTTCCTGTTCTCATAGAATCTATGAGGGCTGTGTTCGCCGCAAGAATTGTGCGAGCACAGCTACTTGTTTCTCTTACTTGACAAAGGGTTAACCCTGAAATATTGTGTTTTCTGTGTTTGTGTATTATTTCGTGTTGCTGCTTTCCTCCTCCCTTCAACTTTGGTGAGTGTTGTGTCTAATTTTTACATTGGTATCCAACATCTGCTATTTCCTTGTAATCCAATTTATATTAAAGTTATTATATTTGGAATTATGTGATACTGTAATTTATATTGTTACTATAACTTAGATGTCTAAGTAAAACCAATTTTGTAACTTTTTTTCTTGTTCTGTAAAATTTATTGGACTCCATTTTTCAGAAACATGTAATACACCAGCTGCAACCAAAAGAAATTTAGAGGAGTTAGAAAACTTTATTTAATCAGTGAGATGGAAAGTAATTGGCTAAAGTGTTGTACAATCATTTATATTTTTATAGTTTCTGTTTATAGTTGGAGGGTAGGGTGGGGGGGGGGGGGGGTGACAAAAGGTAAGGCTTGTCCTCCTACTGTTTGTGTGCTGTGTATTAAATATTAGAGTGGAATTTTAAAGGCTTATTTAACTTTATTATAATTGCCCTTTCTTTTTTCTTTCTTGCTTGCTTTTAAACAAATAGGAAACAAACACAAAAGCAGGCTTGTATTTATTTCTGTAATTACTGAATTTTCAGTTTTCTTTTTATTTTCTTTGAGCTAGTAAAACTGTTAAAAATTTGGCAGTGGTGCAGTTTTATTAAAGTTTTTATTAAATTTTGACAATGCAATGCATTTTATTAGCGTTTTGGTTAGTGTTCTATAAAAGTCAGTTCCTCAGATTTTTTAATGATTTCGCCATCTATACACTATAAATTTTTAACTTTCACTGGGAAAATGTAATATTATTGTCAAAAATAATGAACTCTTTTATTGTTGATAAATCCTTTAAGATTATAATTATTTGTGGGGCTCAAGTTGGGCATCTGGTCACAGTTGGAAAATATTTCTTGCTCGTGATGTGAAATTTTAATGAATAATCAGTTACATTCCAGAAATAGTGAACATGCAGATGTATAACTGGTATCCGGTTTAAATGTTTAAAATTTATGATGGTATGCCACTTTAATTTCATCACACTTGTTCGACAGCTCTGGTTCCGTGGGGTACGCAGCTCCAAGTTTCGTCATGTGTACGGCTCACCTGCAAAGAGAGAATACTGCTATGAGAATATTAAGATCACCAAGAATGCCCACGACAGTCACTTCTGCGCTGTCAACCCCAAGTTTGTTGCCGTAGTGACAGAAGTTGCTGGAGGTGGCACCTTCTTAGTTCTGCCGATTGCCGAGGTGAGACCTGATTTGTTGTTGTAACTGTATTGTAAGACAGTCGTGCTGCTTATTTAATGGTTCTTTTTAAAGTGTTTATTATAAATAGTTCACCAGTGTCTGTGAAGTGTCTCAAAATTAAATGAGATTCCATTTTCATTTACATACCTACTCCGTTTTGGTACATTCTCCTCTCTTTCCCAATTTTGAGATGTGGATGTGGAAAAGAATGGAGAGGATAAGCTGGATGGATAAAGTAAGAAATTTTGAAGTGCTGGATAGGGCTGTTGAAAGGAGAAAACTACTCAAAGCCATCAAAGAGAGAAAGAACTGGATCGGACACTTGCTGAGATGGGAGTGCTTGCTAAAGACGCCTTGACAGGACTAGTTTGTGGGAAGAGAATGAGAGGAAGAAGGAGGTGCAAAATTACAGACAGCATCAGATAAAACGACAACTACAATGACCTGAAGAGAAAGGTAAAAGACAGAAGAGCATGGAGGGCAGCCATGTGAAAACCTATCCCAGGGAAGAACACTGATGATGATGTTACAAACCTTGCTACAAAAGGTTTGTATTTTCGTATATTCTTAGCGGGAATGTTCGTGACAATTTCTACCCACCTTAATTTTTTTCTATTTTTAGTTTCAATGTGTTTATGCGGTATTGGTTTCATTTTGACTTGAAGAGTCTTTTAATATGAAGTCATGTTAGTATTATTCATTTACAATGTTATAGGCTTTAAATTGTCCCCTCTTTATCAGTTCTAGAAAGCTTCTTTATCCATAATAGCAAATCGGCAGGAAGAATAAAAGTTAATAAACTCTTTTGTAGTTTTATTATTAAGGAACAGTTGAAAAACTTGACTAGTAATATGCCATTAAATCGGGATTAGTTCTACAAACAACTAGCTCTTTCTGTTGAAATTACTTAGTGGGACTCGCATCTTTACTCAACATTCAAGATATAACTGGAAGTCTCAGAAAAAAAGATGAGTCCTCCTATTTACTAGTGTATGAATATGCCTCCTCCTCCAGGAGGTTACTGAAATAAAAATGTAAAAACCAGTTTTTGTTATAAAAGATGCTAACTGTTGTTATATACATTTAAATCTGTGTTTGTCTAATTATTTGATTATTGTAGTGATGTTTCTTGCTGCTGTTTCCTTAATATGAAATTTAAGATTGTACTTCATTTTCAGACAGGTCGACTTGATTTTAATGCTAGTCGGGTGACTGGTCACAGAGGTCCTGTATTGGACATAAAGTGGAATCCTTTCAATGACAACATCATCGCATCATGTTCTGATGATTGCACTGTAAGTGAAACTTGCTTGCATTTTTTTTTCTTTTTGAGTGTTCTAAGTGCAGAATTATAACAAATTTGTAGCTGTTGTACACTTGAATCCCATTACACAAAATGCTTTTTTTTTAATAAATTCCTTTACTTGATATTTAGTTAATGAAGTTTCGTTTTGATAAAACAAGTGAAAAATCAATGTTAATGGCAGAATGGTTTAGAACACAGTATGTTCAAACACATTATGGAGAAATTTTGAAAAAAAGGGGCGGGGGATAATTTATGAGAAGATTCTCTTTAACTAACAGTTTTCTGCCATAATGTTTTATTTTGCACACATTTTTTTGTTTTATCATAAGAAATAAAGATATAATAAATGCGTAAAAATATTCAGTTTTGATTGAAAATCAGTGTTTTGTCTACCCATTCTGAGCATTGCTATTATCATTAGATTTCTTAGTTAAATGATCCAGCTTTTTTTTTCTTCATTTTAAAGATTGCTCACTAACTAATGCGGGTTTTACACTCTTGCCCAATAATTGTCTTGTTACTTCATTTATAGAGAATGATAGAAACACTCCTCTGTTAGGTAAAGCTGTGGTACATTCCTGATGGAGGTCTCATTACTCATCTTTCTGACTGGATTGTGGATCTTCACGGCCACAAACGTCGTGTCGGTTACATTGAGTGGCACCCTACTGCAGAGAACATATTAGTCAGCGCTGGCTTTGACCATCTGGTGAGGAACCTCAGCTATGGTACGGTATTCATGTTTTGTTAGCTGAATTACCAGTTTGTGATTTTCAGGAGCAAGGCTAAAGTCCGACTGAGTGGCACAAATATACTGTGTGTAGATATTGGGATCAAAGAAAAATTTCTAGCAGGACAGTTGTTTGAAAAAATTTTATAGTAGCGGTTATGCATTGTTAATTTTGTAAAAGGTGTTGAAAATGATATCAACTATGCTGGTGTCCAAAATTAAAGCAACAAACTAAAATTTTGCAAAGTTGTTTATTTTGCCACAAAATGGTATAAACAGGCAATAGTAAAGTAGAAACAGTGTAAAGAATACAGAACATAAACAACTGCAAGATGCATAACGGTAGACAATGTTCATTTTGTTTCCCACTTAACGGATTTTCACACACATTCCAACAACTGGTTAATGTGCTCAGTATGTGGTGTGACCACCTCTGGCAGCAACATAGGCCAGGTCATGCTGTGAATGTCATCAATCTCATGTTGAGGCAATAATGCTCATTCTTTCTGCAGAGCTGCTCACAACTCTTAGAGAGTGATTGGTGGTTGCTGACATGACGCTTCTAGTCTTGGTAGTGTATCCCAGACATGCTGTATGGGATTCAAATTGAGAGAGTTAGCAGGCCACATCATGCGTGCAATATCTTCTGTTTCCAGGAAAACTTCAACACCCATTCTCTATGAGGTTGAGCATTATCGTCAATCAATACGAAATTTGGACCCATGGTGCCTCGCAACAACTGCACGAGGTACCAAGATCTTGTCACAATACCTGACAGCAGTTAAACCTTGCTGACTCGCCTGTACAATTTCATGAAGAGATGTTCTAGTGGTCAACATAATCCCTGCCCATACCATTAGGGATCCTCCTTGATGTCTCTTTCCACAATGTTTGGGTCCCGAAATTGTGTTCACACATTCCCTCCAGATGTGAATCCAACGAGAACCACTGTGCAGACCACATCGGGACTCATCTGTGATAAGAACATTGGCCCACGGTTCGAACGTCCAGCTGGAACGTTGATAATTTCAAACTAAACCTTCCCTTCTGCGAAGACACATCAGGTGTTCACATACTCACATACAGCAAGTCTCCGACAATAAAGGCCACGCTGCCAAAGCCTTCTGTGCACTGTTTGCCTTGATACAACTGTTCCAGTGGAAGTGGCAAAGTCAGATGCCAGTTGCCTTGCAGTACTTGGGTAGTACCATTGTGCCCTTACAGCTGAATAACAGTCTTCTCTCTCTGATGTCTCACGTGGCCAGCCCTGCCCTGGTCTGTAGGATATAGTTTCAGTCTCTATAAACTGTCACCACATCCGAGAAACAACAGAACGATTCACATTAATCCATTGGGCTACATCAGTTTGAGACTGTCCTGCTTCCATTCTTCCTATGGCCCTCCACTGCAGAGATTCTTGTAGGCGTCTTCTGTGTGCCATACTGCACCGTCTGTGAATGTGTACACAGCGACTGTGGATGTGGGATTACCCAGCAAACACTACGCTGTTTGACTGGTGCCCTTACGTCATTGTTGGCATGGTTGTACGATGACCAGAATGCCATCTCCCGTGCAGAACAAGATTGTACGGACATTTATTGACAGTTTGTATGATTATATTATGAATTAGATACAGGACAGAGAAACAGCAGTTTGTTGCTTTAATTTTGGACATGTCATGGTACAGTAGCATAGTTTTCAGAATTTGGTAACCTTCCACATCTAAATTTAGAGTTCTGGAAGTCATTGAATTCAAATCTTGGTACCGTATTGCTTGTTTTGAAAGAATAACTTATAACTTTTTAATCCTAAATGAGCCTTTTAGCCCAAAACCGGTGAGTATGAGTTGACCTGTCATTTGTCAGGGAAGTATTTGAAATAATATGTGTAACAATGTTTAAGTTAAAACTATTTCAGGATTAAGGAGAAATCTTTCCCTAATGTTCCAAGATAGTCAGTGTAAAATTGTGACATGTATGCTACTGATTTACCATTTCAAATTAATCGAATTGGAACTTTCAAGGCTAAGTATCTTGAGGCCATATACTTGTCACACAGCCTTCATGTGTTATTCAGATTATAGGGTGGATTTGCTTATTTTAACTCTTGCATCATTTCTTAAATTTTTTTAAACGAATTTTGTTAGAGTAAAATTGTGTACTTAATCTTTTATTAAAAAAATCCATTGTGTATTCCTAATTAAATTAATGATATAAATGTTATTCATGTGGTAGGATTGGATGTGTACACATCTTTCCACCTGTTATGTCTCACTTAATACACGATTAATGGTTTTTTGCTGAAATATTGTATAGTGTGTTCATGTTTTTGTGTTTGTCCTGACCCATATTGCATAACAGTATACAAAAAAATATAATGTCTGTTACTCTGAGATAAGAAGTTGTCATGGTGACACAGAGATGATTACTAACATTAGTGGTATGAGTTGCTAGTATTAAAACAGTCACTGTTAAAATTAGTCCTTGTATTCTTCAGACATCTTACTTCTCAAATGTAGTTCAATGAAGGAATGACAAAAGCAATGGTGTTAAAGTTTTAAGTTCGTCAAAATATGAAGACTGCATTTTATCACTAATGCGGGTACAATCCAAAGAGAAACCAATTGAACCAGGCTTGATCCCTGGTGGCCATATCTATTAAATCTGGTATAAAATTCTCAAGAAATATGACACCCTCCTGCCTTCATCTGTCATAAATGAGTTATTTTCCCTATCCTTGTTTTGATTGCCTAACTGTAGTTTCATTAATATTTTTTAAATATTGTGATATGAGTATATAAGATATGGAGAAACTTTTATCACACTTAAAGCAGGGTATAGAAATGTTTAGATAATGCAAGTGAAATCAACTTAAGATAGTCTCCTCTCTTTCTACCTGTGTAATTCCCCCCCCCCTTTTTTCAGTTTTAGTGAAATGGTGTATCTCACTCTACTTAACTTGTTGCAAGAATCTATTTTCACTCATGTTTTTAACAACAACAATAAAAAAAAATTGTTTTTATAGTTTTTAGCAATAATTGTTTTTATATTCCATAAATTTTCTCTTCCAGTTTATATTATGATTTATATATGCTAAGAAATGTTGAATGTAATTCTCTACTGCAGATCTGTGCACTTGTTTTGTTTTCGTTGCTTGTTATTGGAGGTAATATTAAAGGCATGATGCCATTGAATGTAGGTTGATGCCTGGGCGGTGTCTAACTCATTGCGGGTGGGGTGCCACATCTGAATTGCAGATGATTGTCTGGGACGTAGGGAGCGGCGATGCGGTGAATGTGATTGATTGCCACCCTGACGTCATCTATTCGATGTCTTTCAACCGTGATGGCTCGCTTATCGCCACCACCTGCAAGGACAAGAAGCTCAGGGTCATTGAACCTCGCAAGGGCATCGTCTTCTCGGTGAGTGAGCATGACCTTTATTTCATAGCTTCCAGGCTGTATAGTTGTGCTTAAAAAAAAGTTACTCCAATGTGATTTTTAAGAATAAAAATTATTTGATTAACTCAGTGGATAACAAATTTTTCACTCATTCTTGCCCTTGATTCCTCTTTCCCTATAGCAGCTTTAGCACAGTAGACCACATCCTTGCCTTCCAATTCATAATTATCCAAACAAACACGAAATGTCTCATGGTCAAACTCTTTCTTTGATTAAAAAAAACATTCAATTCATTGAATCATAACAAAGTACTCCTCAACATCTATGTGACTTACTCAGCTATCATTATTGTCCTCAAACCAACAAAAGAATTATCAATTGAAAGAAATATTAAGCAAGGTGATTGCATCCCTCCACGACTGTTCTCAGCTGTGTACAGGATCGCAATGTTTTAGTTAGAATTAGTAGTAGATAAAAGATTTAGAATCAATGCTAAAAGACTTAACAACATGAGATTAACCAATCTCATTCCAATGGCCAACACTATTAAAGAACTGCCTTCTGGTTTTTGATCTTGTGTGTGAATCTAAGTCAGTTGGCATTAGTATGGTTTGTTTCAAAACAACTGTTGCGTCCAACAAATGGGTCACAGTGGTGGACATACAAATAAATATAACATCTTTAGCAAATAAGAACATCTGACATTTTCAGTTTGTAAATACTGTATGAATAAGCCTGTAAAGTCCCTGTTGCTAATGTTTGTGGCTCTGTTATTGACTCAGGAAGGGGTTTGTCATGCGGGAACCAAAGCGTGCAAGGCTGTGTTCCTGGGCAACACCGGCCGCATCCTGACGACTGGCTTTTCGCGTCACTCTGACCGTCAGTATGCTGTGTGGAGCCAGAGTGACCTCTCCCAACCACTTGTTGTAGAGAGTATTGATAGCTCCTCAGGTGTGCTCTTCCCCTACTATGACCATGATACACGTATAGTTTTCCTTGCAGGAAAGGTAAGAATATTTTTACATAGTTGTTTCTCTTTCCTTCCTTTCTTTATTAATGTAATTTTGCATGTCTTCCCTAGTGGAAGCATATAATATATAAACTTTTATGGAAATAGTTCCTAAAAATGGGTTTTGTAATAACAGTTTGAGCTAAAGAAGGAAGGAGGTTTATGGCAAACAGAGATCTCAAATCAAATGTGGTGAAACATCTGACCAGCATGTGTCTAACCTCTATACGTGAATGTTTCATACAAAAATATTGTCAAATATGTATGTGTGTTCACTGCTGTTATCCTTCCTTAATCACTGGTAAATTACGGTTTTACTTTATATTTATTTCCTTGTTTTCACTGTCTAAAATAAATTTTCTCCTCATTGTTGTCATAAATGGTTATGTTTGAACTTATTCTTGTTCTGTGCCTTACCCATGCCTTGATCAGTTTTACATTCCAGTGAACTGTGTGGTAATGATTAAATCTCACACTATCTCCTGTCTGGACATTACTTCTCTTCCAGTATCTTCTCCCATTATCGATTGCTACTGACACAATCTTTTTGTAATTGCTTCATCAAACTGTCTTGTTTTACTCTGTCTTTTCCCAATTACCAGTTTTTCAAAATATGCCATAATCTATTTGACACCATTCTTATCATGTGACCAAACCTTCTCTCATGACTTCTAAGATGCTTCATTGTAGTTCTTTTTGAAGCCAGGCTGATTCATTGACATGAAAAATTTGTCACTTAAATCTGTCGTCTGACTTTCATAGTCGGTGTAGTATCTTCTGATCCTTAGTTTTGGATAGGGAGTGGGCAGCTATTATATACTTTTAAAGCCTAAGAAAAACTTTTGTTCCATTATATCTTTGAAACAAAACTGTAGAAGTTTGCAGCCGTTTTAATCCTATTGCTTATTTTTTGAATTGGCCTATAGTTAGCTGAAAGAACACTATTGAGATATTTAAAGTTTGAAACAGTTTCAATTTCAACCTGTCCTAATTTTAATTATTGGTTTACTTTCCCTGCTGACTGCCAAGCACATAGCTTTGGTCTCACAAATCTAAACCCATGAAATTCGTGTTTTCACCTTCAAGTCGTTATTTTTTTTTTAATCTTCCCTCAAATCTGAAAATCATCTAGAGAAACCATGGCATTAATATTCTTGTCTTTCTTTTTGATCAACTGGATAATTTCATCTATAATGAAGTGAAGATGAAAGACTTTCTTGCTGTACATCACTTAGTCTCAAACCATCCTTACCATCCTTATTCCCAGTCAGTGGCGTAGCTAGGTCAACAAGGGCCCCAGTGCAAAAAATTTATTTTGGGCCCTCAGGCCAGACGGGCGACCTTTTTTTTGCTTTGTGTGCTGGTAGGGGCCCCCTGAACTGAGGATGAGGGCCCTTGAATTATTCTTAAGGGGCCCCTGAGCAGTGGTTGGGGCCCCCCTGAGCACAGCGAGGGCCCTTAGTGAGGGGCTCTTGTACTCTCAGGGGCCCCTTAGGCGACGGTAGAGCTAAAAAAAAAAAAAAAAAGGTCGCCAGTTTGCCGTGAAGGCTCGTGGGGCCCCCCAGAGGTATGCTTGGGGGCCCCCTGAGCGTGAGGGCCCCGGTGCACTGCACCGCCTAGCCCCATAGTAGCTACGCCCCTGTTCCCAGTTTGTACTTGAACACAAATCTCGGTGTTTTGAGACATTGATTCACCCTTTCCACATTGTCTTCTGGTACACCCTTCTTAAAATTTTCCAAATATTGCGTGGTAATGAATTTTACTGTAAGGCTTGTGTGTGTGTGTGTGTGAGAGAGAGAGAGAGAGAGAGAAAGAGCAACTGGTTGATTCCCCCCCCCCCCCAGTATTTCTTATGACCTGCAGTTAAACCATATCCAGCAAAAGCTAATTGGTGAACTCTGGATTACAGTTCCTGTGCAATAAAGCTTTTATTCAGTCACAGATCTGATTAAACTTTTCGTACTAAACTAGTTTTTAAACACTAGGGATTTTCCTTACAGATGAAATTGAATTATGCTAGCTAATGGCATTTGTGCCATTTTGGTAGCTCCATTTCATGATATATACAATTCCAAGAAATACAAACAAACAAACAAAATTAAAAAATTCTAGGAGCAAATACTCTGCACATTTCTAGAAAAGCTGCAGAGGGCAAAAATGGAAGGGAAAATGTTGAAATTCATTTTATATTGTTGTGTACTCCCATCCTGTAAAGGTTTTGCTGTAATGTCACATTTTATTTACATGTGATGCTTTACAAAAACAATAAGTTTTGAAAATCTTTAGTTCTTATTAGTATGTGTGATTATACATCTGCAACAGAACTGTGTTTGTTCTAACATAAGAGCAAAACCTAGTCAGCACTGAAGAAAACCTTGTTGGATCTCTCTTTCATTTCTGTCGTTAAGACCTCTGCTTAACATAAACTCTTAAGCTTGGGACATGACAAGGGAAGTGGTGCATGCTTCCAAGATATCACCAGACAATGCGACTTTGATGCATCTAGAATCCTGTGAAATTATTGAGCATTAATGGTGCAAAAGAGTTCATAGTTATCTACTGAACATTTTGACGTAGAGTACTTTATTACATCTCCAGAAATTAAAATCTGTAGTGAAGTTAAAATATTTTACCTGCTATGTGGCGTAACTTGAAAACTACTCAGACAATTTTTATTGTGGTTTTCAATAACAAAAATTTGGTTTTGACCTAAATTTTGAAATGTATATTTCCAAGTAACCTGGAGTAGAAAATTACAGTTTAATTGCAACAGTAATTAAAAAATTATTTAACACTGTCCTAATTCCCTCTGTTAATTCTCTATAAACTTCCTTAAAACCTATAGATAACCATAGTTAGGAAATTTGTTGAGTTATTGAAGTTGGAATGTTAATGTCACATAAGTTAACCATTTGTAAATGAAATAGCAATTGTAGCAAAAATGAAGTAGGAAGAAATGTCATGAAAAGATATTAATATGTAAATAAAAGGAAAAAATACAGCAATCACTCGCCAAAGTCTAACAGTCTTTATTCAAATTTGAGGAGATATTTCAGAGAACAATTCAGCAAATGGAAGGAAGGCTCAGGTACAGTAGAGTCAAGGTGGAAAGAGTTCAAGGAGATAATAAGAAAGGGGGAAGAAAAATTTATTCCAAAGCAAAAAATAAAGAGAAGTAGAGATCCTATGTACTATAATAGGGAAGTGAGGAGGTTAAAGAGGTTGGTAAGAAAAGAACATAACAGAGTTAAGAGACAGCAGGGTAGTAGGGAATATTTAAAACAACTAAACAAGGACTTAATAACAGCAAAGAAAATGGCCAAAGATGGGTTTATGAAGAGTATTGTCAGTGCAGGGGGACCATTGACTGATGCATCTAGAAATTTCTATGGCTATATCAGGAAACTGAGGGGAAGGGAGGATGTAGAGACACTTATAGATAAGGATGGAGAAGAAGTTACTGACGATTTGAAAAAGGCAGAGATTTTAAGTAACTGGTTCAGAGAAAGCATTAGGGAAAATGAATCAGAAACAGGAGGGTCTAATTCGGAGAACGAGCTTAACAACACAATTAGAAATGACGATAGTAAAAAATTTGATATCCATCCTGAGGAAATCATGAAGGAAATAAGAAAGCTGAAAAAACATAAAGGGGCTGGTGAAGATAATATTACTACAGATATCTTAAAGATAGCCGGATGTGACATTGTACCTTATCTTGAAATATTATTTAAATTGAGTCTAGACACTTGCTGCTTACCACAGGACTGGAAAAGTGCAATAGTAGTACCGGTACATAAGGGAGGGGTGAGAAATAGAGTTGAGAATTACAGGCCAATCAGTTTGACATCAGTGGTAGGTAAATTAATGGAAAGATTGATATGCAACCACATCAGAAATATATGTGAGGAACGTAATTGGTTTTCAAGCAGGCAACATGGTTTCAGGCAAGGATATTCATGCGAATCTCAGTTGGTGGGATATATGCAAGATATTTCAGATGAAATGGACAAGGGAGGCCAAATTGATAGTGTAGCACTAGATCTGTCTAAGGCGTTTGACAGAGTAAGCCATAAAATGGTAGTAAATAAGGTAAAAACCATTGGAGTGGATAAGAAAGTGATTTGCTGGGTAGAAGAATTTTTAAAAGGTAGAAAACAGAAAGTTAGGGTAGGAAATGTAGTATCAAAAGAAGTGGAAGTAAAAATGGGTGTGCCACAGGGTAGCGTATTGGGACCATTGCTATTCATTATTCTAATGAATAATTGTGTTGCCTGTTTACTATCTGAAATTAGATTGTTTGCAGATGACATAATGCTGTATAAAAGAATCAAAACGATAGAGGATTGTAAACAGTTGCAGGGTGATCTGGACAGGATATCTAATTGGGTTAGTAAACATGGAATGAAGATAAATGCAAAGAAGAGTCAGCTTATTAGATACACAAATAAAAAACAAAAGGTTAATTATGAATATAAGGTGGGGAAAGAATTGCTTGCTGAAGACTTGAAATGCAAATATCTTGGAATTACTTTTGATAACAAACTTAACTGGGCAGGACACATAGGACAGGTGGTAGGAAAAGGTTTCAGAGTTCTGCACTTGTTGGAGAGAGTTATGAGGGGATGTACGAGAGAAGTCAAGGAATTGGGTTACAAAACTTTGGTCAGACCATTGCTCGAATATGGTAGTGTAGTATGGGACCCTCATTTTACGTATCAAATACAGGAGTTGGAGAGGGTGCAAAGAAGGGCTGCTAGATTTGTTTCTGGAAATTATCGCAGAATGCAATCAGTGACGGATATGATAAAGGAGCTGGAATGGGATTCATTGCAAGACAGGAGGAGGATGAGGAGGGTCATGGGAGTGTACAGGGCATATACTGGTGATGAGGCATGGAAAGATATTGCAGTAGGTATGAAAAGTAGTGCATGGAAGGGAAAAGATGACCATGACCACAAGCTGGCACTCGATTTCAGGCACAAGGGTGTAGGAAGATTCTCTTTTTTAGGTAAGGGTGTCAGGGATTGGAATGAGTTACCAAGAGAAACGATGAATAATTTACCGAAAACTTTGAAGGAATTTAAAGAAAAAATTTGTAGAGGGCAAATGTAGGTGGGTGCAGGATAGGGGGAAGATAGCTGTGTAGGGAAATTGCCACCGGAGCCTGTGCTCCATTGCAATTAAATTAAATTAAATTAAATTATCAAGGATGGAAAAATGTTTTGTATTGATCTTATCCTAACTTGCTACCTGCATCCATTGATGATTATTAGAAGTTCAGTAGAGAAAATGTTTATACTTAATTTCATTGCTTCACCAATAGATTTTATATCATGGTACAGTTTGAGCATGCTATTTTTTGAAAATATGATTCTGAAGTATATATACTTGAATTAACCTGAGGCATGTTTACTTAAATAGCAATAATGAGAAAATACTAATTACTTTTTTTAAAAATTGCAAATGGGATAGAAAAAAGAGCCACTGCTTACCTCAGTTGTCAAGACAGTGTGGACATGTGAAACGGACACAAACACAAGAAACATGGCAATATCAGTTCTTGGCCTTTCATCAGCAGAGCAACATGGTGGAGGGTGGTTGCTAGAGGCCACTGCCTCAAACAATGACTGTTGAGCTAGCCACATTGTGAAATTAAGTTACTTGCAGGAGAGAGAATATTTCAACAAATGTTGTAAGGATTTTTCTTATGAAAACATAACTCACCAGTGAGATTACTTACATTTAGTCCCCCTGGCTCATCAATAGATGGCTGTGCATGTTGTGCATATTTAGGTATTGTGATAGTCTAAATACCACTTAAACTGTTGATTTATTACATTTGTTCCAAGTGTTGATAGGCAGCCAAATGAAAGGTCTCAGATTTATAGTGGACACCCTGTATAACGATTTGCAGAAATGTTTACACTGCATTGAATCCAAATTTCAGCTCGTTCGGAAATGATTTCTCATTTATTTGATTGCGAAACTTGCTTATGATTTTTCTCTTTTTAAAGTTTAAGTATTTCAGGTTAAACTTGTCAATAGTGTTTGGTGATATTGAATATTTCTGAATTTCTGCCCTGGTCATGCAGAACAAAATTCACTTTTAACTGTACGGTAATTGCACAGTTACTAGAAAACAAATGTCTGAACATTGCTGAAAAATGTGTAATTTGTTTGCAGGGTGATGGCAACATCAGGTACTACGAAGTGGTGGACCAGGCACCTTGGCTGTACTACCTCAATCAGTTCTTGTCAGGATCTCCCCAAGTAAATAGTAACAAACATTACAAGCAGTTCACTAATACCTTATTAATAATGAATGGAATAATAATTAATAGCTGAATCATTTTTAAATTACTTAGACTGATCACTAACATACCTCTATTACTAAATTGTAAACAGCACTTGCATAATTAAGATAACTCTGAATTCTAAATATAAGCTGATAATATGTGATTGCCCCCAAGTAAAGTAAAATACTATTTCTCAGCAAATGGATTTTTTCCCCCCTATATAATGCTAGCAATACAATATGTGAAAGATTTAAGAGATTTTTAGAGTCACTTTTTTGTGATATTGTTATTTGTTATAGCGTGGCTTGGGATTTATGCCAAAGAGGGGTTGCGATGTTCACCAGTGTGAAATCTTCCGCTTTTACAAACTGCATGCTACCAAAGGCATGTGTGAACCAATCTCCATGATAGTGCCTCGAAAGGTACTTTAATACTATTTCTGGATTTCTTTGTAAAATAATAATTTAAAATAAGAGATGGAAGAAGTAACCACAGTTTTCCACAATTCACCAGTATTCCTGCAGTAGGCAGTGATTAACAAACATCTGATACTTAATATTATTATGTAGTTACTATGAATAGATGGTTGCAGTGGACTAGTTTACTTAAAATTGTGAAATATTTAAATCTGTGGCCAGTTTTAGTGTTTGTTACATTATAAATTTTGCTGTTATTTACACCATATGATGGCAAACTGGGATAGATTCATAAAACCATGGTGAAGCACTAAACAGTACGGTCACACCTATTTCACTTGATTTTCCTGGTTATAAAAGTTTCATACGCAGCAATTCTATTTTTCTGTTAAGTCATATCCATTTTTTAAATCTTAGATTTCGTTGTCCTTTGTGTCCAGTATTCATATGTTCTACATCGCCATGAACATTGATCTGTAATGTTGCCACTTTCTCCTAGGAATTCATGTTTATTCAGAGACATTTGTTCTGATTCCAAGTTGTAGGTTATTAAAAATGCCTTTAGGCCAGCACGTTGTTTAAGACTCTATGCTAGAAGATTGATTTTGATATCAGGGTTAAAGCTTATACCAAGCATTCAATAGATTGTTGTTCTGATCCCATGTCCAGCCATCTTGGTTTCAGCTTTCTGTAGTTTTGATATCACTCCAGGGAAATGCTAGGATGATTCCTTTAAAAGGTGATTGTTGAATCCCTTCCTATTCTTACTTATGTATATTACCCAAGCCCTGATCTCCGTTTCAACAAGCTGAAAGCCCAAAATAAAAAATATCAAAGGTGGAATTGGTTTCACCACACCTCAGAATCCTCCCTACCCTATATTGTTGTCCACATTTTTTTTTTTGGTTCCTGCTCTTTGACCTGTCTCACTTGGGTTACCATACAAGTTGCTAAAGTTCCTGTCAGAAAAAGTCTCAGGGCTGTAACAGAGCACAAGGGACAAGCCTTAAGGGACTTTATCATTTTTCATATCAGTGTCAGTTTGCATGTTATTAACAGTAATAGCTTCTTCCTCTATCCTTATTTAAGTTTTCTGTTTAGCAAAAAGGCATGTTACACAGGGGTGAGCATGTTGAAATTAAGCAGAAATTAAAATGAAAAAGAATATTACACAAACCGATTTTTTTTATATATTTTAAGTGTATTTTTGACACTTTGAAAACTAATAATGCATTGAGGCAACATGAAAACAAACCAGGATAGGAAAAGTAAACACATCACTTACCAGAGTTGAAGGCGGGATGGCTTTGATGACTCAAAAACGTGACAAATACAGTTCACAATATTTCTGGAGAATCTTCCATTTCATCGCAGACCTCTTGCCTTCAGTTTTGGTAAATGTTGTAAAAATGGATCATTTCCATGGTATCTCTTATCTACCAAAATTATTTAATTAGCCATCAGTTATGATAATAGTGACAGTGAAAGTGGTGTTGATGAATTAAAATAAGGAATGATATGGAAAGTAAACCCATCACTTGTGACATGTGTAGGCCAGTCTATAAGTAGGCGTGGACACTTTCCCAGTGTAACGATGAAATATAATGCGTGTCCAGCCGGGTGGTATCATAGAAACACATTTTGATGGTTGGTTCCGCTGTCATCAGATGTCAAGTAGCTTCTAAATATTACATGCTGGCATTGCTTCATATGCTTTTTTAATATGCTTAGGGAAAGGTCCACAAAACTGGACTTCCTATGACATCTACTTCCTGGCCTCTCGGATCATGCTTACCGACTCACCATCCGCAATGCTGGCAGGCCACTCTGACTAATCACAAGTGGTAGCGTAATCCACCACTCACTGCTCGGGTGGCATCATTTGCTCGATTTCCATCTTTTCATAAAGATCTGACATGTTGTTGTTGTTGTTGGATAAGTACTGGCCTCCAGGCTTTGCTCGGGTAAAGCCTGCCATCCCTATTTTTTTTTCCCCAATATCTTGCTTTTGACTGATACCCAGAAGGAAGTCATCCTTGCCAACACCACCATTGTACGGAACTCTATCCTGAGCTCTTCATTAGAAGCATTGCTTGGCTATTGCAGATTTTTCCAATTGCTTCAGTCTTAGGTATCATTTATGCTCGGTTAGGCACTTCTTGAGTGTTCTGATGGTCTGACCAAGGTAGACTTTGCCATATTCACACAGTATGAAATAATTCAAAGTCATTATTGAGCCAAGGGCATCTTTTACCAGATGCAGAATATCACATATCTTGGTGGGAGGCTGGAAGATATTTTTTATCCCAACCCGTTCTAGGAGTCTTCCTATTTATCCCGACATGTTCCTGGCATATGGGAGCAAAACAAAGAGTTTTAAGTGGTTTATCTTGTTCATTTGGTGGTCTTGAGGGTTTTGAAATAAAAGCATGCTCTGTTTGCCGCCAAGACGTTCTGTCTTAAGATGGTCGTAAGATGTTTCTTTCGGAAGGTTGTCTGAATTGGAGATGGCTCTCCTGTATACAAGTGTGGCCAATAAAAAGTTGTGTTGTGGCAGATAATTGTAACTGGTAACATCCAAGTAGTGCTAACGAGGATGGTGGGTGAGCGCTTAACAGTCTGGCCTCTTTCGGGAGGAAGCAGGTTTGAATCCTCTTCCAGGCATCTATATTTGGGTTTTCCATTTTTTCCCAGATCATTCCAGGCAAATGCCGGAATGCTTCAAAAGGCCATGGCCATGGCCGAATTCATTCCCATTCTTTGCCCCAGTCCCATCCCACCTCTGATGACCTTAATATCGATGATGCCATAAGTAAAATGTATATTTGGATGGATTCCATTAAGATGGTAGGGCAATAGATTATTAGGTACATAAAATGTATAACAATAATTATGCAATGAAATCGGATTGCTGTAACAGAAAACAAGAATTAGCTTCAGGTAAATGCAATTTTACTTATCAGTTAGTATACTGTCATACTATCTTGCACTCCATTTCCTTTCTGCTTTGTTAATTTGCTGTATGATGTTGGCAACACTTCTTTCCTTACAGAGTGACCAGTTCCAGGACGACCTGTATCCTGACACGGCAGCCCCCACTCCTGCCATGTCTGCACAGGAGTGGCTAAGTTTCAAGAACCGCAATCCAGTGCTCATGTCGATGAAGACAGGTGAAAAAAGCAGCATGCCTATTGAAGACACTTTGTGCCCCTGCAAGAATTGTAAAGGTAGATGAGGAATACAAAACTATGGTGGAGGCACTGTGGCGTCCGGTCCTGTTAGTCTGTTGTCCATGGTGTGGAATGTTTCACTAGTTTTGATCTTACAAAGCTGTCCATGGAATTTCACAATACTTCAGATTATGATTGAGAATTGTTGGAAGTTGTGGAGATCTAATATTAAGAAATCACTGCAAATCACCTTAGCAATTTTTGTAATTAAAATATTCTAAGTTTTGTATTTTGTGCTGTTAGTTAGAAAGAATGTTTGGTAGTATCAGTTCTGATAATATCACACTGTTTTTAATTGCATTCTGATGAACTACAGCTATTGGAAAGCCACTGACTAATAACATTTTCATGTTTGAGTTGAGGTTTCACATCATATGGTAGGTTTGTTAGATTAGATGAGATCATTTTTTCTGAAATACTCTGTGAATTGTGTATCTGATATTTAGTACTAGTGAATCTCATTTGGAAACCTTAAATATATTAAGGTGGGATTTTCATTTTGAGGGACATAATTTGAAAGTAGTGCTTGTATCAGCTGTAACTGCCTCACTTCCTGAATGAATTATGTTCCTGATGCAGTTTGTAATGATGTTTACCATCAACTTTGTCAGGGTTAAGTAACATTCTTGTGTGGTAAAAATTACTGTCAAATTTTGCAGTAAATGTCATGATTCATGTAAAAGCTTTATTTATATTTGATATTACACTTCGAACATTATAGAATAATTTTTCAATTGATTTTCTAAATTTCAAGTGAACAAAATTTTTCTTCAGCTTTTAATCTTAGTTCTTCCTCTTTCGGGAGTTACTGATTTGAATATTTCACAGCAGTATTTCATTTCTATTTTACTTATTGTTGATCAGTTGTGATGAAACTTGCGTTCCATTCGTAATTCCCCTTTTGCATTGTGCAAATTTTAAATCTGTTATTCCAGTGTTAGAAATAAATACCTCAGCACCTCAATTTGAAAATTCACTGCAGTCCTTTACTGCTATACCTAAAGATACTTTCTACTATAGTGATTGTGGTTATCTTTTCATGCCACATACTTACTATTCCTAATTCTTCTTCCAATATAAGTCCCATTTCCTTCCTAGAATTCAAACAGAACATTTCAGGAAGATGACTGTGGACTCAGATTTGTCTCATAACTTTAATATAATTTAGCAAATTCTTTTGCTTTATCCTGATAATGTTTCCAAAAGTTTATTCCCTGTTTGTTTTGAACAACTACAATTTCTCTGTTACTTCAAAGGCTCTGCAATTTGAATAGTGAGTTATTTTAATTTGCTGCCAGTCTTCCAAATGCACAAGAGTTCAGGCCCTTCCTTTCCTGTTTACATTTATCTAGCAGTGTTGAACAGATGTGGAGTGGCAAACATTCATGGTATTTTCCTTGCCATTGATGCACTTGTACTATTTGATTTACTTCTTTTATATTCGCTTTGCCTCAGTAATATATATATTAACTATCATGTATGGGAAATGCAAATGAAGTTCCAATGCTATACTTTAGTATAATCAATCCATTATGTGATACTGTAATTAATGGAAATTATAACATGGGCTATATATTCTATTCAACCTTACCAGGCAAGCCATGTTATAAACTGCCGATGATTCCTTTTATTTGATTCGGCAGTTGTTGCATATTAATGTAATACATTTACGTGAACATAATATTTGCTAAACCAAGAAAAACCACACATATATGGAACACCAATAACATGAGACGTTTATTGAAAAACATATATCCAAAATAACAAAACCGCTCGCAAGCTTAACACAGTCCGTGCTCTCTTCTTTTTTTTACAGCGATTCCCTCTCTCATACTAATTATACAGGGCGTTCGCCGGAAAACGCTACCCTCCCAGTCTGTTGCCGTCGGCAACTTGCTCGGTCAGTCGAGCCAGCAGCTCCCGCCACACGGCACCGTGAATCACCGCACTGTTTAACACCTCCGCTGCCCCAACAGTGCAGTGACGCAGTATATTGGGACCCTTACATTGTTAAGAACGGTTTCTTTGCATTGTAGCTAGTTTGTGACTTCAGTCTCTTATTAATCAGTGTTGTGAATAAACGTTTCTTCGCGGTTTGGCTGGTTTGGGGCTTCATACTCTTACTAATCTGTACCGTGTTTGAGTGTGAGTAAAATTATGGTACGTTACAGTTTACAACAAAGAATATTTCTCTACGATACATATGTGAAGAAGAAGTCGTTTGAAAAGTGTCGCAGTAAATTTCGTCGCGAATTTCCTGGCGCTTTACTGCCAGCTAAATCAACAATTCTGCGTCTGGTTAAAAAAGTAAGAGAAACGGGTTCATTTTTTAACAAAAAGATACTTTCGGTCAACCGTATTCTCACAGAGGAGAAAATTGACGATAACGCTTTTCGACTAGAACAGTCACCCAAAAAATCATTAAGTCAGTTAGGGCAGCGTGTGTCTCGAAAAATGTTCAGAAGATGTGAAATGTGCATTACACAAGAGGGTCAACACTTCCAGCATCTTTTATAAGGTAAGCTAATGAATTACGTCACATTTAAATGCTTAGCACATACAAGTTTATGAAGTTTATGAAGCGTAATTATTATGAAATAGTCCACGGCCGACGGTCGATCAATGCCGGAAGATGAGCGCTCGCTCGCCGGGAGCAGTTTCTTCCTTGTAGCGCTAACAGTGGGTTGCGTTTCCCGGCGAACGCCCTGTATTATTCTTTGGCACCGCCCGCTGACCAAAGATAATTGTCACTTAATGTCAACACTTAGAATCTAGTCTTAGCGTATATGCTACAAAATCCAAAATTGTTCTCCCCTTTCTGAAATTTTATAATAAACAAGAGTGATAAAAATATCAAAGCCTCTATATTAAATAATCTCTGGTGGAAAGTTGCACAGGAACTCTGGTTCTAAAAATTTCAGCTCAAAAGCTGTGTTAATAGAGAGTTCTTAAAGAGAGAATGTTGTTAACTCTAGATGAGTTTTCTATATGTTTCACCATTCAGTATGTTAATCAAGAATCTGCCATTATTTATATTCAATCTTGTAGAGGGAGAGAGAGGGGGTCATCTGCGTTACATAGTAAAACTGTTGGGGAATCAAAAGATTTTGCAAAGATAATGGTACAGAGTGTATTCACTTTTTTACTACATAGTTAAAATATTTAATTCTTGCAATGTTGCCATAGTTCTGCTAACATACTCGTATGCACATTTTTCAATGACAATGAAAGTGTTGGAATCCTTTTCTAGATTTAAATTTGTGAGAATCATTTATATTCTTACCCTGACAAATAAAATGATGCATGTGTAGAAAGATTCTCGCCAAAAAAAAAAAAACCGGTTGGTGGGTTATATTGTAAGATACCTAAGGTAGTTTAATTTGTTAGTGGATGGAACAGTTGAAGGTAAAACTTCTATAGAAAGACAAAGATTGAAATATATGGAATATAGATTGTTAGGGGTATGATGAGATGAAGAGGTTGGTTCAAGATAGGAAGAGATCAAGGATTCCATTAAACCATTCAAGAAGCAGGCAGGAAAAATTGATATGGTTACGAAAGTAACTTCAGATAAATTAGTGAATAACACATTACTTTTGTAGTCATCATGCTCTATACTGATCATACCTCTGTTTTGAAGTGCACAATTTCTGAAAATGGTCTCTTATGATTACATTATCAGCTCTTACTATGTCATAAATCATTGTTTTACCATATGTACAAGGTGTACACTTTGCTTCAATAGTTGGCTACAGTGATAAGTAGCGGTCGAGATAAACATATCGCAGACGTCAGGCAGTTAGCTGTGAGCTTCGTCAACATAACCTCATTCAAACATTAGTCGATTTGTGTGTGCATCGTAACATTGTTCTCGATTGAAAATGTCAGTGTAAGAGCCGAATTCTCGTCATTTGCGGGAGGCTCTGCTTTTTTGTTTCAATATGAAGAAAACTGCGGCTGAGTCTCGTCGAATGCTCTCCAGTACTTATGGTGAGGACTGTATTAGTGAGAGAACGTGTTGTGAGTGGTTTCAACGCTTCAGGAATGGTGACTTTAACGTGGAAGACCGGCATAGTGGCGGAAGAGAGAAAGTTTTCGAGGATGCAGAATTGGAGGCATTGCAGAGTGAAAACTCGCGTCAAACTCAAGAAGAACTGGCACGATCATTGGGGGTGACACAGCAAGCCATTTCAAAATGTCTCAAAGCCATGGGTATGATTCCGAAAAAAGGAACTTGGGTCCCATATGAGTTGAAACCGAGAGACATTGAAAGGCGTTTGTGTGTTTGTGAACAGTTGCTTCAGAGGCAAAAACGGAAGGGTTTTCTGCATCGCGTTGTGACCGGGGACGAAAAATGGGTTCATTACGATAACCCTAAATGCAAAAAATCATGGGGGTATCCCGGGCATGCTTCCACGTTGACGGCCAAACCGAACATTCATGGGTCCAAGATCATGCTCTGCATTTGGTGGGACCAGCTCGGCGTCGTGTACCATGAGCTGTTACAACCAAGTGAAACAATCACAGGTGATCGATATCGAATGCAATTAATGCGTTTGAGCCGAGCATTAAAAGACAAACGCCCGCAATATAGCGAGAGGCACGATAAGGTGATTTTGCTGCACGACAATGCTAGGCCCCACGTTGCAAGAGTGGTCAAAATGTACTTGGAAACGTTGAAATGGGACGTCCTACCCCACCCGCCGTATTCTTCAGACGTTGCTCCCTCTGATTATCACTTGTTCCGATCAATGGCCCACGACCTGGCTGAGCAACACTTCTGATCTTATGAAGATGTCAAAGAGTGGATTGTTTCGTGGATCGCCTCCAAAGGTGAACAATTTTTTCGACGCGGCATTCGCATACTGCCGGAAAGATGGGAAAAAGTTGTGGCCAGCGATGGACATTACTTTGAATAATATCTGTATAAGCATTTTGTTAAATAAAGGGTCATATTTTTGAGGAAAAAACGACGGAAGCAAAGTTGTACACCTTGTACTTCCACCACTTTTGTATACCCCTATCAGCATTTCTACTTCCTTGACTCGAAAGTCGCATACTAGCAGCTATGGATTGAAGCATGTTTTTAACACTTCATACATTTATTTTCATGTGAGTGTGGTTTCTTTTTTTTTTTTTATCATTGTGAGGAAATTTTGTTCACTTCAGTTGTGTCCGTTTTATGGATTGTGCTTGCAAAAGTGACTGTTCAAATGCAGGGTGTGGTGGACCAGTTCTGCTTGAATGGCATCCTGTTTGTGGCCACGTGACTGTAGTTCCTGACACCACACCCACCATAGCTTGCCTTTAGTTCAGCTTTTGTCAGTACTTCAGCCTGTTGTCCAAATATCTTAGTGACATAAAATTGATTTACCATCTATAGAACACCTTGGTATAGAAATAAGGAAAGATATGGGATAGTTTGCTCATATCAGCAAGCAGATTTGTCTGAATATGATTCTGTAATCTTTCCTCTCGGGTGATGGTAAGTTGAGTAACAAAATGATTTGTTGATGGATTTTATACATCTGTAATTAGAAATTGTGTAGCTCCAACAGATTACTTTGTATCATCTACTTTTGGTTGTTCCTCATAGAGTATTGTATTTGAAATATTTGTTTATCTTATTAATAGAAATATATAAGAATGTTGTTGGTTTTAAGATAATTATTTTTTTTTTTTTTTTTTTTTTTACAAACATATTTGTTCATGACTGGTTAGTTGCTGTGCATTGTATCTTAAAATGTCAGTGTGACACTGTGTGACGATTTAAGACTGCCATGTAACAAAGATCCCTATGGCTCTAATCACTGTTGAGATACTAATTAGCACATAGAGTATTGTTACTGTCAGCCATATTATTCAGTATCTTAAAATTGCTGGAAAATGCGTATAATGTCATTAAAACTATAGTTTACCCTCGGTGGGCGAAGATAACCTTTTGATCGTGTAATAACAATGCCCTTATGATACCGTGCCACAAATTAATATAATTGTCCACAGGTTCAGAAAAGTATAGACATGGTCGCCATCCCTTGGGGGCAAAATTCACAGCCACTCAAGGCCTTAAGGAAATTTATGAATGCAGAAATAACTAAACACCAACTCTGCATATAGTTATGACAAAGTTTATTCAGTATTCGAAAGTCTTCAGGCCAGCACCAAGCACATAATTATACTTTCTAAACCGAACAAGATCGCAGGTTGGAAATTAGGAACAGTATCTCACTGACGCACGTTCATTACCACAAACATGCTTGTCCACAGTTACTCAGTTTTGGGATTCAACTTTAAGTCACCACTCACATACTAATTACGTGCAGATTCAAATTGGCAGGCTAGTCACATGGCCATTACTCTGACCACACTCCCAGCTATAAGGCACTTCCGAACCAGATGAACACTAAGAAAATACTAATTCAAAAATGGCCATCCCTCACATTGGTCTCTTGGCCAATCATAAACATCTCTCACTGTCACATACTCCTTCTTAACCAATCAGGAATTTGCACTTAAATTAGGGAGTGAAGAGGCTGATGTAGAAAAGGATCTTTGTCATGCTATCTTATTTCCTATAAGTCACCGATTTGTTTGGTCTTTCTTCTAGTTGGGCAATCTCTCTGCCTGGCTGCTATGCGGATCAAAACAGTTTACCTCTCCTTGCTTGCATAGCTGGAGATTCAACTCTCGCGTTACAACTGCATTCAATTATAAATATATATGTTGAATTTTAGCAGGCACCCACCAAAACTATTTTTATATTTTAAAGCTGTCTTTGTTCAAATGGAACTATGCAAAATGGTCTCGTACTGCCAGCAATAAAAAATTTATGATTTCAGATATTTTAAATAGATTACTATAAATGATGCTATTAACTTGGGTGAATGAATGAGGAATCTGTGTTCTGCTTAAAAGGGTTGTTGCTTAAATTTTTACTCTACAGTGAAATTTCTGAAACAGATTTTGTGCATCATTGTTGACTCTATGAGTAAAATGTTTCCCTTCTTGGCTAACAGATACTATTCATAATAATTACTCGTATATTCCCAAGTGCGTGCTCATATGCAGATTTTTTTTTTTTTTTAACTGCATTACGTCTCTCAACAGCGAGGTCTTTAGAGACGGGAAAGGATGGTGGGCTAGGATGGGGGCAAGGAATGGGAAGGAATTCGGCCATGGCCTTTTGAAGGAAGCATCCCGGCATTTGCCTGGAGTGATTTGGGAAACCATGGAAAACCCAAATCTGGATGCCCGGACGGGGATTCAAACCGCCGTCCTCCCGAATGCGAGGCGAGAATATATGCAGAAAAAAACCTGGGTATGAAGGTTTGATCCTCAGTACAGCCTTCCAGAAATCTGTTTTTGTGTTATCCTCTAATCACTTTAGATGAAGACAGTGATCAGAACTCGTAAAGAAAGTGATTAGTTTCCTTACGGGTTCTTTCATCACCTTCCACAACCTCTTCCTCACTTTAATGGCATTGTTAATGAGCAGCAAATCCTGATTTCAGAAAGGAGGTATAAAATGATGGTAAAGGGAAGTATACCATCAGTTTATATAGTAGAATATTATCTTGGTTCTCCAGGTGGAGCAACGTCGATTTGTTAAAACAGTTTATTAAATCGACGCGGCTTCACCCGGAGAACCAAGATAATACTTCGGGCGACCCAGTAAGCCTGCGCAATTATGTATAGTAGAATGTTGTACAGTTGTAAACCATTTTCTGGTCAAAGTGTAGGCATCACATTTTTCCTCTTTGTATACTTAAGGTCAAACACACAATGACATAACAATTCATGTCCTGCACCTTTTCCAACTTCACGCATTATTATGAATCGCCGCCTGGTTTACTCTACTTCAGTTTCACGTTGTGATATTAGGACTTTTAAAATGCTGATATTGCTTTAATTTTAATCCTAGACTTTTAACTAAAAATTTATTGGAAGTAATATCCATTTTGCAATAATTCGTAGGTGTGACGGTGCATACCCATAAGCCGAGAGTGCGCCAGCCCAAGGACTCGGTGCTGCCCATGGCCAACAACAACAACAGTCGCAAGTTTGCTTTCCTGTCACAGGAGACTGTACCAGACTATCGACCAGTTGATGTTAGGGTATGTAAGCTAGTGCCATCTGTTTTTCTATTACATCATTTTGATATTTTTCTGAGATGAGTAGTATAAAAGTCTAAATTGATTTTTGTATTTCACATTTGTGTCTGTATTAGATTTTTATTCACATAATAGTTTGATGTATTGATACTGATGGATACCAAATTTATTTTTATTAAAGATCTACTTTGTGTAAGACTAGGTTTTCTACGTTTAAGTTCTTATATTGAGAGCACTTTGTCCACACATTTTGAGATGCTCAGATACAGTCTAGCATGAAAAAAATTGCTTTTAGTGGCAATAAACCAAATAGCCATTGTCTTTGTTGGCTTTTCAGATGGCGCCGGAACATGTTAACAACTAACAATTTGTCCATTATGATGGGACCTTATTGGCTACATTGTGTTTCTTGGCTGACTGAGCACTCAGAAAAGATACTGCCCCATTTCTTGTCATCTCAACCCTTCCGTCTTCCATCACTTATCAAAGTTGTTTTATTTTCCCTGTTCTTATTACTTTACTTTTCACGTTATCTCAAAACATTTTCCTTTTCATTAGCGACATTGTTTTATATAATTTGACTGCCGTACTTCAAGCCTCTTTCATTATATCTGTTGTAATTTCTTGCACGTTTTCTGTGGCACTCTCAATTATTCTACTTCTTGCTTGTGTTTAATATGCTATATCTTGTCTTTCTCTTTTATTGGCTGAATCGTTTAGAGGAAACTGGTGGTACGTATATGTGGTTCCTTATTCCATTTCATAGTAATTGTTGTATTCCAAAAATGTTCAGACAGAATGATGTATAGAAAGCTTTGTCACAGTGAAAAATTGTTGAAGCACTTTTCTTTTTGGAGAGAGAATAGTTATATCATTAGTTTTCACAGTACTTCTGTAAAATTTTCACTGCACAGCTTAAAACCCCCATGTCCCAGCATATCATAGCTACCTTCCTGTGATTACTGATTGAGATGTTTAAATCACCAATTTAGCCTTCAGATCAAAACCAGTGTAGTCAGTAGGACAGAAACCCAAATTTCTCTCTTTCTTTGTCATACCTATTGAATCTTCCCCATGGTGTCATCAAATTTGGTAAGTAGAATTTTATTATAATTCCTTAATATTTTGTTTTTTGTGTTTTTCTCTTAATCTAGTGATTATTACATTCCAGTCCACATTAAATCCAGTTGTATCGTCACTTTGACAGTTGGTACCCATCAAGCGTAGTGGGTGAATGGTTAATGTATGGGACATTCAATAGCACTTAGGTTTGAATCCCAGTCTGGCCAACCAGTTATTGGTATTTTATGGTTTTCTGAAATCACTAGCTGAATATCAAGATAACTTCATAAAGCTCATGGACAGTTGCCTTTTCATTTCTTGTGCACAATACCATCGCATCCAAATGATCTCATTAGTCTTAAAAGTTCTCAGTTGATTGACTAATATTTTTCTGGCTTACACTCATCACCCAATATTACACTAATACCACTTGGTCCATAATACCCACTGTAGATGGTGCGCAAAAAGTTCTCTCTTTGTTAGTACTCCATGCAACATTTATCAACCAACACCAACCATAGCCAATTTATTAATCTTTTCCAGCTTCCAGCCATAGGTTATGATATCCTCCAGTCTTGCTCTGTAATGAGATTTTGCTTCAAAAAAATTAATAGTGCTGTAGGACTTCAAACACCAAGCACTCAGTTACACATAAGGCATGCTGTCAAACTTCCCATGTCATTTACTAGTAAACCTAAAACTGCTGTTCAGCTCACATGTGAACTAAAATTCCATTATCCATGAGGATAAACAGTCACAAACGAACTGTATTCATCCTAAATCCTAACCTCTTTGTTGCTCCTTAAGCTATAACAATAACTTCAGTTCTCACTTTACTGATAGAATTCTCCCTGTGAGCAGTTTTCTTGTGGATCCTGGCAGTGAGAGCCTATGAATGCATCATGTGCCCTTCAGTTCTCACCCTTAATTCTCCTAAACAATCCACTTTTGTCATTTTTAATCTTCTATGTACTGTAGGGACTACAACTTACTCTAGATAAAGTTTATAATATTTAAGTACACTATGATCTCCTGTTGCAAAGGGCTAGACCAAAAAATTACGTTATCATGTGTTTGTGTCGTTTGTGTGTGTTCACCCCCCACATCCATCAACTAAATGTAAGTGATGGCTCATTTCCCTATCCTAATTTGTTATTCCTTTACGCTACTTAGCGCCTTTCATTTCATTGTTTACCATATTTATATGGTATCATTGATTAAAAGTTGCTGCTTCCAATTATCACCTTTTTCTTAAAAAATTGCACAACACATTTATCGAATTAAATCTCATTTACAGGAGCAGTTTCCACTGGGAGTTAATTCCCACAGTGTATGTTTTTCTTTGTAGAAGAAAAGGATGTGCCTAAAACTGGATCCACTACATTGTTCATAATGACATGCCAAATGTCTAGGCTGTAATTTTTAGCATTTTATAATGTCTTAATGGAGCTATATACAGTAGAACTCTAATTATCCAAATCGCCGACTATCCGAATCGCTGAATATTTAACAATAGCATGAACATTTTCCATAAGGATAGGTGGCATTCCCGTGGAGGTTGTGTATTTGTAGCTGTTAGTAAACACCTGCCATGTAATGAAACAGATATCAATAGTGTCTGTGAAATCCTATGGATTAGACTAAATGTAGCTAGGACAAAACTTGTAATAGGGTCTTTATATCGTCCACCAGATGCAGATGTTATTGCTGAGGCCTCGAGGAATAATGTAAGTAATATAACTTGTCAATTTCTGGATCATGCAATAATACTAGGAGGTGACTTCAACTTTCCGTATATCGACTAGACTAATTACATCCGCGTTACTGGTAAAACATCCTGTGGTATTATTTTCTTGACCTTTTCTCAGAGCTTCATCTAGAGCAGCTTGTCATTGAACCAACGCGTTGCCACAATTATAGTGAAAACATTTTAGATATTCTCGTTACAAATAGGCCTGAATTATTCAGACATTTCTACCACCACGGGAATAAGTGATCATAAAGCTAGCTGTAATTGCTACAGTAAAATTAACAGCTGTGCACAAAAGAAAAGAAAGGATCGTTTACAGGTTCGAAAAGGCCCCAAAGGAGAGCTTAAGAATGTTTTTGAGGGATAATTCCCTACCTTTATACAAGCAAGAGGCTCAGTTGAAGAGATGTGGTGTCGATTCATGCGTATAGTCAGGGAAGGTATGGACTTACATATACCGAAAACGACACTAGGGGATGGGAACGATCCCCTGTGGTATACACATGACGTTAAAAGGTTACTTAAAAAGCAAAGGAAGATATATGTATGATCAAGAAGGATGATGTATAGGTGTGATTTAGAAAAGTTTGGTGAGAATAGAAGACGTGTTAAAAAATGATGTGCAAGGCCTTTAATGACTTTCGTTGCAATTCACTTTTCAGGAGTCTCGACGAAAAAACAAAGAAATTGTGGTTGTTTGTAAAAAAAAGTTAATGGTAGTGACAACAATATGCCAGTTCTACTACAAGACATTTAGGAAGTAGACGGCAGCCGCGAAAAGGCTACCATATTTAACACCGAATTTAAAAATTCTTTCACTGACGAAAACATGGAAAACATTCCCGCTTTTCCACGGCATGTAGAGTTTGAGAGGGATCCAGTACAAATTGATAGTGTAGGTATTATAAAGCAATTAAAGCTCCTGAAATGGGGGAAAGCGCCAGATCCTGATGGTATACCAGTAAGAGTATTTTTGGAATACGTTGAAGAAATAGAACAATTTCTGTCGGATATATTTCATAAAACCTTAGAAAGATAAGTACCTTCTGACTGGAAAATAGCCCAGGTGATTGCTGTTTTCAAGAAAGGAGATCAGAGAGATCCTAGGAATTATCGACCCATATATCTAACATCTGTTTGCAGTAGAATTCTGGAGCATGTCATATGCTCTAATGTTATGAAGTTTCTAGATGAAAATTAGTTATAGCAAACCAACACAGATTTCGGAAGAATAGATCATGTGAAATACAACTGGCCCTATTTTTGCATCATGTAATTAAACTTATCAATGCAGGATCACAAGTTGATGAAATTTTCTTGGATTTTCAGAAAGCTTTTTACTCTGTACCACACAACCGACTTTTAGCGAAGATTCGAGCATACGGTATATCGGATCAGATTTTCAAATGGATACACAATTTTCTAACTGGTCGGTCACAGTATGTCGTTGTTAAGGGAGCCTCTTCTAAGCTAGATGTTACTTCAGGCGTTCCTCAATGAAGTGTAATAGTACCACTTCTTTTCCCAGTTTTCATAAACGACCACGGTGACGACGTTAATTGCAGGATGCGATTGTTTGCTGATGATGCACATATCTATAAGGAAGTAAAGTGCTCTAACGATTGCTTAGAAATTTTGTGCGATCTGGATGTTATTTCGGCTTACACTTAATTGTAAAAAGTGCCAAGCAATGCAAATAAGTAATAAAAAAGACCCCTTTTGCTCAAGAGTACAAAGTTAACAATTCTTGACACGGGGATTCCCTGAAGTATCTAGGCGTAGCAGTACAAAGCAACATGAAATGGGACTTGCACATAACTTCCATTGTAGGCAAAGCTAATTCTATACTACAATTCATAGGTTGTATTTTAAGTTGTAATGCTCATACAAAGGAAATAGCGTACAAAACACTAGTGCGTCCACATTTGGTTTACTGCTGTGGAATTTGGGATCCTTATCACAAGGGATTGATTGACTCGTTAGAGAAAGTACAGAAGAGAGCTGCTCAATTCGTGACTGCTGGTTACAGTCCTTACGTGTCACAGAGCTGATACGTGGGTTGTGCTGGGATTATTTGGTGGACAGACATAATGTTTGTTTGAATTTGTTGGAGAATATGCGAAAATCCTTAATTTATGAGTATAATGAAGTACTTCTAACACCAACCTATTTAGGTCGCAATGACAGGAGGGTTAAGATTCGAGAAATAGGATGTCGTACTGATACTTTTATGTATTCTTTCTTTCCTCGTTCTGTTCGGGATTGGAATGCATAGAATTAGGATTGGTGTTTAGCACCTTCTGTCACCCACAATATTCGTAAATTGCAGAGTATAGGTGTAGATGTAGACTCAAATCGCTTTTTAATTAAGATGGATACGTACTGCAATAAAGCTTCCTCTTTTATAAAAACCAACCCAAAGCTTGGATGACTGCAATATTTTTATCAAGTGGTATGGCAAAATTTTCATCCCTGAATTGAAAAAGCACAAAAAATCTCTTGGAAAAGAAGGCAGTAAAGTTCTTTTGGTTATTGATAATGCACCAACTCATTCCACCGAAGAATTGTCGAAAAGGGGGAATGGCCAGTTTAAAACAATCTTTTTACTTCAAAACGTCACAAGCTGGTTGCAACCAATGGACCAGTCTGTTATTGAAACCTTGAAACGCCATTACAGAAGTCAACTTTTAGAGTAACTTGTGGTGGAGGGCGAAGACAAAGGTGTGTCGGCTAACCACAAAAATATAAATTTGAAAGATTGCTCTTATGTGGTGGCGGAAGATTGGAGCTTGATTAAGGCAGTCACGTGCATTGAACAAGTTGAAAATCATACCAACAGAAGAAAAGGAAAACAGAAAAAGGAAGAAAAAGCTAAAGGAAAAGAAAGGGAAGAGACAGGAGAAGATGGGGATGACTTGTCACTTGATGAATTCAGAAACATTCTTTTGAAAATTCCGGGATGTTCAGAAGTTAGTGCGTAAGATATAGATTTGTCAGATCCTGGGTATGAAATGCTAAATGATATGAACTTATTGAAAGTGTGAGAGAAGAATGTGTTGAGGAAGAAGGTGACCTTAATGTCAAAGTTGAAGCAGACATGGGACCATCAGCTAGTCAAGCATTTGCCACTCTTGAACCAGCGTTGAAGTGGAAGGAGCATCACCCCGAGTGTGACCACATGCAACTTCTCACTGTCAAGCAGATGCGTGACTTGGCTGACCGAAAACGGATTAATACAGTCAGACAGCTTACTTTGACCGATATGTTAAGCAAGCAGTGACTTATTTACAGTATGGTACATTCATACTGTACTTATGTACAGCACTTGTAAGTACATTTAACATGTTAAAGTGATGCCTTTTCATTTAATTAATTAAAAGCTGTTTTTCTTTTTTTTCAAATAGCTTTTCTCCCATTTTCAACATACGTACAATAATTAATTAAAATAGACCCTTTTTTCAGAAAAAGTCCAACTATCCGAGTTTTTGATTATCCGAATGGAGTTGGGTCCAAATTGATTTGGATAAATGGAGTTCTACTGTACATCAAAAACAATTTTTCCCACTTTCCATAATATAACACTTATTCGAAGCAATTTCACCATCTGCATTTTATCACAATGTATTCAAATTTTTCCATGAAAAAATTGCAGTGCAAAAATGCCCATTCCACTAAATATATATCAAGCCAGTGGTTAGCGAAGGTGATGGCAGAAGTTTGGTGATGTGAACTACAGGGCACAGAGAAAATGATGTTGAACTACTGGTTTGAAGTTAATTGATTTTAGTCTCTCCCTCACCTTTCTCACTTAGACATTGTTCATCATATTCTTCTGAAGATTTGATTGCATCAACAAAAAATAAAAATTGTTATGCTGTGTATCTTGACGTTTTTTACTTTATTCCCATTCCATCAGTCATTTGTTGCAATTGAAGGTACCTTTTTGAATCCTTATTTAAATATAATTATCTTTGTATTAGTAGAGCTGAATGAAAAGAAGCATGTAAGCTCTTAAATGTGCATAGCTGGCATTTTCCTGTTTTTAGTAAAATACATGTAATCTAGCCGTGTTTTTAAAGGCACTTTGTTGTGCTGCTTTAAAAACAGTTTTGGTCGTCTCCCTCTATGCACCTCCCCATACTTCTGTTAGTTTTCATTGATTAGCCTGTTGACAAGAAAATTCTTACTTTAGTGTGAGATTTAGTGTGTAAAAGTGACTTTTAGCAAATGACAATGAAACGGAAAGCAGAAAAGTATTAATAAATGAAATATGCTGATACTTAGGCGATTTCAAATATCTTTATTATTTTGTTCACATTTACAGATCATATACTGCAATGTTTGAGGTATTCATCACACACAAAATGAACATTAAAGATTTTCTGTGTGATAACTTTATTTGCTGTATTAATTTTTTTATGCTGTATCTCCTGGTTATTATCAACTGTCACTGCAAATAAAATCCTTGTCATATTGCAAAACTTGTCTTTTTTTAATAAAATTAAAGAATTAGTTTTTAAATTTTTACCATGTTTATCAAGAAACACTAAAAATTATTACTTTTAGATGCCATTTACAATTTGTACTGTCAGTACTGTGTAACCATTTCCTTCTGCACATCGTGTTTTTACATATTCTCTGTAAGTTAAATTTTAGTACTTATTCATTAGAAATTACTGGTTAACTTGTTTATACATTTTGCATTTTTGCCAATTGTAAACAAAAAATTTTTTTCTCATGTTTCATTATCTAATATGTAATCATATTTGCACACAAGGAAGGACAGGGGAAGTAAAACCATCGCACACCAGATGAAGGCAGGAGTGTTGCAATGAAGAAACATGAATACACTTTACAGTATTTCAGTATAAACCTTAATCATATTTAGAAGTGAGACACATGGCAAGGAAATTTGATATATATACACACCGAGACTCCCAACATAACTGTGTACGTGTCTCACCTCTAAACGTGATTAAGGTTTACAGTTTACACCGAAATATTGTAAAGTGTACTTGTGTTTCTTCATTGCGGCCTTGCTGCCTTAATCTGTGGAAAATGATGGGTTTGGTTTCCCTATATTTCCTTATTACTCTCTTATAGAAATGTTAAAACATTTCTTACATTGCATGATGAAAGAAACATGGTATTTTCGTAACATGTTGAGAATGGTAGCATTAAATATTATAAATGTGCTTGTATCCTGAAAGCTGATTCTTGCCTTTCTTCCTTGTATGCTAATTTGCAGAAGCTGCATTTTCCCCTTTAAATTAGCTCTATTAGTGGATTTTGAATGAACTACTTCTCAGTCTTTCTAGTAAAAACTTTGATTGTATTTGAATTTTTGACAACTCTTTCCTTGCAGTTTCAGCAAATTAAACTGATTTTCTGAACATGTTTGCAGGTGAGCCCTTCTACAGACAAGAGCCAGAAGACTGAGAGTAACCAAACGACAAAGTTCCAGCAGCTGCAGCAGATGTTCAGTAACAGAGTTGATGGACAGGTCAGATTCTAGCTAACATACTGTTGGACAATTGTTAAGAAAAATACCATTAGATCTTGTTCTGTTAATAGCTAAAATTGTCTTAGATCTGAAAGTCCTTAAGGCAGTAGATTCCTTACGGTGGGTACATAATAGGCAAACCATGTGACCGAACATGAGCGAACGCATACGTTCTGTGTGTACATGAAAACAAAGGCGAATGAACGCTTCTGACCGCATTCGTTTGCTTGCGCTCGGTTTCGCTCAGGAGGCGGTACATCAAATCAAAATGCGGACCACACGCTGTGGGCTTAGTTATAGTGTGTATGTCAAGAAGAATGCTTGAATCTTTTGAGACTTGGATGTATCAGCATTTGCTGAAAATACCTTGGACAGAAGAAATAACCTAATATATATTTTTTTTAAAATGGTATTAAATAGCAGTATTGGAAAAAAATGTATCTTTGGGTGCATGCATAGATACTAAATTAGAGGAAAGAGTTGAAGGAAAAATTAGAATCTCTTGGTTAAGTAATTTATTGCTTTTGGAAAGTTCTAAATTTATAGCAGCTCATTAGAACAGCCTGTAATAGAAATGCACGTGCCATTATAATTGCAAACGTTCATCAATAATAATGCACAACAAGCAAAAGAAAAAATTGTATGTATTCGCTATTCATAATTGACAATAACTGGATGTTGGTTTAAATTCCAATATTTGTAATAAGTTTATCTCCATTTGATATCAATAGTTACAATAGTATTATGAAATAATAATAAAAATACCATGTTTTATAATGTAATTAGTGTGATATTTATTTCTACAAACATCATCAATTAAACACTATGGTTTAATAGGAAATCACTTATTAACAGGTTAAATAAAATATAAGTGAAATGTCTGATATAATATATTCCAATCACTTTGGATAAAAGGAGTGCTTGCTAGCTTTTTACAGTGCACGAGATCTGTCCGTAAAATGTGTGTTTCAAATAGAAATTTTACAGTCAACTGACAATTCTTACAGCGTCTGTATTAAATCTAGCATTTTTGAAGAAATGGTTCACAAGTAATTTTTTTAGGATGCTGTTTGACATTGCCAGCACCTTTTCATTTACTGCTATCAAGGTATCTAGAATACTCATCATTTAGAGCAGATTTTAAATTAGTACAGAAAAAAGTTGTCTACTGGACTTAAGTTAGTCAAGCTTAAAGAATAAGAAGTGTTCATTCTTGGCTAAAACTATTGTTAGCACAATTGGGCTGGCACAAAAAATGTGGAGTATAATGAAGTGCCTACACTGACAGAAATGTGAGAATTTCAGAAATAAAATGGCTAAAAAATTCAGAAGATCTGCTAATAGTACGATTCTGATTTAATCATTAGTTTACTTAAATAGTGCACACAGATTTTGTAAATGTCACTTTTAAGTTTCATACTAATTTACCTCAAATGTCAAGAGTTCATATGGTATAAATTATTTTAAGAACTAGTTTTTTTATTTCTTGCAGCCAAACAATAACATTAGGAATGAAGAGTACAACAGGTCACAGGACAGGGATGATCTAATATATGAAGGCAGTCCAAAGACACAGAACCAGGTAATTTTAATATTCATGCTCATAGTTAAATTATTATGTACATAGACTTTAGCTAATTATTCTGAATAATATTTTAACTGTATGGTAATTAATCTTTGTGTGGCTACTAGCATTAGATCAGTGATTCTCAACCTTTACAGCATTTCCTTGATGTCTGTTTCCCAGGTTGTTGGATTGGTTTTTGATGGTCTTCTCACTCCCTAGACACAGCACTGAGAATTTTTTAGGTTTTATTGAAAAATATATGTACCATCTTTATCCACTAATTTTGCCATACTAAGAAATTGAATTTATGCAACAGTTGCAGAAGTTTATTTATAATATGGGATCCAAAAAAAAAATTAGTACATGTTTCTGTTACATTCAAAGAACTAATGGATAATTGTAACAATGAAACTGCCATTAAACTCTGAAAATAAGACAGGATAGGGAAAAATAACCAGACACTTACCACAGATGAAGGCAGCAGCCCCAGACGAACATGAGGGGGGGGGGGGGGAAGACGGACATTACACAATATTTCAGTATGCTACCTTAATTGTGTTAGAGGTGAGAAATACTTCTTATTTTACTTATTTCCTCTTACAACAAAATTACTTTATTTTACCTCGACTGATCGTTAGATGATATTCTTCCCCACAGTTAGTGTAGATCTACTTTACCCTGCACCTGTTCAATACCCACTCTTTCCTTGTTTCATCATCATTCATATGGTAAGTTTTAATGTATGCACATCTTCCCTCTGCCATATTTCTCACCTCTGACATTAAGGTTGCAAATTGAAATATTGTTTGGTGGTTAATTGGTGTAGAAGTGATTGCCAATATGCTTGATCGAGTTTTGCAAGAAACTAATTTCTGGTGGGATTTCTGCCACATCGCCAATATCACATTGAATTAAAATGGCACTTTGATTCAAAACCTGTAGTTTTGCTACTAAATGGACCTGTAACCAAACATCAATAACTTGAAAAAATTCTTATATCGTTTGAAAGTTGTAGGAGTCCTGTTTAAAGTGCATTTAATTTTTAGCAACCATTATTTCCCACTTTACAGGCTAAATCTTAAGTTTAGTATAAATGAGTTTAACTATAGCACGAATTAAATGTATCTCCAACAATGTTACATTGAGAAAATATATACCATTATGACTTCCTTAAGCCCTTGAAGAGTATTAGACCTTTATTTGATTTCAGCTTGGAAGCTCTGCAAATTTTTAATTAGAATAAAAAAAATTGTGGTAGACGTTAGTTTGGGATACAAATTTTTTGCATTTTCAAAATACAAAATTTGCCTGCAGGATTTGTACAGTTTTTGACAAATTACCGTGCCTAAAGAGAACATGTATAGAATGGTGGGCTGTTTTTCTTCCAAAGCATTCTTGTTTAGCTGTGGTGGAATTCAAACTTGGAACGGTTTACACAGTGGAACACCTCACCATTGAGCTACCAGACATAACCTGAAAAGTGTCATATGAGCGTCCAGAAATACTAGATTTTAATCAGTAAAAGTTAAACATTCAATCTGTATTGATGATAGGAAAGAAAATTGGTTGAGCAGCTTGATAATATCTGGAATCTTCTAAAAACTACAAATGCATAGTAGTAAATTAAAAAAAAAAAAAAAATAGAATTGTACCATGAATTCATGAGAATTGTTTTCCTAGAAGGCAGTGTTTGCAATATTGAGTTTGAGTTATTTTGTATTAAGCTCTGATTATTTCTTGAATTCTTTTCTGGTTGTGCAGTTGCAGCGTGCGTACTCTCGACAGTGTGAAGAACTGAAACTGCTGAAGAAGCAGCTTGCCAATAGAGAACGTCGCATAGCAGAGCTGGAAGAGGAAGTACAGAGGCTTCGCAAGGCTGTTGGGAAGTAAGGAGAAGACAATGCCTTCTTAAATGCCCTTTCTTCAGCTTATCGTGCTCATCTATTACAATGTATTGAGTTATACGATGATGAGTAACATCCTGTAACTCAATAGATGGCACTTGGGTTGACTTTTTCTCTCAGCTTGGCAGCTGTTCTATGTGTAAAGTAAACCTATCCGTTTTTTCTGCAGTTTTTGAGGTTTACTAAAGGAAAAAATAATCCCAATTTCAAAAGATGTTGCCACTGTTTTTTTATACTCTGTGTATCAAGTATCACATATTATGCTAGAGTCTGAATTATTTACTCTTCTGCTGCAGCTGTTAAACTTATTAAGCCTAAATGTCACTCTGCCTTTGATACCTGCTGATACTGGTAATAAACCTAATTTGTTATAAATTGCACACTGTACTTCCATTGCAAAGCAGGATTACTTTTTTACTTGTACTTTTAAGGTTTTTTAATAATGTGAGTGAACAAATTGTAGATTCAGTAATGAATCACCATTGTTTGGTATTTTATAGTCTACTGAAACATTGACAGGTTTCACTGTTTGTGTTTGATAGAGTAAGGATGGGTGTACATTAGCTGTACGACACCCATCAAATTGCATTTAGTTATTTTTGGCAGTGATCTCTATTAAAATGTGAAGTACTTGAATTATTTAACATTGAACTGAAGAGGCTGCCACTGTAGTATATCTTGTTTTAATCTTTGTTAAATGTACATTCTAATATTTTAATAATTGTGGATTTTTGTCAATTGTTAGTCTTGTTACTTAAATTTGTGTTGATGGAGGTTCTGACTTCCTTATGACTGTTTATTTAAACCAATGAAGTGTATTTATCTTATTTCAAGTTGTTAAAATATTTTCATTTATTATGGAGTAAATGTGTGGTGCTTTTTTACATGCATCACAGACAGCCATTGTAGAGTACAACAAAATTACATTTTTTTACTCTTAAATTTATATCTTGGTCCTAATGTAGCCCTGATCAGTAAGTTTAGCAGTGTCTTTCATTAAAAATAAAAATATGTCAAAATATAACATCTTCCTTATCAGTACACAAACTTGTGCTTATTTCAGTACAATACTTCAATCAGCATGTACATATGTTTGGTGCATAACAAGGATATAATTTTTGATATTGGAAAGGATCCATTTACAATTTGAAAATTGACTATGTGGAAGAGTATGCACTGCAGTGGCAATGATACACACTTATTGATGTGATGTATTACCTTCACTACTGTCTTACTTTCTGCCATTTCAAGTCAAGTTTCGTTCTTTACCCATTACATAATTTTCGTATTGTACTCCATATGTTCTGTAAAAGATAATTCCCATTTTGAAAGTAAACCCATTTTCTCTTATTTATCCCTTGTGTGTGGATAAATTTCAACATTCAGTGGGTGTTATTTCGTCCCCTCTCCTCCTCCCTTGTGTGAACGGAGAGCTTTTGTTTAAATTTAAATATTGTTACACCTTTTGTTCTGTCTGATGACCAGATAAAGCCAAATAGTATGTCTTCAAGGAAAATGTACTTAAAATTTTAATATTTATATTCATTATTTTAGTCATTTGTGTTAAGGCAGCATTATTAAGCTATTAAAACTGAACTTTACACAGTATTTATTCTGAATAGCAACTTTTTTTACAAAGCAAAATGATACATGTATCAAAGATGGGCAAACACTTTTTTACATTCCCACTAAAATACAACTTTTGTATTATATGTGATACACATCTTTTGTGTTTGTCTTGTGTAGCTTGTAATCGTATATAAATATTCTGGGTGTGCTTAACTAATCTTGACATTGTCATACTGGTGTGAAGCTTTTAAGCAGCTTCTTGCTAACCAAAAGCAGAAAGTTACCTTGCCACATTTTCACAAAAAAGGTCTTAAATAGTGAAACTAAAAAAATAAAAATATTAAGCTCTTTGCTTGCCATAACACCAGCAAGATATTAACCTCATTAATCTTGATTTTATGATTTGATGTATTTTTCTAATACAGATTGATGTTACTAAGATGGGGAAAGTGTGAATTAGTAATAGTCTGAAAGAGCCAAAGATTGGGTGGTTTTTAAGAGGATCTGTGATCAATTGGTAGAATTGGTAGTATTTTCCAAGTGTGTCTTTGATGAGACTGACTGATGCGTGAACTGTTTTGTTACCTTTTTCAGTAATTTGCACAAATATCGATTAACACAATTGCATCTCGGGTATTGCATCTTGAGCTGTAACCAATCATTAGCTGTAAGACAGTGTAAGTTGGCATTTTCTTGCCTGTGTAGTGTGTGAAGAGAATTTCTTTGCCAGCTCCCAAACATATTTCAAGTTTATCCTTTTTAAGCTGCTATAGTGTAACATGTGGATGAATAAGTAAGTATTTCTGCATGTATGTTCAGCCATTTAGAATAATGCTATTTTATACCAGCATAAAATTTCATTATTTTATTTTATTTTTTTCCTTGGCACTGTTTCTTGCTGGATAAGGAAGAAGAATACCAAAATTAAATTTTCAGTTACTCTTAATAAACCAGATTGGGTGCTAAGTCTTCATGTATGTTATAATATTCCCTAATGCAGTAGGTTGTTTCTTTTTTAGGTAATTCTACTTTAAGATTGCTTTACTTGTGTTGAAGGGAGTTGTCATTTGAAATTTCTCTGTATATCTGTATCAGTAGAATGAGTGACAGTTTTAAACTAGTATTAACATTGCATAATGTCGACATTTATATTGTTACCAGATATTTTGTAACTCGTGATTTTTAATATGTGCACATTGTTAAGTCTGTATCAAGTAGATGTAGAATGATTTTAAATATGTATACACTGTAAAGTTCAAGGCATTTTTTTTTTAACTTATTGGTTTAACCTTTGTCCAGTGTAATTTTTTAAATTCCAAAAATTTTGTTCCTATCTATTTTGTGGCAATGTAAGCAATTTGCATAGATGTTTCACATGAAAATTTTCAGTAGCAAAAGGGCCATTCACTTAACATCAAGAATTAAGAAAATATATAATTTTTCATGGCATATGACTTAAACTTCAAGTAGCATTTACAAAAAGTTTATTTCAAGGTGTCCCTCCTCTGCCAGTGTTATTGATACTAACCATACTTATTTGATTGTGAGGGAACAAGGTATAAAAATTAATATAGGAGAATAGACAACAATTTGCCACCGCTTGTTACTTGATGTCTAAAGACAAAAAATATACAAACTCATGAAATATTATAATTATTGGTTTCATACCCCATGTCGCTTTAACATGTCAAATGCAGGTCTGCGAGTGCCATATTCTGCTGATGAGGGATATACATGTTTCATGTGTTTTGGTATTTTTTCATGTTTTGACTCTGTCCTGCCATCATTTGTGCTAAATGGTGATTCATTCCTCTGTCCAGTTTTTTTTTATTATTATTATTTTCCATCGTATTTAGTTATTAATTCATTTATGCAGCAGGAAATGTTACAGGCACCTGAATTAGACCAGATTCTTGTCTCATATACTCTCTTGGGATACATGAGCCTCAAAAATCCTTATTTTCATCCATCGCAGCCCCCCAATGACGTCTTTTGGATTTATTTTCTGTTTATATTCCAGATATACGCAAGTTAATCTTTCCCTAGCCTTTTTTATTTGTTTTAGGTGCCTGCTTATTTTCTACATTTACTTTTGTAAATCATTTGTGGCAATGATTTGAGTATGTAGTTTAAAAGAAATAGCATCAGTATTTGTAATATCATTGTTTTATAAGAAAAAAAAGGCATTTTCTGCACTTTCAATTGACATTGTTACAATTATTATGACATTGTTATTTTTTTTTTCATGTATCTTTTTAAAACACTGTGCAGATTGTTACATTGCATTCATAAAGTGTAAAAGTTATTCTTTATTTGTTAATGTCTATATTCTTTAAAAGGAAAGAAAACATTTGAAAGCAAAATGAGGCAGTTGATTATGATGCTTAGATGTCAAATAAAATTTTCAAGCTTATCACAATTGAAATACATTTGTTCTGAAGCTTTTTTTAAAAAATAAAATTGAAAAATATGGGCTCCCATTGTTCATGTTTTACACAATTGTTAGCTTATTTAGTTTCGATCTAAATTATTAAGAAATGATATTTTCCCCCACTTGAATGCTTGTTTTATTGGGATGGTATGTGAAATTAATCATGTTTAAAAGTTATTTACAAGCACATCTATTGATGGCATTTAAGCTTCTGGTGCATGTGGTAACTTGAAAGTTTAGCTTTGATATGGTACAAAGAAGAATAAAAATTCAGCTATCCTGGTTTGAATTCTAGCCTCAGCATCCGCTAACCAGTGTGTCATAATCATGAGAGCTTTCACTGTAAAATTTTGATGTAATCATATTTAATTGGTTTAAGCAGAAAAATTGAAAAATAAAAGGATATAAAAAGTGTGTTTCTCAAATTCACTTAATTATGATTTTAATGCTTCATGTGTAAACCCAGAGAGAGAATCACTTTTAAAATGAAGATTATAGATTTTTAATTCATTAATCATGTTAAATTAGAAATTTTATAAGATTTACTTGTTATATTGTTTACTTTCTTCTGATAGTGAAATTCATGGATTGTTTTCAGAACAGAAGAGTACCTCCATAGATGTCTCAAATATTTTAAACGTCAAATCTCCTGAACAAAATATTATTTCTGTCAAGTTAATGTTGGAAAAACTAGACTTAAATTTGTGTCTGTGAATACTAAGGTTGTGTAGTTTCCATAAAAAATTGTCATGGAAAACTTGAGCTAGTTTTTTATGTAAGAAATAGTAAAGTTTAGTCACAGATCTGACACTAGATTTAGGTAGCGCTAGAATTGAATTTCTTAAGGTCTGTGATACAGAAAGCTATTTTTGATGGCAATGTAGGCTGCAACAGTGGGTATATGGGCTTTTAATTGAAACAGTTACAGATTATATGCCTATTGTGAGGTACAGTAATTTGGATTGGAGGTAACTGAAAAAAAGGTGGTAGCAAAGTGGTAAATGTTTACAGTTGTCTGTCCACAGTGGGAAGGTATACCTTATATTGCATAGATATTCATATATATCCTGAAGACTGCACAAACAAAATTAAAGAATTTTTAGCAGTTTGTTACTTTAATAGGCCCAAAACTGTTGGTAGGTCCAATGCATGGTTTCATTTGGGAAACAAGCCATGGAAAAATTACTTTATTAAAAGGTAACAGGTGTGAAGGGAGGTAAGCCCTGAGAAGATTGGTATAGTGCTGACTGGACAAGAACATGTGGTTAATTATATATTAGAGGCATGAGGAAAGTGGTCACTCACATCAAAATTATGCCAATAGTGGCTGTGTATAGTGGAGTCTACTATTAGTGGTCAGCTTGAATAAAAGAGAGCAGTGAATAAATTATACAGGAAAGAAGAGGTGTAGAAGCTGAAGGAGGAAATGTGCAGGGTGGAATATTGGGCATCAAGTAGGAAGAATGTGCCAAGAGTGGAACTAAGGACAATGATGGAAAAATGTGAGGTGTTCAAAATGATACTAATAGGAGAACAAACGTTGAGAGAAATGAAAACACAAATTTTACATGTAGAATAGTACTAAAGAAAAACATTGCCTTTAGAGAATGGTTCAGCTTCAGGACCAAAGACGGGAAAGTTGTAAAGATAGAAAAAGGTGGATTAGATGTTTTTTTGCTGTATGGTGGGTACTACTACTACTACTGTCAAGTGAGCAGTAGATTGCACAAATGATACTCCAGCAGGTTATATACAATATTTACATTTATTAGTTTAAGTACACAGTAACCATGTAATAACCTCTTTAGCTTTCTCTAATTCTTCTAGCCAGGACAGTTATCCTTGCGACTAATGTCAGAGACTAACAATTCTCCTTTAACTTCCCAGTAAGCCATATCGTCCCCAAATAGCTAGGATCATTCCCACCTGTGTCTGTTGACACCATGCTGTACTGTCAGCGAAGGCTGCTACCATCTTGTCACTACCGGACGGCACTTGAGGCCTGGTCAGCCCCAGTCTCAATCACTGCCACTCCTTGTCCAGCCAGTTGGACCTCTTCAGTTGATCGTCCCAGGGTTTTGTTCGTCTCTACCCACTACATATTTCTAGGAGAGGATGATAGCTATCCAACCAGCTGTCATCCTGGCTCGATTACTCGTCGATTGCATGCGAAATTGAGTGCCCTATCCTACTGAGCAGGTCGTTCATCCCATGAATGTATACATTCTTTCTGGCTTGCCTTTTTACAGTATTTGTTGCAACTGACTTAGCTTCTATAGCACTTTTTATAGTCACTATAATTCCCTGTAAATCCCCAACACACCACATCAAATTGATGATACAAGAATAGTAGTTGTTGGTGAAAATGGCTAGAAATACTGGAGAACAGTAAAGGTAATAGGAATGTGTTACATACTATTACTAAAAATAAAATGCAGATATGGATGTGAAATAATTAGGAATGATAATAGAACTATAGTTAAGAATTTGGTATAAATGAAATTATGGGATGAATTTTGAGAGAGTGAATCTGGTAAAATGAAAATCTATTACAGAGGATAATTGTGGAGAGAGTATGGGAAACTTCATGGAGAAAAGGCGGAGATGATCTTGGGAAAATCAAGTCACAAAGCACCATGTGTGGAGTCAGTGTCATTGGACATGAAAGCTATTTTGGGAACACAGTTGTTTTACAGAGTGCAAAGGTTAGTGTAGAAAGGAAAAATCCAGAGTGTTGTTATTGCGGGGGAAAAAAAAAAAAATCCCATGAAGGCGAACAAAGGAGAATGTAAGAAGAATTGGAGGAATCTGCGAAAGTATTTGTAACAAACTTGACATTAGTGTCAGGTAAATTGATGCAGAGATTGACATGCAAGCACATCAGAAAAGTCTGAGATATATGTAAGTGGTTTTCTAGTCTACAACATGGCTTGAGGCAAGGATAGTCATGCGAATCTCGGCAGGCTATATTCAAGATATTTCGGATGAAATGGACAAGAAGTCCAAATTGATGGTGTAGCATTAGATCTTTCAAAGGATTTTTACAGAGTGAGCCATACCAAATAGAGTAAAAACTATTGGAGTGAATGAGAAATTGATTTACTCAGTAGAAGAAGAAAAAACATTAAGAAATGGGAGTGCCACAGGGTAGTGTATTGGGGCCATTGTAATTCGTTATTCTAAAGAATGATTTTGTTGAGAATTTAGGTTTTTTGCCGACGATGCCATATAACGTGATCGTATTGAGAGTAGTCTGAACAGCTGCAGGGTGATCTGGACAGAATAGTTAGCTGGGTTGGTTAACACGGGATGAATTTAAATGCAAAGAAGAGTCAGCTTATAAGATACACAGATAAGAAACTAAAGTCTGATTATAATTACAGGGTGGAGGTCAGAATAGCTTCTCGAAGGCTTCGCGTAACATTTGATAAGAAACACAACTGGACAGGACACATTAGTCAGATAGTAGGAAACGTTTTTAAGATCCTTAACTTGTTGGAGAGTGGTAAGGGGATGTACCAGAGAAGTAAGGGAATTGGGTTGCAAAACGTTAAACATTGCTTGAATATGGTGGTGTTGTATGGAAACCACATTTGGATATCAAATACAGGAATAGGAGTGTGTGCAAAGAAGGGCTGCTAGATTTGTCTCTTGAAATTACCGCAGAACACAAGCAGTTAGTTATATGATAAAGGAGCTGGAATTGGATTCAGTGGAACATAGGAGAAGGGTGAAGAGATTCCTGAAAGTGTACAAGGCATGGAAAGATATTGGAGGTATAATTAACATTTGGTAGGTCAAAGGTGATCATGATCACAAACTGGCACTTGATTTCAGGCAAAAGAGTGAGGGAGGATTTTTTTCGTAGGTAAGTGGAATAAATTACCAAGAGAATGATGAATAACTTACCAAAAATGCTGCAAGAATTTGAGGTTGAAATTTTTTGACGTCGAAAGTAGGTGGGAAAAGAAAAGGGTAAAATGTGTTTGTAGGGAAATTGCAAGCACGCCATTTCAACTAAATTAAATAAAAAAATTGTATGAAACTGTATAGGCAGAAGTGAATTTGACACCCGACTGACAGAAGCGGAAATGTCAAGTGATAATGATGGTGACACATACATAACTAAAGGTATGAGGGATACATGATTTCTTTGTTTTTTTTTGTGTTTAGTATCATATATATATTATTATTCATTTTTATTTTATTTTTTATTTATTTTTTTGCCACAAGCCATTATTTCCCTTCATACCTAACCGAAATCAATGAATGAGGTGTCATATTAAAGCTTATGGTCTCCACCTTGGTAACATCATATTTTAAGAAATAACTTTTTTAGAATTAGACCCTTAAAGGGAAAAAGTATTAATATTCCTGCAACGCGTTTTTGTGTCACGAGCCATTTATCTCCCGTCATATCTAACTGTTAAAGATAAATGAGGTATCATATTAAAGAGTAAGTCTCCACCGTGGTAGCATTATATTTTAATAAAGGTATTTTTTCGTAATTCGACCATTAAAGGGCAAAAATGTCAATATTTCTCAAATTCGTTTTTTGTGTCTCTAGCCATTTATCTTCTTGGATATATAACCGAAATCGATAAACGAAGTAGGATTATGAAGATTAGTGTCTCAGCTTTGGTGACTTCATATACTAAGAATGTTTTTTTTTTTAAAAAAATTGAACCCTTAAAGGGTTTTATACATTTATCTCCATTAATATATAATCGAGGGAGCGTTCTGGTAGCTCAGTGCCTAAGCGCTTGCTTTCAAAAAACGTTCGCTGCTCCTGTCCCGGAATTTTGAGAGTTGTGTTTAATCATATGAGCTATGCCAGGACGCTCCGTGGTTCGGATTCCACGTTAAACTGTAGGTCCCAGAGGAAAGGAACTGGCCGTCCTACCTCTGACACAATGGCTTAGTATGCTTCCTTCTGGAGGATCCAACCAACCTTCGGGGTGTGGACTAAGTTAAGTTAAGTTATATAATCGAGATAGATGAATGAGTTATCATTCTTAAGATCAAGGTCTCCGCTATGGTCACATCATGTTTTAAGAATGGAATTTTCTGAATTTCACTCTTAAAGAGCAAAAATATCAGTATTTCTAAATTGCGTTTTTGTGTCTCGAGTTATTTTTCTCCCTTTATAATTAAACAAAATTGATAAATGAGGTCTTCGGTTGGTTACACCACACTTACGACAGGATTTTTTTTTTTTTAGAAAATTCGACCCTTAAAGGGCAAAAGTATATTTATAGAACGCATTTTTCCGTCACGAGCCATTTGTCTCCATTGATATCTAACCTAAATCGATAAACGGAGTATCGTTTAAAATATTATAGTATCCGCTTTGGACAGATCATATTTTAAGAAATAACTTTTTTAAAAAAATTCAACCCTTAAGGGGCAAAAATATCATCATTTCTAAAACTTTTTTTTTTTACCTCGCTTGATGCCTAACCGAAATCGGTAAATGAGGTATCATTTTAAAGGCAAAGGTATCCGCTTTGCTCACACCATATTATACAAAAGGAATTTTTTGGAATTTGACCCTTAAAGGGCAAAAGAATCAATATTATTTCTACAAAATGTTTCTTTTTTTATTATTATTATTACGAGCCATTTATCTCCTTCGATACCTAACCGAAATCGATAGATGACATATAATTTTAGAAATTAAGGTCTCCAATTAGGTAAAATCATAAATTAAGAAAGAATTTTTTGGAATTTGATGCTTAAAGTGGTCACGTGTATCAAACAGTGCGGAGCCAAGTCTTCAGATTGCAGCAGCAGCAGTATTACTGAGATGTCAATAAACTGCTTTTTATACAATAAGTAGCTTTGCGGATATTTTTTTTCTGCTACAGAAACATTTTTGATTTCCTATACAATTTCAGTGTAAATATTTCATTTGCACAGCAGCACATATCACAGAGATGTTGTGTGCAGTTTGTCGTACATACACTACGTTTTAAATTTTCCTAACTGTTTCGTAATATGTTTTGATGCGTACCTATTACAATAAACAAATAAATGTTTGCTACAAAGCACTGTTCTACCTTTCATTATCTTACAAGCATTCAACCTCACTATTCATCGTATTTTATTAGCGAAATTTTCGTATCGGTTGTCTAGTTTTTTTCAAATTCCAAAAAATCCGCGCATTCGAAGTACCGGTAGAGGAAGAATAGTTTTTAGCTTCAAGAGCGTCATTACATTTTTTTTTTTTTTTAATTTATTTATTTATGTTGGCTTTTGGCCTGGTCGGCCATACTGCCAGGTTCTTTACATTTAATTTTACATTGGTTTATGTTTAATGTTTTAGTTAAATTACAATTTCTTAACCTTTATTTTACAATGGTTCATAAGTCCCATGTGAGATAGGTTACAATTTCTTTATAAAATATTTCAAGTTATTGACTTTTCAATTGCACCGTGTGAGTCGTCGCCAAAAGCCCATGGACCGCTTTTTGTATCTTTCCACCACAATTGAATATTCATGAAATAGTTCCTGTGATTGCCTTATCTATTTGGATCCTTTGGTGTGAATAATGTTGCGTACTTGTATTTGTAACTATTCTCATTGGGTATTGCTTTAGTGTGTATGTTCTAGATAATGTGGAGTATTTTTGAAAGGTTAGTGTATCTACTTAGTTTATGACTGTTGGTCTAGGATTGGCTGGTCCGCTTTGTCTTATATTTGAATATTTCCTTCTTTAAAAAAGGACATTATGGTTCTGTATATTGAGTGGTTGGAGTATACTCTTTTTGCGTAAAATAACGTCCTTGCACACTTTAAGGAAGAAGTCATTCAACAGTTGATACAAGTTTTTTGAAGTAGCGACCTTGCATAAGTTAGTTTAGTAGAAACTTTTTATATCGACATTGCGATTTCCAGAGCATTGTAAGCACTTCAATTATAACCCAAAATTTTTAACAAATGGTGAAAATGATTTATCAACCTAGCACGCATATCTGTGTGTGTATTTTATTTTTTTTTTATTTATTTTTTTTTCCTAATGTATAAGGCTTTATTTCTGGTAACTATCTTAAAGACTTCTGAAACCCGCATTATGCACTATTCTTCATCTTTGTAGTGTTATTTAATTTGTAATTAATTTCTATTTATTTTACCTAGGATTCTCTGGTTTAGAATTTACTGTCAGATATAAGAGGAAGTTTTTGATATTTTGGTTTATTACGTCAATAATCAGACTTCTCCTGTAAATATACATTCTAGAATATCCGTACATTACTTTCAGCACAACGCTAATATGTGAACAATAGAAAATGCAGACCTTGGAATTTATCCGTTATAGGTCTACGATATTTGCAAAGTCACAAAATGATAGTAATTAGTTTGCAACGTTTCGTTCCCGACGAATATAAGGAGAGTAGATTTCCTTTCTATAGCTTTTTTTATTCATTGAGCCGAATAACACAGGGCTAAGTTGGAGTTCGCATGGGTTCAGGTTGGCTACACCTTTATGTTCCAACCAATGTTCCAAGGAGATTGTTGGAACTTTCAGCTTGGAATTCATGCTAGATTTCATGAATGTGAGAGATCTGTCAGGGGTCACTCCTAGATATTCTGGATTGTCACAGTGTTCCCATTTCGACCCCAAATCATATTACCTTTAACCTACGTGTTGCTTCTCTATTCCTTAAATGAAAATCATATACTTGTGTCTTAGCAGGACTTTGTTGAAGCTGGTTTGTGTTATACTAGCTTGACAAACCTTCAAAAGCGTTAGTGGAAGTGCTCTCCACGGATTAAATGTTTTTTCTCTGTGAGGCCAGAGCAAGTTCACCAGCATACAGTAAACACCTGCTGTTGGGGGATACAAACTGATCATTGGTATATATATGATAAACAGAACTGGGTCTAGCGCTTGGGGTAGGCCATTCTTCTGCAACCTCAGCGATTACCCTGCCCTT
>CM061918.1:66710430-66803430 GCA_031002005.1 Vandiemenella viatica | reverse complement strand
ACACTATAAAGTGTCAACTTGGCTCAGAAGAAGATCTCATAACTTTTTGTCACTACACGAGCACAAGACTTGCCTTATTTTGACAAGAATTGTTTTTGTGGGATATTGCCTATCACTGATGTCAAACTAATTAGCCTGTAATCCTATTTGTAATCCCTCCATTATTAACTGGTACTACTATCGCTCTTTTCCAATCCTCTGGTAAGCAGCAAGACTCCAGATTTATTTTAAACTAGCTGACCCGGCAATGCTTCACTATTGCTGGACTTGAGGAGGCACATAGATTAAATGAAAAAATATTTACATATAAATTTTAAACTGCTATTTCATTCATTTTCAGTTGGAAAGGGCGAGAGGGGATGTGATTTGGAAAACATATGCAGGCAGTATTTTTCTGTTTGTTTCAAAGTATAAGTGTGCAAATTCCCATTGAAATCTGATTAAATATGTGGTTTTGTCTAAATTATGGGGAGGAGGGGTGGGTTTTTTAATTTTTTTTGACAGGAACCTTCTCCGTCATCCCGTCGACAACTCACCAAAGCTTCACCGTAAACGGACGAACGGTTTGTGCCTGTTTCTCATTCTAAATTGGTATATGTACACAATACAGACATATTTAAATATACAAAACCAATAAAAGACAGTGATTTTATTTTTGTGTTTGAAATTTAATTTAAGAACGTTTATTCAAGTGCTTTAGCATATACAATATTTTTAGTCTTTCCATCTTTTGCAATAACAAATAACTTGTGAGCATGCTACATATAATTGACCATGTGAGAAGCATGGGTTTTCCAGATTTAATCCGCAAACTTGAAGCGATTGACCTTGTGCCTTGTTGATGGTCATTGAAAATGCAAGGCGAACAGGGAACTGCAGACGCTTGAAATCAAATGGCATATCTGTGGAAATGATGGGAATACGTGGAATCAGCACATCTTCTCCTTTCGACATGCCATTAAGAATTGTTGCCTCAATTCCGTTCGGCATCCGTTTTTTCACAGCGAGCCTGGTTCAGTTGCACAAAACTGGTGGATTAATGTTTAATTTTTAATGACAGTATCATTTGTGTTTGATTTGTCTCGTCGAGTTACATTGGGTTTTTGTGAAATTAATGTGAACAGTATTTCTCTCTCTTTTTTAAAGTATAAGTGTACAAATTCTTATCTAAATCGTATAAAAAATGTGGTTTGCCTAAATTATGGGGTGAAAACATAATGGGGTTGGAAAGGGGGAGAGGGGATGAATATTCGGAAACCATACATAGGCAGTATTTTTCTGTTTGTTTTAAAGTATATGTGTACAAATTCTTATCTAAATCGGATAAAAAATGTGGTTTGCCTAAATTATGGGGTAAAAAAGTAATGGGATTGGAAAGAGGGAGAGAGGATGAATATTCGGAAACCATACGTAGGCAGTATTTTTCTGTTTGTTTTAAAGTATAAGTGAACAAATTCCTATCTAAATCGGATAAAAAATGTGGTTTGCCTAAATTATGGGGTAAAACGTAATGAGGTTGGAAAGGGGGAGAGGGGATGAATATTCGGAAACCATACGTAGGCAGTATTTTTCTGTTTGTTTTAAAGTATAAGAGTACAAATTCTTATCTAAATAGGATAAAAAATGTGTTTTGCCTAAATTATGGGGTGAAAACGTAATGGGGTTGGAAAGGGGGAGAGGGGATGAATATTCAGAAACCATACGTAGGCAGTATTTTTCTGTTTGTTTTAAAGTATAAGTGTACAAATTCTTATCTAAATCGGATAAAAAATGTGGTTTGCCTAAATTATGGGGTAAAACGTAATGGGGTTGGAAATGGGGAGAGGGGATGAATATTCGGAAACCATATGTAGGCAGTATTTTTTCTGTTTGTTTTAAAGTATAAGAGTACAAATTCTTATCTAAATAGGATAAAAAATGTGTTTTGCCTAAATTATGGGGTGAAAACGTAATGGGGTTGGAAAGGGGGAGAGGGGATGAATATTCGGAAACCATACGTAGGCAGTATTTTTCTGTTTGTTTTAAAGTATAAGTGTACAAATTCCTATCTAAATCGGATAAAAAATGTGCTTTTGCCTAAATTATGGGGTGTTATGGAGAATAGGGGGTGACTTTTTTGATTTTTTTTTTTTTCACAGGAACCTTCGCAGACACACACCTGAAAACTCTCCAAAGTTTCATTGCAATCTGATAAATGGTATAGGAATGCATAGAAGACGAACAAACCCACAAACATTGATTTTTATATATAAGAGATATAAGATAAAATTTCAAGGTAAGGTACAATATTGTATCCCACAATCTTCAATAAATCTTCAGTAATAATATCTACACCAGCCCCATTTAGTTTTTTTTTTTTTTTTTTTTTTTTTTTTTTTAAAAAAAAAAAAAAGCTTTCCGAGTTCTTTCATAATGTCCTGAGAATCTATTTCAAAGTTTGTAGTTTCCTCATTAATATTTTTTGGGAGACTCTCCGCTGATTCGTTACCTCCCATCACAGGATGATAATCTCTAGTTGTCTCACTAAACCAGTCACTCAATATCTCTAAAAATTTAAAATTATCAGTGGTTTCAACTCCGTTCTGATCTACAATAGCCTGAACACCTTCCCTTCCCTTTCTTTTTTTTTTTTTTAACTGCTTTACGTCTCTCAAAAGCAAGGTTTTTAGAGACGGGAAAGAATGGGGGCTAGGAATGGGAAGGAATTCGGCCATGGACTTTTTAAGGAAGCATCCCGGCATTTGCCTGGAGTGATTTGGGAAACCATGGAAAACCCAAATCTGGATGCCCGGACGGGGATTCGAACAGCCGTCCTCCCGAATGCGAGGCCAGAACGCTATCCATTACACCACCACGCTCGGTCTTCCCTTCCCTCGGTTTCCTAATATAGCCATGGAAATTTCTAGATGCATTGTTCAGTGGTCGTCCTGTGCCAATAATATTCTTCATAAACCCATCCTTTGCTTCTCTCTTTGTACCTATTAATTGCTTGTTTAGTTGTTTATGTATTCCCTACTGCGTTCCTGTCTTTTAACTCTGTTGTGTTCCCATCTCACTAGCCTCTTTAACCTTCTCACCTCCCTATTTTAGTATGTAGGTTCTGTACTTCTCTTTATTTTCTGCTTTATCTAGCACTCCTTCCTTTAACCAAGACTCTTCCCCTAAAATCATTTGCGGTTCATGTAGCTCTATTAATTTTGCAAATTCTATCATTTTGTTCCTAAAATCACTTGCGGTTCATGTATCTCTATTAAGTTTTCAAATTCTATCATTTTTTTCATTATACTTCTACAGTTCACTAATAACACTCTTATTTTTGACTTTGTGGTATTTTCAGCATTAACCTTTGCCTTTCCAGTAGTACCCAATTCCATTATTATTTCAATAGCTTCATCGGTTTCTTTATCATTTGTGTTTTTTCCCATAGTGCATCTACAATCAGTATCCCCTTGATCACTTATTTTTATCCCCTCACCAGCAGTCCCTAACCTAAAAAAGGCACAGTCGCTTACAGCTTTAGGTAACAATTCAGAAAGTACTCCCTTCCCCTTTCTACTTAGGTGTAAGCCATTCCTATTAAAACCACACCTACCAATGGTGTTCACAGGCACAACCCCCAAAACAGAACTAATGACTCTTCCAAGTAGCAGTTCTGTTTCCACATTTACCCGCCTCACATTGTGGTTCAATTGTGGCCGACCATGGTGACTTAGAACCTGCACGAGTTCCACCCTGGTATGCCGCGCCTCCTTCATCACCTTCCTCAGGTCAATCTCTATACTATAATTCGCATTTCTATCAAAACTATTCCCCGCACCTCCCTCTATCACTACTCTATTGTCCTTAGTGAAACTCCAACAAAGTGAATCTATATCCTCTATTACCTGACCTAATGTTGCACTGGGTTTGAAAAAGCTTGTGACATTGTAGCCTGTGCCTAGCTGATCCTGCAGAAGAGAACCTACACTTCTCACATGGCTACTAATTAGCAGCAGAATCTTTTTTTCTTTCTTTTATTCCCTTCTAAACTTATACTACCACAGGCCTGCTGCACCTTACCCCATCCTACATCTACACGAGGCTCTTCCCCATCTGACTTTGGTAACAGGTCAAATCTATTTCTCCCCATAATTTCTGGAGTTTCTAGCTTCTTCATCCTATTAGCCACATTTCCCCTATGATCTGTTATCAGGTCCTATCCATCCTTCTGATCCTCCTTTCTACGAATTAAACCCTACATCCACAAATTACTGTCTTGTTAATCTATGTTGGCAGAATTGGCAAAAGGGAAATTTTCATCTTCATAAATTAAATAAGCAACCTGTAATAACTATTAAAATTGCCAAAAAACTATTTCTCACTCAACACAGAACTCCTTGTCACGCCACAGTTGAGGATTGTTTGACAGCCTTTTCCAACGTTTGCATACATTCTGCGTCACTTTGACGAGTTCTGAGAATGTCGAGTATGACATGATATGCACCAGAACCTCATCTGGAAGAGCATCAATTGTGACTCTTGAGACATACAGCTCACCATTTGCTGAACCAGCCATCATAATGAACTGTGAATGGTGAAAGAGAAAAAAATAATATGTTAGAATTTCCAGTGCATTCATGTAAAACAACTACATATGAGCAAGTTTTGGATAGAAGTTAGTTAATAATAAATTGCTGTTTATATATAGGAATTAAATTAAATAAGGATAGGGAATTGAGCCACCACTTAACTTTAGATGAGGGATGTGGGGTGCGTACACACAGAAAAGACAAAAATACAAATGAAACAAGTTTACACATGAGAACATCACCCACCTCCCATAATGTTCTCCTGTTGACAAAAGGCTCATACCGAAAATTTCTGTTTCATTAGTATTTTTGTCTTTTCTGTGTGTACGCACCCCACATCCATCATCTAAAGGTAAGTGGTGGATTATTTCCCTAACCTTATTTAATTCCTTTTCGCTATTTAGCACCTTTGATTTCATTGCTCACTATATATAACAGGTTCCACAACAGAAAAATTATTTATAGAGGTTTGTATTATCCGGGAAATTTTACTTGCCTTGAAACAATTGCAAACAAATAATACAAGAAGCAGCATCGGAACAAGGTCTGCTCACTATGAAATACTGTACAAAATATTTAATGACAAAAATTAGTTCATACACATTATCTTGGCTCTAGCTACAACAAATTTTCCTTTGTGGCTGCAATATGGATTCATAAGTACATCACGATACCAGGGAAGCTAGGAAACTGGATTACAAAATCCAATCCAATATGGTTGTGTAGTATGGACACACATTTTGTATATAAGTAACCAAGGAGCACAACCAGTAACTGATATGGATCAGGAGTCATTGGAAGACTGTAGATGGGTGCAGAAAGTGCTGGGAATGTACACTATCCGATCAAAAGTACCCAGACACCCCAATGTAATGCAGATTTAAACACTAGATGTTACAACATGCAGTCTCACCATTGTAAAATGATGGTGAAAAGTATTGTGTCAGTAGAGAAGTGGCAAGAGCAGAACTGGTTGGTCAGGAGAACTAAGCGACTTCAAATGTGGGCTTGTTATTGGATGTTGCCTGAGTAACAAATTTATCAGGAAAATTTCAACCCTTCTAAAGTTGCCCAAATCAACTGTCAGTGACATGACTGTGAAGCAGAAATGTAAAGGAACAACCATAACAAAACCTACACCAGGCAGAGCTCAATAGCTGAATAGGGACTGCCAAGTGTTGTGGAGGGTGGTAGTAAAAAATAATTGCAAGAAATCTGTGGAAGGAATCACCTGAGAGTTCCAAAATGCTGCCATCATTCTAGCCAGCAAAATGACTGTGTGATGGGAGTTTAAAAGAATGGGGTACTAAGGTTACAAAGTGATGCTTGAGGTGGTGTAAAGAGCAATGCCAATAGATTGTGGATGACTGGAAATGAGTACTTTGCAGTGGTAAATCGTAATATAAACCATGACAATCTGATGGAAGGGTATGGTCAATTCCTGGAGAATGTTTCCTGCAATCATCTGCAGTGCCGACATAGAAGTAGAGGAAGTGGTGTTATGATAGGGGTGTGTTTTTATACTTTTTTCTTTCTTTTTTTTTAACTGCTTTACGTCTCTTTTTAACATCGAGGTCTTTAGAGACGGGAAAGGATGGGGGGCAAGGATGGGGGCAAGGAATGGGAAGGAATTCGGCCATGGCCTTTTGAAGGAAGCATCCCGGCATTTGCCTGGAGTGATTTGGGGAAACCATGGAAAACCCAAATCTGGATGCCCGGACGGGGATTCGAACCGCCGTCCTCCCGAATGCGAGGCGAGAACGCTAACCTGTTTTATACTGTTAGGGTGCGGCTCCCTTATTGCCCTCCAGAAAACTCTAAATGTGGAAGGATGTGAATACATTTTAAACCATTGTCTACCACTTATGGTATAGTTCAGTTCAGACACGATGATTGATTGTATCAGCATGACAATGCACCTGACCTATTCTATTTCAATTCAGACAGGGTGTGTCAGTTGACCAATAGAAATTTATTCCAAAAAAATTAATAAAGTAAGTAATCACACAGGAGTTAGGAAATATCGAAAGAATTTTGCAAAAAAAAACAAAAAAAAAAAAACAAACAAACAAACAAACAAAAAACTTATTTTTGACCGAGTCACGACCCTTTGAAACGAATTGAAGACTTAATATGTTTATTTGCATATAACTCAAAAACTGCAAGAGCTAGAGAGTTGAAATTACTTTTGTGTTGAAGCTATGGAAATGGACTTTAACACAGCATTAAAGAATTAAGCACACATTAGTTAAAAATAAGCCAGAATATTACATATTTTAAAAGGTGAAATTGTATATATATATATATATATATATAAATTTAAGAATTTTTTATATATAAAAAATCTGGATCATTTGGTTAACAATGACAGTTTATACCCCTTATAGGATAGGCCTCCTCATGAATTTATTTCTGACCCATGATAAATTTAGTTCATACAATAAATCATTAAAATATCTCGAATTGCCATTTTCAAGGAACCATTGCTCAAAAACACTAATTTCAAAAAATCTTGCCAGATAAGGTATCAATAGCATACAGCCAAGTGATGAAGTCAGATTGCTAGATATTTGTTTTGAAAGCGACTACATTTTTTTAAATATTAAATACGTAAAAGTATTTATTAAATTAATATTTACCCATTTTTTTTTTTTTAGCAAGTATACAGAGAAGAAAAAAGAACACCAATCAGACTCCTTGGTTCAACTACATTCTGTTAGGACATTATTTGATCAGATTTTCAAAAAAAAATTTAAAAAATATTTTTGTGTAATGTCTTTTTGAAAATGAGAAATTTTGGAATTCTGGAATATTTTAGTGAGTTATTGTATGATCCATATTCATCATGAGCTAGAAATGAATTTATGAGTAAGGCTACCATGTGAGGGGTATAAATTGCCATTCTTAGCCAAATGATCAGACTTCCATTTTTTTAAATAAAATTTTTAAAATTAAAAAAAAAAAAAAAAAACAATTTTCCACATGGAACATTTGTCTTATTTTTAATTATTTAGTGTTTAGTTCTGAATACTATGTTTAAGTCCATATCCATTGCTTCAAAAATAATAGTAAGTCCAACTCTCTAGATTTTGTAGTTTTTTAGTTATATGCTATTAAAACTATCAAGTAGGGGAGAGTAGGGATACTTGAGCATATGGGATACTTGAGACACTTCCATTTTTTTATTAGTAAAGCAATTTGTAATGGCTAGATCGGCATCCTATTAATACTTGTTCTATGTACCAGCTAGTCAGAAGAAACAAGTTGGCTAAATGGTCAGTTACAGATTTTATGGAAGGTTTTAATTTTTTGCAGCCTCACAGTAAATATTTATGTGTATGAACTAACAATTATTTTTGTTCAACTATTTGTCATTAACCTAATGTATGAAGATAGGTAGAAAGCTTACTATATTAGCTCTTATTTGGTACTAACAGAATTTAAAGAAAGTCTCACATAACGTGAAGATTGACTAAACAACATTAGTGGAATGTGTGGGGATACTTGAGACAGACAACCTAGGGATAGTTGAGACATGTCTCAAGTATCCATTTATTAAAGGTAGCAACATTTTTAGTGTTTACTTTTGATTTATTATCTAAACAATTTCGTTAAACGATAGGGAATATATCCAATTACTTGTATAATTATGAAAGATAGGCCTACTTGTGAAAATAATATCATATTTATAAATTTTAACTCTACAAAAATTAAAAATAATGATTTTTGTTTTAAAAAATGATACAGTTTAACAAAAGGAAGGATGGCCACAGTTACCACAAACATAAAATCCTGCAGTGAAGTAGTTGAGGGAAGTACAATACTGAAAGCGGTAGTAAAGAAGTATAACATAGACTAAACAATGCTTTCAAAGTACATACTAAAATAAAAATCCGGCCCAGAAGAAGAAAATTTCTTATGAGCTGATTGAAAAGAAAAATTTTAATAAGTCAGGAAGGAAAATTTTTTAAAGACTGTTTTGAAAGCTTCCAAACCTCACTATGGGTTGTCCACAAAGACATATGTAAAGTAGCTTACGAATTTGTTGCTGCAACTAATAAAAATGTTCCAACTATGTGGGACATTAACTCTTCTGTTCTGTTTGTGGTTTTTTGTGAGAAAGATTTACAAATTAGGCAGCCCAACAGTAATGACTGGTTATTAGTTGATAAAGGGCGAATAGGAATGTTGCTAAAGACACCTTTTGTACTGTCAAACAATTTTACAATGTTACAATTTTAATTTTTTTAAATTGGATATGGTGAGTGGTTACTGAATAATCTTTGACCCTATGATTATTTTAATTGTTGGTACACCAATTTAGATGACAGATTAAGCTATTTTTAAATAACATTTGTAACTCCTTAGTATTTGGTGGTAATACTAAATATTCCACTAGGGTTAATTTTGTACCTAAATATAATTGTGTAGGTATATATCTAGTGCTTTGTTATTTAAAGCTGAACATAGCAGTAAGTTACTATTTTATTTATGTAAGCACTTAGTATTAGGTTAAGTTTTTTAACATATTTTAAAAATTTCAACCTGTCTCAAGTATCCCTAATGCCCATCTCAAGTATCCGCAGCTTGGGGATACTTGAACCATGTTGCAAGGGTATTAAGAAGTATTTTTTATGCCATAATATAATGCAAAACTAGCCATTATTTTTATATTTTGAATGAAGGAAACATTGTTTCTCCAAACACAATATTTAAAAAATTGAAAAGCTGTTAGAAAAAAGCTACAAAAATGTTTATCCTAAAAGTGGCTCATGTATCCTACTGCACAATTTTAAAAATCATATGGATTTTTAGCCAGGTTTCAAAGAGCCAATCTCTGTTTATTCCCCTGTAAAATCCTTTGTGGATTCAGAATTCTAATTTGATAATTAACTGTAATTTTGAGAACGAAGGCTTTCACGGCATATCGATAATATGAAGTCTTCACGGGTTCTGTATAGTGTTGAAGAAAGACAACAACAAGCCAACAGCAGCTAGCTCTGCCGCCATCTTCAGCTCTGGTGCTCCCTGCATAACATGGCGGCAGAGCTAGCCACTGAAAGCTTGTCATTGTCTTCCTTCAACAATATACAGCAGAGAACTCATGAAGACTTCATGTTACTGTAATTTTTGTTTTGAAAATTTTGCAGTTGGTGAACTGACACATTTAGATAGAGGTTGTATGATTTGAGATTGAAAGGGTCACCCTCTATCTTTGAGGCAAACGGTTTGTGGACCTTAAAACATTCCTCAAACAGGCAAGCCTGCCTAAAGTCACAACAAGAACTCAATTGAACACCTTTGGGATGAGTTGGAATGTCGATTTTGCTCCAGATTCCAGCATCCAACACCATTACATTCTCTGGTTTCAACTATTTAAGAATAATGGACAGCCATTCCTCCACCAGCATTCAGATCCATCAGTGAAAGTGTCATAAGCGCATAGGATGGATCCACCTCATATGTCCAATAATAGGGATTGCAACACACGTAATGTTTAAGTGAAGTTTCAGATAGGTGACCAGATACTTTTGATCTTTTAGTGTATAAGACATAAAGTTATTTCTTAAAAAAATATCTGCTCTCAGTGGATACAAGTTAAATTACTTAAAATCATACCAATGATTATTAATTCCTCTTGAATAAGATGAGGTAGGTCATAACATGTTAATAACTTGAGAATTTTATGAAAATATGAGAAACGGGTATCATAAATGCCTCAATTCCACATGACACATTTTAAGGACTACCAGAAGAAGAAAAATTGAATTGTTTGAAACTCGGTAAATCAGAAGGATGCTGAAATCAAGTCACTAGATTAAATATAGCATGAATGTTCTTTGGAAATAATGTCAAAGCTTCGTGCACCAAACATATAGGATGATGGGTCATATTTTTAAGATATGAGGGAATGGATAATTCATGAATAGAGGGAACAACTGAAAGAAATTGCTATAAAGGAAAACAAAGATTAGAATGTATCAAACATACAATTTAGGATTTACATTGTAAAGTGTATGATAAACTGAAGATTTGAGGAGATGGAAGAATCCATTTAATGAGTGTAAAATAATAATAATAAAATAATATGGACATCACCAACATTCCAAGGTGCAGATTTTGTTATTTATTTTTAAAATAACCTTCCTTCATGTATGTCAATTTCTTGAGATTATAACTGCATGCAGATGAAAGTAGTCTCACATTTACCATGATCTTTACACTCTAGGCTAGAAGGATAACTCACATTCGACAATATACATCAGGAACAAGGATTTCAGAAGTCATTTTTAAATTGTTTTTATGAGGCGCATATAGTTAATATCGTAACTCGAGTAATGTTCATGTAGTTTCAATTGCACTGCCAACTGTAGGTGTAATTCTAGCTGTTAATAAATTATTCAGAATAATTCCTTGGGCTGTTACAAACAGTTTGTTGTTCTATGTCAATGAAAAATTACTGCTTTAATATGTTTAATCGGATATATTTTAGGACACAGCACCACTATAATTCAGAGTAACATATTTGTAATTACGCCTATACCTAAAAAAAAGACACACACAGTTATGATGGGATTAACATTGTGTAATTTTGTGTGTGTATTTTTCTTAAGTTAGAGTCTGGTGATTAAGGGATAATGAATATATGCGCACAAAGTGATTTGCTGGGAAGAATTTTTAAAAGGTAGAAAACAGAAAGTTAGGGTAGGAAACGCAGTATCAGAAGAAGTGAAAGTAAAAAATGGGAGTGCCATAAGGTAGCATATTGGGACCATTGCTATTCATTATTCTAATGAATAATTGTGTTGATTGTTTACTATCAGAAATTAGATGGTTTGCAGATGACATAAAGCTATATAAAAGGATCAAAACGGTAGAGGAGAGATTGTAAGCAGTTGCAGGGTGATTTGGACAGGATATCTAGTTGGGTTGGTAAACATGGGATGAGGATAAATGCAAAGACAAGTCAGCTAATTAGATACACAAATAAAAACTAAAGGTTGATGATGATTATAAGGTGGGGAAAGAACTCCTTCTTGAAGACTTGAAATGAAAATATCTTGGCATTACATTTGATAACAAGCTTAACTGGGCAGGACACATTGGACAGGTAGTAGGAAAAGGTTTCAAAATTCTGCATTTGTTGGGGAGAGTGATGAGGGGATGTATGAGAGAAGTAAAGGAACTCGGTTACAAAACTTTGGTCAGACCATTGCTCGAATATAGTAGTGTAGTATGGGACCCACATTTTGAGTAGCAAATACAGGAGTTGGAGAGGGTGCAAAAAAGGGCTGTTAGATTTGTTTGTGGAAATTATCGCAGAATGCAATCAGTAACAGATATGATACAAGAGCTGGAATGGGATTCATTTCAAGAAAGGAGGATGGTGAAGAGGGTCATGGGAGTGTACAAGATGTATATTGACGATGAAGAATGGAAAGATATTGGTGTAGGTATGAAAAGTAGTGCATGGAAGGGAAAAGATGACAATGACCACAAGCTGGTACTCGATTTCAGGCACAAGGGTGTGGGAAGATTCTCTTTTTTAGGTAAGGTTGTCAGGGATTGGAATAAGTTACCAAGGGATATGATAAATAATTTACCAAAAACGTTGAAAGAATTTGAAGTTAAAATTTGTAAAGGGCAAATGTAGGTGGGTGGAGGAAAGGAGGAAGATGGGCGTGTAGGGAAATTGCCACCGGAGCACGCACTCCATTGCAATTTAATTAAATATTATTATTACTATTAGTGGGAGAAACTATTGACACAAAAAGAACAGTTCAAGCAAAAGAAACATTGAACAAAGGGTTCACAATGAGGATGGAGAATAATAACAATGAAAATATTCTAGAGCCAATTATAGGACTGCTGCTAGTGAAAGGCATATAATGATCAAAGTACCAGAGATCAGTACCTTAATAGAGGCATAATATAGTTATAGGGTAGAGACTTGCTTCAATGATGGCACTGTAGACAGTGAGATTTTTTTCTGAGGAGTTTGTGGTCAGGTATTCATAGTGGTTAGCAAATAGTAATATAGTTCACTGGTTTTCATAGATCAGTCATAAATCTATGCCTTGTAATTCATCACTGCTCCAGTGAGTAGATTTCTTGGGGAAAGGGGAATTACAAAATAAAAAATTAAGATTTTTGGTTGTTTATCACAGTGGAAGAATGAGTGACCAAGATCAGATCCTTGGAGGACAGTTAAATTTATTGTTCGGAAATAAGTGTATGACACTCAATAGTTAGGACTTAAGCTTACTGAGCGTGGACTGGGAAGGTAATACTATTACTAACACTAGGAAACACATTTGTAAACACCTTAGAATGGGAAGGTGGCTTTATATAGGTGGTAGAACAAAGCCCAGAGGCACAAAATGTGTTGGTTTCCTTTCTAATTTAATCTGGTTTTAACTTGGTTAGGGTCCGGGTTACACAAAACAATAAGTGATAATGAAATAGTTTTATGGATTCAAGAGAGTTTATTAAACCAGTGGACAAAATTGATTGTAGTTAAAGGTATGATTATCAAAATTAACACATCCCAGAACTGAAGAAATACTGTAGGGGAATATTCAGTATGTTAAAGAGAGTAGCAGTAGGCTATAGTGGAAATGATGTGCATACACAAGAATAAGCATTTGTAAAGAAATGTTTATTCCAAAACAGGAAAAGCAAGGAACTTAGATACTACAAGAGGAAGAGAGAAAGATGTCAAGAAGAAAATTCAATAGACTTAGAACATAGAAAAGAAGGAGGAAACACTTAAATAACAAAGCATGGAATTAATGGCAACAGGAAAGAAAGCAAAACATGCATGGCTGGAGAGGGATAACTGAAGGAATCATTTAGAAGTTTATATAGCTATGCGAGCAAAATTGAAGAGAAAGCATTATTGTGGATAAGAGTGTGAAACTAGCTAAAGATGGTACCAAAAAATCAATCTTTAAGTAACTGGTTTATGTACTAGCAACCTCCGATAGGAAGGGAAAAATTAGAAGGTTCTTCACACAATATGGGATTACTGGAGATCGCGATTCCGCCACGAGTTGTCATCATAATACTGCGGTGGTCAAACGCAAGACTCCATTAGAAATTCTTTCCGAAGTACATTTAATGGTTTCATGCTGGTCCAGGCCGTATTATAACCTAATTTATGCTTGAAAATAATGGTCCAGGATGTATTACAACGGAATTACTGCATTAAAATAATACGTCTTGCGACTGACTACATCAGCATTCCAACGATATTATTGAATGTTGTTGTAGCCGAATCGTGATCTCCAGTAGACCCCACAATATAAAACGAGGGCTCTACAGCAGATCGCCATTCTGCTATAACAACGTTCTTCTGCATTGACTAATGATGTCATAATACTTCAGTAGTCAGTTGCAAGACATTTTATTTTCAAGCAGCAATTAAGTTATAACACACCGTGGACCATTACTTTCAAGTAGCATCTAGGTTGTAGTTCACTCTGGACCAGCACTACAACACTAAAACTACTTTGGAAAACATTTATAGCAACATCTTCAGCTTGACTATTATGGAATTATGACATCAATTCCTCGGGGAATCGTGACCTCCGGTAATGCCAAAATGAGCAGAGAAGAAATAGATCGGTACCATGGTATAATGAAACAAGGTAAGTAGCATTGCATAATGGGTCACTTTAGGTAATATTAAAAATCTTGAATAATATATGATACTGCTAGCTCTGCCATGCAACATGGTTATAATATCAATTTTATTTAAACAAATATGAATACTGGAAGCAACAAATGTAACTTATTAAATTGGCCTGAAAAAGAAAGGTTTTCTTAGGCAGATATACACCCTGGACCAGCATGATAAACAATATTCCAAGGATCAGCAAATATAGCCTCATAATGCTGGTCTAGAGCGAATTACCCTAGCCATAAAGTCAGCTGAAATGGGCACTACGTTGTAATGCAATTTTTTCATGCGGTAACTTGTGTTCCTCTAGAACCAATATTACTACAGAAATATTAATGATAGGGAGATAAATATGCTGAAAATTCCAACATAACCAGTTAAGAGTTTGCTCTTCAGACACATAATAAAGCTTTTGTTATCCTGGAGTGGCCAACTGCAACTACAGTCCTCCGCATGGACTAATATTGCAATACTCAATTGCGAGACGTATTATTTTTAAGAAGTTCTTAAATTATAATACACCCTGGATTTCTAGCATATTTGAGGGTAAATTACAACCTAATTACTATATTAAAATAATGGTCTTGTGTTCGGTACCACAGTGTTAGTCCAGGCAGTGAAATATGGTTACAGCAATTTCCACATAATTGTCCAAGTTTACAGACATGATGTCAAATTTTTCTTGGAAACCAGTGTCAATGGAAATCATACTGTGAGTCAGTGGAATACTAGTAGTCAACTTACAGACTAACACTACTTCTAAGGGCCATAATGCAAACTGCACAAATGCAAGTGTTTCTGATGTAACTGAAAGAGAAAAAAAAAAATTAATAAAATAAAGAGAAACACTAATTCTATTTGGTAGCAGTTTACATAGCGGTACATGACGTCAATAACATGTCGCTCATGGAAGCAATTTCAATTCCTAATAAAAACTGCATTGCATATGACTCATGTTGTAACAAATATTTTCAGTTGTCATTTTAGTGAAGACTGAATTTTAATTAAAACCCAACCTCCCCTAATATTGTCTCTAGAAAAACAAAGCTTCAGTCACTCATGCATTAACACATACATTGTTTCGTATGTTAGTGACCCAATTTTAATTTGACAACCTTATCTCCACAAATTTAAAATATTACTATAGCGGTATCGCAATGTAGACAAACGCCATTTGTAATTTCGTATTAATGTAACACAAAGGATATAACATCCAATATATTTCGTACTTGATATTGAATCAATTAAAGATCATATAATCAGTAATTAATTTAAATAATACAAGAAATGACTCCTTATTTTAAAAAAAAAAAATCAAATGAGGCTTTCAAATTACGAAAATGCTCAAAAATAGAAACAATCTTACCGCCAAATCAGAGATAATAAAACAAAAGCCTCGAGTAATTGCACAGAACTGACTATTATAAACAATATTGAACTGTAATAATAAAATGAGGTAGTTTCCAAAGTATAGATTTATTTAACAATGCATATGTATTAAGATTCAACTGCCGTACGTTTTTCATAAATTTCAAGCGAACAGTGATGTATAATTTCTTAGTATACTAACTGCCTCTTTATTTCTATTATTAAATTATTTAATTTAAAAAAATCTTGAAATGAATAGAGCAATCTCTGCAATGGTATATGCTCTATCACAATTGAATTATATTAAAAATAAAATAAAAATATATGTATAGACTGTAGAAATCAAGTTGAATTGATTTCCACTTTATTAAATTTATAAAACGTCCTATTTCTAATAACTAACATTAAGCACAATTATTTTTGGTCATTCTGTCTTTGTTTATTTCTGTTTGAAATATGAATAATTCACAAACATCTATTGAATACCCAACAGTAATTCCACTGACAATCACATTAATTTCATGCTATCCAAACACTGTTTATTTTTAAAATAATTAATAATTTATTGATGGCGACGGAGCAAATGGTCTAGTTACAATATCTCCTCACGCCTACTTCTGATACTTTCTGTTTTAAGAAATTTATTACTTTCAGGTATTTCAGTGTTTGAGATATAAATTGTTTAGAACACCCTTGAAAAAATTATTTCTGTCTTATTATCAGGTATCTACGAAACCAAATTTTCAGACTCAACTACATCAATAAACAAGTCTTAGTTAAGGTCATCTTTTCCTTTCCAAGTATTACTTCGAATAGAAATGAGGCCAGCCTTTAACCCAGAGCTGCAAGGTGACCTGGATGGAATATCTAAATTGATAGGTGGTTAGGTCAACATGGAATGAAGATAAATGACAAGAAGAGTCAGCTTATTATGTAGACAGATAAAAAAACTGAAGGATGTTTATGATTATCGCATGGGGTCATAATTTCTTGTGGAAGGTTGAAGTGTAAATATCGTGGCATAAGGATTCACCCAGTTTCACAAATAGGACATACAGAAAGTGCCTCCAAGAAGATTGTAATCTACGTATGTATGATAAAGCATCGGGCTTACCCTAACCAACATCTTCTGAAAGCCAAACCTTCTACCACCAGAGCGCATTGAAATGTTGAAGTAATGGATCACAACACCAAACGTCTTTTTTCAAGACTATTATTTATAACTACATCAATTAATATTGAATGATCATTGAAGTTTTCTATCGGAGCTATGTAATAATCGTAAGAGTAACATCCTAATGATACAAGAGACCCACAGAAAAGTAATCGACAGATGCTCAAAGGTTGAAGGTAGTCAAACGACCACATGAACAAAATGGAGGTGCAATATTTGTTAAACCAGACATGGAAGTGATAATATACGAAAGTCAGAAAATTGAGATTCTTACCATAGAACTGAATTCTTGCACTGTCGCATCGTATTATAAGCCTCCCAATGGAGATTTTAATTTCATTTAGCCAGCCAATTTGGAAACTCAAAAACAAAGCTTCTAACGAGCGATTTTAACTACCACAGTATTAACTGGGGGTATACTAGTTCAGATCACAACGGAGAGGAGCTAGAATCGTGGGCGGAACAAGAGGGCCTTAAACTTATACATGACCCGAAGCTATCACCTTCCTTTAACTCCTGCAAATGACGATGCGGATTCAATCCGAATAACATTTTTGTAACGGTTTCTTTAGCCCAAGATGTTACAAAAGTTGTAGAAGACACGACTTCTATAACGCAACATCGCCCAATTACGTGCGAATTATAGGGGTGGCAAAATTGGAGAAAGTCCTTTTCCAACGACGTGTTAATTTCAAGAAGGCAAGGTGGAAAGACTTTGAATTAATGTTAGACCAGAAAATAACGAACCTAGAAGCAACGATAAACATCTATGATGAGTTTGTTGAGCTCTTGACATTCCACGAGGATCCCGAACACAATTTTTACCATGACTCACCAAAAACTCCAAAGAATTACTAAGAGTTTATCGAGAGAAGTTCGAGGAAGACCGTTTGCTGAAGACACCATACAGGCAAGAGAAGCCTTAATGGCATCACTTAATGAGGGAACGAAAGAAAAATGGACGAAATTGCTAACTGAAACAAAATAGTAGAAGGGGATGGAAACTAATAAAGAATCGCAGTAATGATCCAAGCATATCTCAACCTCATTATAAGGACATCACACCAGACCTAATCGCACACATCTCTTAAAGAATGGTCAGACACAAAATAAAATTAAAAAGCAACAGTAATAAGAGAAAGAGATGAACAAAGTCTACTTACAATGTCGGAAATGGAAGAAGCTAACAATCAAATAAAGTAAAACAAAGTAGCGGGCCCGCACGACATTAGAGCGGAGAAAATTAAACACTTTGTCCCGAAAAACCAAGAAATGGTTTCTGAAAATGTTCACAAATACCCAATTTATGGAGGAAGGCGCACGTCGTGGCTTTGCTCAAGCCCGGAAAGGAACCCTCAGAACCAAAAAATTTTCGTCCAGTATCTCTCCTATGCCATCTATATAAAATATATGTGCGAATGATACAGAGTAGCATGAAACATAAACGAGATGATAATACCAAAATAAGCTGGATTCAGACTAGGAAAATCATGTTACGGGCAAATTCCGAACCGCACTCAACATATAGAAAATGGTTTTCAGAAAGGACTTTTGATGGGGGCTGTTTTCATCGACTTAACCGCATCATATGATACGGTAAACCACAGGAAACTACTCTGTAAGCCATATAATTTAACTAAAAACTTTAGACTTAGGACTGATACAGGGAAACCAGAACAGAAACTACTTTGTCACCTTGCTGCAGAAAAATAGCCAATGGAAAGGACAAAAAAAAAAAAGGCCTTCCCCAAGGAACCCTTTATTGTTCAACATTTATACTTATGAAATTCGACGCCAACAAGACACGCAATTATTTATCAATGCGGTTGATACTGTTTGTTATGGTAAATCGCTCATACTTGTAAACGCCAATGATACTAAACAAAAGTCATATTGTGACAGTTTTCCTGTATTCCAAATAACATCGAGATTCCTGCAAAATCCATATTTTTACTTCTTCATAAACTTAAAATACCCTTTATTAATGTTAGTGATAAATTTATAAATGATAACTATAACGTAATCGTCCACAAAGAATCCTTTCTACAGTACTGTATGTAATTAGTGGTTCTGTTTTTTGTTTTTTTTTTTTCTTCTTCTTCTTTTTTTCTTAAAAACCATCTCTGTTTCTCTTTTTTCAATGTTAACTAATTTTACACGCAAAATTAAATGCCATAAAAAAGATAGTATCCACCAAAGAAGTATCATAAATAAATATAAGGTATAGCAACTTTTTTTACATTTATTTTGTAATGGGAATGTTTTTACTGTTCATACTGATTCATATTTTCTGTGAATATTGGTTCAAAGTAAATGATTATCGGATTATGTGTGTCACTATTACACAACAGACAGTAGTAGATAAATTCTTAAATTAGACTATGTATTTAAACTAGCTAAGAATATCCCACGCATCATACACAATGCAATGGAATCAATATATCAAAGTTTCTACTCATCATAGTATACTTATTGCCTCTGTTTTTGCTTTCAACATAATCAATGACGAATAATATTTTTTTTTACTTCGTTTTTGTCTACTGTAATTTTGTGTAATAAAATGAGTTCTAACGAAATTTGGCGAATCGTATACGTTGTGCTGAACTACGCTGTTGTCGTAAGTATAAAAACTGTTTATTGTAAATAATGAATATACTTCGTAGTGAAACATATGTCCAAGTGGTAATTTCACTACATAATATCGAAGCCACTGAAATTTGATAAATTTTATGGGTAGATTCTCTATGAGAAAAATTTAAAGTAAAGAATATTTTTTTTTCTGATATTTCACTTAGTTTTCGAGATATTGTATGTCAAAACCAATGTGGTTAGTTTTAAAAGAGGCCTATAAAAATTTCGCTAACACTGTATTTGATGATGACTTCAGTAACTCGACGAAACAAATTTAGAGTAAAGAATAAGATTTTTTTGATACCTCTCTTAGTTCTCGATATATTGTATCCCAAAATTGAGTTGGATAGGTTCACATGCTGCCTAGATGACGAATTCTTCTGTAATTCAATAAGACAAATAAACAGTAATGAATACAATTTTTTTGATATTTCTCAGAAATGAGGTGGTTAGGTTGATGCGCTGTCTGTACCAGAAAAAGATTCGCGTAATTCACTAGGAACTGGATGGTGAACATGCGCAATAGATGTTTTGTTTTCTTCCTTGCTGTGCTGGTTATGTTGAAATACGGCCTGAACAGGAAGAAAAATGTCAACACAAGCTGAAGGAACTAAACCTTTAAATGTTACTTAACATTCGATATCTCGAGAACTAAGCAAGATATCAAAATAATAATAATAATAATAATAATAATTCTGTACTTTCGATTTGTCTCGTTGAGATATATAAGAATCACCTATTAAATTCATCAAATATCAGTGGCTCAGATATTGTAGTACTGCCAAGTAATTTTACCAATTATTGTTATTTATTTTAAAAATTTTGAGTGCAACTGTCGACCTACTTTCTTCTGCCCTTTAAGAAGTTTAGTTTTAAATTCTTTCAGTGTTTCTAGTAAATTGTACAAAGATTTGATTTATAATTTTTTCAATCCCTGATTCCCTCACATACAAAAGAAAATTTCCCCATTACCTTATGCCTGAAATCGAGTACCAGCTTGTGGTCATGGCCATCTTTTCCTTGGCATGCGCTAATAGTAATTCTTCAAACAATATCCGGTAAGGAGTCTTCACCAATATACGCCTTGAATACTACCAGCTCTCGCTAGATTTAATTAGTGTAAACAATAATTTTATCAGCAACCTTTACTTTAATTGTGAATTAGTTTAAAGGTAACTAGCTTTTTCAAGAGGACATATAAATTGAACAAGCGGCTAAGCTATATATCACCCAGGTATTTGCTATTTTTGCTTACTAAAACTTTATTATTTATTTATCGTTTGATGCTACATGACATTTATAAAACACACCAAAAATTATAATGTAATTATGGAACAACTTTCTTTTAAAATAAATATACATATGTATACACATTTGAGTGTACAAGGGAGGTGATAAGGCCACTGCGACAAGATCGCCAGCCATAACTATTATAACATGACATGGAAGTACTCAAACCAGGCCACCGCCTCCGGCATAACCAAATTTAAATTTTCTAGACTTCCAGAATAGACACGCAATGGGCAATCCTGCACTATGTGCAACGGAGTTAGTGAACCTTCACTGCAACCAAGACGGTAATAAACTGTAACATGGCACGGGGACCTAAAAATGGTATGTGTACCAAAAAGCTGGTACTTCTAACATCCTTACATACACCTTCAATACAAAGGCAAAATCCAAACAAGCTACAACGTAAACAGTTACGAGTATGTCAAACAGTTACGGCCGTTGATACTTTCACTGGATTGCCTCCTTAAACAGAATCAACATAATTAATAATAGCGGGCAGCATCCGTGGCTAGTGACAAATTTTTAAAGTGTATAATGGTACCCACTGTGATAAAAAAAAGGTACCTTTCTACATAGTTAAATCCTGCTTTACCCTTCTCGCTTTTCTGCTACTTGTTCCACAACAGATAAAATACGCAGTCACTCAGACCATGGAGGAAAGAAATATATGGAGACGACGTAAGGGACCTTCACCACGCATTGAAGTGAGGCCGGGCGGAGAGGAGTGGGGAGGCGTGGCCGCCATATTATTACCTATCCATCCAGACACGGGGAATATGTACAAAACCTCGAGGGGACTCTAGGATAAACGTGACGCCGCAGTGTGATGATGGATTATTATGTACATCGATGAGACAAAAAAAATTAAGAATAAAATTTTTTGATATCCTGCTTAGTTTTCGAGATATTCTGTCTCAAATGTGAGTTGAAATGCAGAAGAAAAATTTCGCTAAAATTCAAATTTGATGATGGATTCTTATGTATCACGACGAAAAAAATTTAAAATAAAGACTAAAATTTTTCGATATCTTGCTTAGTTTTCGGAATATACTGTCACCAAATAGCAATGTATGGATACGTAATATGACTGCCGCCGCCACAGCGCATGCGCAGTATCAGCCGAGAGTTTAGAGGTGGCGTCACAGAATTAGTGGCATTTCTTCTCCATATATTTCTTTCCTAAATGACTCAGACACGCAGCAAACGTTATAGATGAAGGAAGAAGACGTCTTTTTTTATCTCTGCCCTTCGATTATACTACTTGGGTTTACTTCCACAAGCTCACCAAAATGATGGGAATTTTTAGTGTTATGAAATACCTTCCAAGGAAACTATAATTTCAAAACCAAATAACGACAATTTATTTTATTGATATAATTTGTGATTAGCTCAACTGCTGCATCAGGCGGCCGGCGACACTCGGGGTGGAAACAATGGGGGTGGCAAATATTGTTCGAAGGGGCGGCAATCTCACAGTTTTTTGAACCGGTTCGGAAAACTCTTAAATCCACCAGTGGATGTAGTTAAGGCTCATTCCCACGGCGCGTTGTAGGCAGTACGCGCTTCTCATCTTTTACTGCCTTGCGGAAAAGATGAGAGGCGTCCCCTAACCAGCGCCGAGCGGAACGTACCTTTAGGCAGGGGTCGGCATAATCGGTATTGCACATGACCGCTTAAACAGCTAGCGGCGGGTATGCTCCGTTTCCTGTAATCTTTCTCTGGCTTTTTAACAAACTTCCCTTTTTCTTGTCTTCTATCAAATAATTTATTAGGTTAAGCTGTGACCTGGTTCTTGTAAGTGCTACAGAGAATAGATCTTTACATGAATTTATGGATTTAACTGTCGTAAATGAACAAATAGCAACATGTAGATTTAAACAAAAATCCTATTTTAATTTTTTATATCCGCCCTTCATATTTTTGTGTTACACTACGGACAATTGCTTTTTAGCTGGAATCTTAGCTACGCTTTCTTTTCAGAATATGAGTGCAAATAAAATAAAATTCAGTTTTTTTTTTTTTTTTTAGTGTAAGCTTACTCTGAGTTTTAATAATCTTCCCTGTTTGGTATGTTGTGTCAAAAAAAAAAAAATCTTAGTTATGTTGTCACTTCGTACGTGTAATTACTGATAATATAGCGTAAACATTGCATGCCCTTCTCCTTACATGGATTTATGCATCTAATCGTTGTAAATAAACAAAAGCCGTTACATTATGTTTTTTTATCTCTCACATTATAATTTTTAACTCTGCAATTCAACAGACTATTGCATTTTAACAATGTAAGTTAAAATAAAATGAAACTGGATTATTTGTTTTAAAATTTACACTTCCTTTAAAGAACATAACTAAAATAAAGTCATTATAATTATTAATTTGAAATTTCGTGGGCTGCCAAGCAGCACTTTTGACATTATCGAGATTCACCGAAGGTTGCCAAGTCATTGAGACCAGTATTATGTGAACAGATTTCTTAAATGATTTGGATATAGACAGAACATTCAATGTTTCAATGAACCACAAAACTACACACATAAAACAAAATAAGAATTCAAAAGGAATTTAATTTATTTTTACATTACCAATAATTCATGCAGATTTCTTGTGTAATTATGTGTCAATAATTCAGAATTTTTGATGGGTTCTTTAATTTCTGTGCAGATCATGTTGTCAATTTCATTGGTTGGGTATTATTTGTTTGGTCTGATAGCAACTAATCACAATAAAAATGCAATTACATTCTATCTCAAAACGTAAATTTTTGTGTTATCCTCGATGGTACGTTATGTGCCAATGTATTATACGGTTTGATCTTTGATAGTTAGAACAAGCGATCGGTGAAATGCGTGATCTCTCAGACTTCGAAAGAGGACAAATTGTTGGAGCTCGGTTAGCGGGAGTGTCTGTGACAAAAACAATTGAACTGTTTAACGTCTCACGAGTGACAGTATCCACGGTAATGAAAGCATACACAAAAGATGGTAAAACATCGTCGGCGAAGAGGAATAGTAGACGAAAACCAAAGTTGCCCGACAGAGACCAACGAACATTAAAAAGGATTGGAGCCAGACAACAGACAACTACCACAGCAAAAGTGACAGCAGAACTCAGCACACACCTGAGTAATACTGTTTCGACAAATAAAGTATGGCAGAAGCTCCACAAAGCTCACATTCATGGGAGGGCTGCAATTACAAAACCCCTTATAACGGCTACCAACGCTAAGCTGCGAAACAAGTAGTGGCACGATCATAAAAACTGGACACTGTATGATTGGAAGAATGTGGTATGGTCCGATGAATCATCGTTTACATTGTTTCCTACTGACTGCCGGGTTTATGTATGGAGAAAACCAAAAGAAGCCTGCGATTGGGACTGCCTGCGTCCTACAGTCAAGCTTGGGGGAGGTTTCGTTATGATTTTGGTGGCTATGTCGTGGTATTCAGCTGGTCCTCTCACATCACTGGCCGGATGACTGCGAATGAATATCTCGACATCTTCAGTGATGAAGTTCTTACTATTACTAGAATACTGCAGCCAAACACTGCAGTCTTCCAAGATGATAATGCGCCCATACACAAAGCCAAAAAGATTCAGTCCTGGTTCGAGAAGCATCAGAATATCATCAAACATCTTCAGTGGCCAGCACAATCGCGAGACCTCAATATAATTGAACAGTTGTGGGGGTTTTGGAGCAGAGAATGAGGAGCAGATTTCCACGTCCAACATCATTGAAGCAATTGGCGAATGCTTTTGTATAAGAATGGGACAATATTTCGTTGGAAACAATTCAGACACTCTACAAATTTATTCCTCGAAGAATTTCAGCTGTTCTACGAGCAAAAGGTGGCCCAACACCATATTAATAAATCAATAATATGTAAATGTGAAGTGTTCATATTATTTTGTACAACCCCTGTAGTTACTTCCGCTCATTTCCGAATACTCATGCAAAGATAATGGGAGCTAATCTCAATTTGTAGGGGAAGACAGATTGTATGTGGAGGTCGCATAATTATTGCGAGTTCTTTGGTTTAAAATTTTAGAAATATTATTTAATATTAGAGCAAATATTAAAAATAGTACTCTCCTTAGAAATTAAATTTATATCAGTAGACAGACGTATTTTGTAGCACTCCAAACTTCTTGTATGATTGCCGAAATATTATTCCAGTTGATTTGTAATCCCGGTCCCCGCGTGGTCATCATCCTGATTGCGGTTTTCAGATTTCCTGGAATGATTTACAATACAATACATTCATTTTCCATTGATCCCAATATAAGAGACTGGCTCTGTGGGATGTGGAAAGTTGTCAAATTACAGATAAACAGTTGCATAACAAAATAATAAGTATTCCAGTAGATGTACAGTCATAGCATACATGGTTCATTAAACAATTCCATAATATCTTATATAATATATACACCAGAAGATTTACAGTCATAGCATACATGGTACATAAAAAAAATTCCATAACAAAATAATACATACACCACAAGATGTACAGTCATAGCATACATGATACCGTAAACAATTGCGTAACAAAATAAATACGTACACCAGGAAATGTACAGTCATAGCATACATGGTAAATTAATTATGTAAACTATATTTACAGAAGCTACTGGCAGTTATTTTTTAGATACCTTAGAAATAAATTCTTCAACAGAGTAGAATGACTTGTCAATTAAAAATTCTTTCAATTTTTTCCTGAATTTATTCTTATCATCTGCTAGACATTTAATATGTGTTGGGAGCTTATTGAAAATATGTATCCCTGAATATTGGACCCCTTTTTGAACAAATGACAATGACTTGTAATCCTTGTGAAGATCATTTTTACTTCTAGTGCCATAATTGTGTATTTTACTATTTGTTTCAAACAAAGTATAATTTGTGACTACAAAGGACATTAATGTGTATATATACTCAGACGCTAATGTTAAAATCCCTAACTTCTTGAACAGCTCTCTACATGAATTTCTATTGCTAACCTCACACATAATTCATATTACACGCTTTTGGACCCTAAACACTTTGTCTCTATGGGTAGAATTGCCCCAGAATATTATTCCATATGACAATAAGGAGTGAAAATAAGGAAAATAAACTAGCTGCCTCATACGGAGATCACTTATAGCTGAAATTGTACGAATTCCAAATGTGGCTACACCCAATCGCTTCAATAAGTCAGAAACATGTACTTTCCAATTTAAATTGTGATCAAGAAGATAACAAAAAGGATGCAAGGGAAGAAATTGAAGAACATAGTTACCACTCCAAATGTGGTTGTGATAGGGTGACAGTTGAAGCTGAGAGTGAGAGTCAAACAATGACCATGACCAATATAGGAAATAATATAGCCTGTTTGTGACAGTACATCCAATAGAAGGAAGGGATTATAAGGGAAACAATAACGTACAATAAGTACATTCAACAGCCATTTGTAAAAATATTATTGCCGCCAGCTACAGCATTTACAACAAAGAATCTAAAATTGCTGGCATGTTTTCGTATACCATACATGTACATTCTCATGCCGTGGGTAATATCATGTATTTCATGCTTATAACTTTCATGCATCCCTCGAATTTCAAGCTAACTTTCTTCATTGTATCTCAAAATTGAAGTGGTTAGATTGAAATACGGCTCTGACCAAAAAAAATATGTCGCCATTACCACATGGAAATGTTAGCTGGACATGCACAACGGTTGGTTTGTTTTGGGGATTACTTGTCATCACTAACAAGGCAATCATTAAAGTAGTTATTAATTATTAACAAAAATTGAATGCATCATGCCTTTTCTTGTTCCAAGAATATTCTGGTTCAGGCTGCATATCGACCTAACCACCATCTATTCTGATATTGCCACTTCAAAATCAAACGATGCAGATACATCTAAACGAATGAATTGCATCGCTAAATATATTTTTGGTAATAACAACATTGTCTATTTCAGGATTCAGAGTACGGGTAGCCTTAATTAAAACAATTAATTTCATAATATAACTTCAGTCTGAACTGCAAGAGTACTAAAACACTCACAATTATACATTGCTGGATCGCGGTGTATAGTTTGTTCTTGTGGTTAGTTGAAATGCGATCAGGAGCAAATTAAAAACGTCGCCAGAGGCACAAGTAACTGAACATATAACTGATTTTGACTTGCAATATCTCGAGAACTGCCGGTAAGCGATATAATTTTTGATCACTATCAAATTGCGGCGATACGGTATAGTGAAAACCCAGTACTATCGATACTAAGCACAAAAATACTTACCATAAATATTACAATTCTGTTCCTCATATTGAAGAGTTAATATATTATGTAGTGATTTGAGTAACGATTCCTGTTTAATTATGCTTATCAAAATTCACGAAAACGGGAAAATATGACCAAAGAAAAATAAAATACAATCCGGAGATTAGTGTATTTGTCATTCGTCAAATGCTTCAAATGTATCATTTTTACAGTAAATGAAATATTAGTAGCGATTATTTCATCTGATTCAGGTATTCCGTTTATTTACTGCATTCAAGAAAACTGAAAACTAAATATTCAAAGTCAAAAATATTAAACAGAATTCTAAGTTAAGTAGTGTGATTTTTTTAAAATGTTTTTGTGCAAGGAGTGAACACACAATTACAGTGTGATCCCTATCTCTGAATTTTACGTCTAGAAATGTATTTAATTATTTCCTTCAACCCTCGGTACATATAAGTCATTAGCTATTTTTGCAGACTTTAATTCGGACCATTAAAAATTTAAAAGTACTATCCGTATTGCTGCGGTAGTTTTTGCGGGGCTCCCGTTCAAATAAAGAGACACACGCAGGCTGCTTACAAATTTATAATTGAATAGATAGATAATTAATTTCCAAATATGTTTTTTAGTAAGGTAAATAATTTGAAGAGCTATGAAGGTAAAAGTAGGCTTAGATGAGAAAGAAAAATTCATCAGTAATAATATAACGGTTTGAAGGCAATTTGAGATATAAAGGAAGATCACCATGTAGAATTAATTACTCTTAAACAAGGATAATTACCAGAAAATCTTATATATATATATATAAATAGACGTGTGATTTCTTATATTTCACTTTTCAGCCACTACTACATAGCACAGATCACTAGTCTTTGTGTAGGGAAGTAGCATGGAGTTTCTTGTCGTGCAAAAAGTTGGCCGAATGTCGATAGCTGTGGGGATGTGGGAGATATGATGGTTAAAAAATGCAGAGCATTTTCGTATTTTGACCAAAATCATGTGTCTCCGTCAATTCCATATTTCTGCCAAAGACGCAAGTGTCTTGGTGTATCACTTTTCAGCCAAAACTATGAAGCGCAGATCACTGGTCTTTGTGTGTGGTAATAACACGGAGTCACCCATCGATCACAACGTTGGCCGAATTTCGGTAACTTTGGGAGTGTGGGAAAAATGGTTGTTGAAAGTGGTTGATCAAGGAAATTTTCGTATTTTGTCCAAAGATATGTGTGTCCGTAAGTATTACTTTGCTGCATGAGCTACATAGCGCAGATGACTGGCATTTGTGTGTGGTAATCGTAATAGTATCGAGTCTCCCATCGTGCACTATGGTTGCTAGATGTTGGTAGCTGTCAATCAAAATTCTTTACAAACACGAACGAAGTCGTGGGTACCAGCTAGTTTGTAATAACTTAAAAGATTAGGAATATATCAGACTATACAATAGAAAAATTTCGGGAAAATCTGAATAAAAAAATGTACCATTAGAAGAAGGGATTTTTATAATTCCCAAGAGAATAGTATTTTCCCTCGAAAAGACCCCTTTATTCTAGATAACGTCAGCTAAAGATTAGCCAAGGCTATAAATAGCGAACCGGCCTTAAATTGGAGAGATTTCCCACCTATACTTGGTCGGTATAGGTCGGGCGTGTCACGTCTTCGTAAGAACATATCTATAGTCAACATGTGGGTGATAGAATTTGGCCGATGTTTTAGTGACTTTCATACCAAGCAGCGACGTCGTCTAACATTTGGCCGTCGATAGTGAACTGCATCAAATATTATCATGAACTGAAGGGATTGTCTTAGATATTCACCGACTATGGGGGAGTTTTGAAAGCTTTATTGAAGTTGTGAACTTAAGTGAGTTAGTTGAAACTATCTGCTGTCTTTATTATGTCATATGCCATTCCTTAGACTAACGATTGATACCAGTTACGCTACAAAAGTTTTCAGAATATACTGTTTTCGATTATGTGAATTTTTTTCATTTGAGAGTACAACTTACCCCATGTTAGCTGCTACGGGTTAAATTAATAGCTTGGTGACCGATTTTCACTCTGCAACTTACGAATCCAATTCAAGTAGCATAAACTGTATCAGTATCGGTTAGGGCTTGATGCAATCTGCAGTGTATAGCCACCACCAGTATTAGCAAGTAGTCTGACAATGGGTATATATATATTCCCTAAAATAAGTTTCCATTTAGTTTGTTGTATTCCACGTGTAACGCTAGTTAATATTTTCGATCTTACATTCCCAGACGTGGGTTACGACGGTGGCTTTCCTCGGAGTCGTGCCCATCAGCCTGATAGCTGATCTCTCCAGCTTCGGCGCCGTCGCCGTTCTCATAACGTTTACCTTTTGCCTGCACATTGTGGTCGGACTCCTCGGCTGTTGCTTGTTGTGCAGCAGCAACAGAGCGCTGAAACTGGTAAGACTGACGGAAACGTCTTGGATGTCGGAGTATTTCAAATCATGCAATAGAATGAATAAGACGAAGACAATGGTCATACCGGAGTGGTGATGATCGATGTCAATAACTACTGTGAGTTCTTGGTTGCTAAGCGATTCAATTATTGAAAGGGATCGTATTTCCAAACATATTTGATGATGATAAAAAAATTCGAGCTTTTAGCCTCGTCGAAATATTCTGGAGGTTTAATTTTCCGCCTCAAGTGAGGGCTGATAGTTAATTTCCGGAGCACCCAAGGAGTGTGACATTTCGAGCAGGTTGGAAGCTGGAGAGTCTTTTTACTAACCGGCAACACCGTGAAATTCTTCGATCCTACAAATTTTATCCTTCATGTTCCACTGACAGACTAATTTGTTCCCTACCCGGTCTCCGCGGAATGGTGGTTACAATGCAAAGTGTTATCTCTCCATAAAAGCTTCTCTTGTTGACAAAACTAGTAAGATTATTTCGTTACCTTCCCTATAGCTGTGGCCAGGGAAATTGGCAGGTGAGTGTGAGCGCGCTGTTGCCGCACTTTGGAACATTCTCGCGTAGCGCTCTGTCTCTATGGCAACGCGTGCTGTATTGCCTAGTACGAGCGTCAACGGACAAACTACTACTGCAAGCTAACAAGTGGATTTTACTGTTAAGTGAATGATTTGGTAACGGCGCATTCTAAGCCGTCTGCATATACGTCTGGCCACTGCTATAGTATGAAAGTGTTACGATATATGTAAATGGCTGTGATGATGTGTGATTTTTTTTTTTTTTTTTTTTTTTGAATGATGCGTGAAAGAAGTTGAACCTAATCTTCCGAATGTAGTTGTTACGTAATTCGGCACTTGGATGTTACGAGTTACACTACATGCGAAAATAAATTTTGCAGATACAGTTCTCTGATCGACAATTGGTTTATGCTTCCAATTAGGGTAATTATTTTTGTGTAATTAAACTCTCCATTCACACCTGAACTACATGAATCATTGAACTCCAGGATTAAATTTTATTTTGTATTTATTCAAGAAGGATATTCTTATGCGGCAGATTTCTTTCTGAAGACACAAAAAAATACAAGCCTATTGTAACAAAATAAGGCTTTTAGTCGTATTACATACGGGAGATAGTCAACGTATTATCGGGTTTTGGAGTAAAGCGAAATAGTGAATATCGCTTATAGGCAACAGTACCATAGATTTAAGAATAAATACAATCTTTTTAACTTACAACAAATTAATGGAAAAATTTGTAAATAAAGTTTTTAAGAAAGTTCTAGAATAGCTGGCGTGCGTGTTGTTATCACTGATACAAACAATACCAAGACATACTCAAAGCAGTAAACCAGCACCTAAAAGTATTCCTGGATGCGGGTGATGAAATGGTCCAGAATATCGAGCATATATCTCCCCACGAAGTCCACACCTGCATTGCACACCTTCACCCAACAATAGACCCAGGTCGTGACAAAATAGGCAATATTTGCTTAGCACCTATGACATTCAACCAACTCGACAAGCTTTTCAACTGCATCCTTGACACAAAGATCTTCTCTAGATGTTGGAAATAGACCGAGGTAGTTGCCATCCACAAAAGTGGAAAAAACCCATCAATCCCACATAACTATCAGCCCATTAGCCTGATGCCTTCGGTTAGCAAAGTTTTTGAGTGACTCTTCCTCAATCTCCTGAATCACCACATAGATCGGCAAAAAAATCTTACCCAACCATCAACTAGGGTTCCACCGAGGACACTCGATCACCCAGAAACTGATGTGAGAGGTCGAGAGAGCTTCTAGATTCATTAACTATAAAGAGTACTGTTGACTAGTCCTTCTAAATATATTCAAGGCATTCGATTCAGTATGGCACGTCAGACTATTGCTACGGTTATACGAGCAGGAACTGCTAGGGCAATACGTCAAGCTGTTAAAGTCATACCTTGAAGGTCGTACTTTCAGGGTTAGAATCGGAAACTTCCTCTCTACCAACAAAGAATTCAGGCTGGTGTACCTCAGGGGTCTACCCTGGGTTCAGTGCTATACTTCCTCTACATAGCCAATGTACCTGCTCAAGAGAGGATCCACACCGCAACCTACGCGGGCGACACAATCTACTACATCCGCAGTTACAGCAAGGCAGTAGTCATCCGACGCCTGCAGGATATGCTTCAAAAGACAGAGGCCTGGGTGAGGCAGTAGCGAACAGAGATAAACCCCGCCTAAACCCAAGCAATAATATTAACCAGAAGGAAGGGACCACGACTACACCTGCAGTCTAACCAACAACTAAAATTACAAGACAAAAGAATATCCTGGTCTAAATCCGCACGTTACCTCGGAGTTATCATGGATTCCAGGCTTACTTGGAGGACACACTGAAGACCTACGCAAACACCCCAGTGCTAGACTAGACAGCAAGCTCCCTATATCCATAGGTGGACGAATCTATTCCACGCTTGTAACACCAATACTAGAATACGTGTGCCCTGGGGACATACCTCCAGGACCAACCTAAACATACTACAAATTATCCAGAATTGAGCCTTGAAGAGAGCCTTACATCTCAACTGCAGATTTTCCACTAAAGCCATCCATGGAGCAACAAGAATACCAATGTTAGTATCCAAATTCGAGGAACTAGTGGCCATATTCTATAAAGCAGCTCATCATTTAAAAAAAAACAAACAAAAAAACAAAAAAAACAAAAAAACTAATAAACGTGCTGGGGACGCATCCAGCCTGGCCAGGGCCACACGTCGGGCCCCAGTCGCTATTATTATAAACAAATACCTCAAGAAACAACAAAAACATACCATAACCTGAAATCAAACCCAAAATGAACACACGCAACACATCATAAATACTGAAAGTAGATGTCGGAAGACAAAATTTCAATATACACCGCCCACTTAAAGGAATGGGTGGCATGGCTGCTGTTGGCTGCTCAACAGGTTACAATTCAGACAATATTTTGATTTGAATCTCCTGTGTAATACGTGAAGGCAGCAAGTGATGAGATGGTCTCGGAGTAAAAAGTTGGACGTAGAATACCTTTGAGCAAGCTAAATGTTTAACTTAGAATATTTTACAGCAGATGTATCTTGAACTTAGAAATTTTAAATGTGTGAAGAAACTTTTAAATTTTTTATTGGTTATTTTTAAAAGGGGTGGTTATTTTCTTAACTTTAAAATGGGGTGATTGTTATAACTGGAATGGCTGTCGCTTTTCATTGAAACTAAGCTGCAATAAATTCAAAAGGATCAAAGCCAATAATAGTAAAACTCAGTTCAGTAAACTTCCTGGTGCCAGCTACATGAAATTATTTGAAGATACAGTGACCATAACTTTCCTATAATTTTTATTGGACTTCCTATCATTATTCAGCATTTATAAAATCTCAATAGAATCTCACACTGTGAGTTGGCAACCGTTTTGTATGTAAGAACCATTTAATAGACTTTGAAGTTTCCTGACCGACAGGGAGATAAATCGCATATAATTAGCTTTTTATTCAACCGCACAATTTCATAAGTGTTAAGCAAAAAAAAAAAATCGTGCATCTCTGCTCCACACATAAATGTTTCTTTTTTTCTTTTATGAGAGGCGGGAAAGGATTGCGGGCTAGGAACTGAAAGCAATTCTGCCATTGTCATTTAAAGGAACCATCCCGGTATTCACCTAGTGTGATTTGGGTAAACAATGGAAAACCCCAAATCAGGGATTCAACCCAGCATCCTCCAGCATGCGAGGCCAGATCTTTACCACACAAATCTAATTAAAGATTTGGTAAATAGAGGATGGAAAATGTTAATGTTATGTTATAAAGCTTTGGGTTAAAGCCAAATATGAGCGCTGTGCATATGGATTGTGCGTTAAGTATTTATTCCTCTACCTTCTTTTTGAAGAGATAAACTAACAGCGGTTTATCATTGGTTTGCAGTTTTGCTATGCTTACCTTCATTATTACTTCCACTTAATGTACATTTGCCCCCTTCTTGTGCCTTTCACTTAAATGCCCATAATTGCACGGTCTCTTCCATTATTTTTTGTTTACCTCACAAGGGCTCTGGTAGAGATATTTATATAAAGTGTCTTTGTATAATAATTTGTTAAATTGCCAATATTTAAGATCACTATTGGATACCAAAATGAAGCGAAGAAACTGCATGATAATTAACGCAATATGCTTTCCGTCTTCGATATTGATGGCAAAGTTTTTCCATGTGCTATTGTTCTATTGATACTTTATCTCCACTTTTTCAATTTTTTTCCTATTAATTGTCTTCATGTGTGATTTATCACATACTTCACTCAAGCGGTGAATACCATGTTGTTATTCTAAGGCCATCTATTTGGTTGAAAGAGGACTTAATTGACAATTATAGACAATAACCGACGGATGGCGTTAGGCTAATGCTACACTTCACTGAAATACAATTGAATTAATTACTCCTAAGTTTCTCTTACAAAAATACTCAGTAGTAACATAAGTATCTGAGCAACTATTTATCCTTTAATTACCTCTTCTCAGTGAACTCTCTTCCTAGTCATTCAGAATATAAAAAATAATTCATGGTAGAGTTTAATAATAGAACAGTACATTTGCTTCATTGATATGGCGGTCAAAGAGTCCTTCTGTGCCATGGTAGCTAAGGAAGTGTGACCATCCGGCAATGGAAACAGTGTTGACAGGTTTGAGCCATTAAGCTGGAAGAAATTTTCATCATCTGGGACTTGGCCAACTGGGAAGAAGAGGTAGTAGTAGAGTAGTAATAGCCACTAGATTGTGTACTAAATTCACAGTTTAAATCCCAAACTTCTCAGAGTGAATGTGCAATGAGAATATACAACGTTTTTGATGGTGTTTCATGCATCAAAAACACATATTTAACTGAGTGCCATCCTTGTGTCATTCAAAAGTGCAAGCCTGAATGAGGCGACATCATACTTCACCCTCCATATTATTTTTAGAAGCAATCCTCCTGTGTCAGTAGGTCTTTTGACTTTTGGTGCAAAACGATCTCTTAGAATTTAATGATACTATCAGCTCTTACATACCACAGTACAATTAAGAACCAACACATCACAATGATAAGTGCTCCTCCCAACGAGATAATCTACAGTCAGCTTGTGTAATAAGCTTTAGATTTGGCTTTCCTTATTCACTGAAGAGCCAAAGAAACTGGTACACCTGCCTAATATCGTGTAGGGCCCCCACCAGTACGCAGAAGTTCCACCACACAACGTGGCTTGGACTCGACTAATGTCTGAAGTAGTGCTGGAGGGAATTGGTACCATGCATCCTGCAGGGCTGTCTATGAATCCGTAAGAGTATGAGTGGGTGGAGATGTCTACTGAATGGCACGTTGGAAGGCATCCTAGATATGCTCAATAAAGTTCACGTCTGGGGAGTTTGGTGGCCAGCGGTGGTGTTTAAACTCAGAAGAGTGTTCCTGGAGGCACTCTGTATCAATTATGGACATGTGGAGTATTGCATTGTACTGCTGGAATTGCCCAAGTCCTTCAGAATGCACAATTGACATGAATGGATGCAGGTGATCAGCCAGGATGCGTATATACATGTCACCTGTCAGAGTCATATCTAGACATATCAGGGGTCTTATGTCACTCCAACTGCATACTCCCCACACCACTACAGAGCATCAACCAGCTTGAACAGTCCTCTGCTGACATTCAAGGGCTATGAATTCATGAGGTTGTCTCCATACCTGTAATGTCCATCCACAGGATACAATTGGAAACGAGACTCGTCAGACCAGGCAACATGTTTCCAATCATCAACAGTCCAATGTAAGTGTTGAGGGGTCCAGGCGAGGCATAAGCTTTGTGTCGTGCACTTAGCAAGGGTACATGAGTGGGCCTTCGGCTACGAAAGCCCATATTGATGATGTTTTGTTGAATGGTTTGCATGCTGACACTTGTTGATAGCCCAGTATTGAAATCCGCAGCAATTTGTGGAAGGGTTGTACTTCTGTCACGTTGAAAGATTCTCTTCAGTCGTCGTTGGTCCTGTTCTTGTAGGGTCTTTTTCTTGCCGCAGCGATGTCAGAGATTTGATGTTTTACCAAATTCCCGATATTGATGGTGCACCTGTGAAATGATCGTATGGGAAAATCCCCACCTCATCATTACCTCGGAGATGCTGTGTCCTGTCTCTTGTGTGCCGACTATAACACCATGTTCAAACTCACTTAAATCATAGTAACCTGCCATTGTAGCAGCAGTAACCATTCTAACACCTACGCCAGACACCTGTTGTCTTATATAGGTGTTGCAGACTGCAGCGCCATACTCTGAGTGTTTACTTATCTCTGTGTTTGCATACGCATGCCTATATCAGTTTCTTTGGCTCTTCAGTGTAAGAGGATAGGGCAAGCTACGCTAAGTACCATTATTTTCCCAATGTTGCGGCTGTCTTTCATGAGCCATGTACTTGTACTTCCTGATCTGGTGCCTCCATCTGGTTCGAACAGTGGTAGTGAATTCACATTAAATTTCCCGTCGCCGTAGCAGTTCTACTCATGCCATCGTCGATGCGTGGCATCATATTTCTGGCGTTGCCGACATCCCACAACTCATGGTTTCACTAGATTATTGAAGAAGCACTATTTTCAAACTTACACTGTTTCTGTATTTCCTAATGTATGCACTCATTCACTGCTGTCTTCAGTCACTAGATTTAATGTAACTTGCTGGAATAATGATAGTAATAAGAAAAATTCTTGTAAATAAACAAGACTGTTCTAGAACAAATAACATTCCTATTATGTAATAACTTGTAACAAATTGTTTAATTTTTCTATGTAGATGTATAATTGGATTTTGGATAATGATGAAAGAGAGATTAGGAGTTACAATGACAAACTGTATCCCTCAGTTTTCCTGTCCTCCACCGAATTGAAAAAACGATATTTCATTCTTGTGACATCATTAACATAATATTAATTAATAAATCATAAAGTTCATACCAATATCGAAATCACTTATACAACCCAAACAAGTCTGTAATAGTAATATATTACAAACTGATTACTAAAGAATAGCGTAGATGCCATCAAATTTATATGAATGGCATGTAACATGAACCTGATTCAGAAAAGTAAATAACGTTTACAAATTACAATGGGAATTATTGATTGATCCGCATGCTGGTTGCAGAGTAGTTGCAATCTCCTGTTGCAGTGTTGCTGGCTTCAAGTGGTCATCTTAGTCATGGTTGTTGGCTACTGGGAAAGCAGCGGCGAGAACAATAAAGTGAAGAAGCAGCTGGGTGATTTCGTGGTGCTCTCTCACTTCGATGATACGGCGAAGGAAGTTTTAGACATGCTTCAGACACAAGTGAGTATGCAGATATAATGCGGACAGTTTTTAATATCATGATGGCTTTAACCAAATCTAAATAAACCTTGCATTGCTACAAAGCTAGCTACAAAATTTTTCACCTTATGTACTTAAGTTTATTTCAGAAAAGCTTTATGATTTCTTGTCTAATGAATTATTCAGTTATTCTTTGTGATAATATTGTGATTTTCGGGCAGCTTGTACGTGTAGCATTTTGTTTACTTGGCCAGGTAATGACTCTTTAAGAAAAGATGCTTGCCGAAACGGGATGTATGTTTCGAATTACGCATCTTCGAATGTTTCAAGACAGAGGGCTTTCAAGCTACTCACCACAAGTGGCACCAGTCATTCGGAGTTAGTCTTGAAGCATTGTGAAAGGACGTGAGGCAGCAAGTAGAGAGGACAGTTGAATTTTCGGCCTTAAATTTCAGGAGGTACCTCTCAGTGAAGTAAACAGTTCAGCAGAAAGTAGCTTTCCCTCTCCTGACGGAGATGTGGATTCATATTTCAGAGTTTCTATGCTACAGGATAGGGTATAGGTTTATTAAGGAAAATGAAATTTTTTTACTGATAGTTGGTCAGTTATACCATCTATCATCAGTGATAGTGGTTACCAAACTGGCATTCACGATATTAGTCCATTGAAAATGGCTTGTTCTTCCCGAAATGCTACTGGTACCCTGGGGTTTTTTGGCTACTCAGCAGACTCTACAGTTGGATGTGTTCATTTTTTATTTGCAACATGGGGCAACCTTGATCAGTGTGATTTTGTGTGGGCTGCTCCAGAGTGCCTCGTAACAGAAACAGAGATTTCCTACCTCACATACATCATTGTTTGCTTGCATTTCAGGGGAAACAAATGTACGAGTACCGTATGTTGAGGTCAAGGATTTTTCTCAAATTTTATTGGAATATAGCAAATCACAACGGCAATATTGGGAGCAGATGTAAGGTGCAATTTTGAAGCATTCTCTGAAATAAAGACGTTTGTGTCTTAGTTCGACAGTTAAATACTTGTAACATTACCAGAGAATCCAACCAAATTCAGGGAATAATAAATAACATAACACCCAAATACCAGGCAGGTTTGTTGCAAGCAAATATTAGCATTAACTTTATTCACGGGGCAGGATTTCAGAAGAAGTTAAAGAAATCAGTTATTTTTGTCAATCTAACAGAGGCATATGATACAGTTTGGCTGGATAGACTACTATTTATACTTGAAAGTATATTCCCTACCAGAAACTTACATCACTTCTGAAGAACATGTAGAGAAACCGATATTTCAAGGTCACCATAGGGCAAAAGTATTGCATTTACAGTTAAAAAATGGACAATCTGAGGAGTCAGCACTAGTGCCATTGCTCTTTAATTTGTACACCAGTAACAGACCTGACATAATTGGAAACAAATTCTGCTATGCTGGTGATTTATCTATAGCTCACCAAACTGCCAGAGTAGATGAAGGGTAAAGCATTCTCTCAAATAACTTAGAAATCTTGAGCGCGTACTATGTGGAGACTTTGTCAAAACCCGATAAAGACGGAAGTATGTGCATTCTGTCTGAGCTACTCAAAATCAGATACAGAGATGAGATAACTTGCAGAATACGTAATTTAATTCAGAGAATCTCTTGGTAATTTTATATTTGCGATAAAAGTAATAGAAGTAAAGTTATTAAATTAAAACTGAAATAGCATTTTTTAGTAAATCTTACACACCTTGTAATTAAACTATCTGTGCATCAATTTTAATAAAAGTTACACCAAGAAACTCAGGAATTTTGGGAGAACACGGTGATAATAATATTATTTGTGTAAATTGTGGCTTTATTAAAATGACGAAATAAAGAAGCTTCTAGAACAATAGTAATTCCCCAGGGTAGAAAAATAGTTCGCTCATACGCTAGGATCTTTAAAACCAGATGCTTAATCACTAAATATCCATTATTTCACAATTAAAAAAGTATAAACACTGTCACACCTAAAGTTTCGTATAATTGTTTAGTTACTGAGATATTTCCGGCCTAAATTTTCTAAGTGTTAGTAGAAAGCTGCGTTTTGGCTCTGACGTCAGCGAGGGTATAAAACATGACGCCATGTGAAGACGCCATCTTTCCGGGTTCAGATGCTGTGCTATCATGGTGTTATCATGGAGGAAGGAAATAAATGGAGGAGAAATGACGTTAAATCGGTGACGCTGGGCTACTACTGCGCATGCGCGGCGGTTATAGCGGACCAAGCTCGAAACATTACATTTTCACATTGTGCTCCATGTAGTAAAAATTTGATTTTGTAATAGTTCTAAGTTTTTTTATAATGCCAGCTTGTGTTGCATATGGGTGCTCAAATAGGACAGATAGGAAAAAACCTGGAATATCATTTCATTTGTAAGTTGCATTTTAATTATTGTTATTGAAATATTCAATAGTTTTCAGTAAGACTAGCTGCTACCATTAAAGATTTATTCATAACTCTCAAATGGATGACTTTGTTTTCAAATATTTGGTAGTGTAGTGCAGCCAATCGGCATACCTTACTATTTTGCACATCATAGACTACCATTACTTTATACGAGTGTTGTAAAGTCTAATTTAAGTGGGTCATGTTTACATTGTGATTGAGTTGTGCATTCTTTCGTTACGTTTGCAGTTTCTACTGAAAGTGTGGGGTGAAATTAACTGTGATAAATTGTGCTTTGCGAAATAGGAATCGTGATGAAGGAAACAAAGTCGTTATAGGAAATGCAGTTCGCGATGCAAAGTTAAGAGTGTGTCTACAAAGTTTGTTTTTGTAGCAGAATATAATATATATTGTGGTTAGGTTTAAATGCAGTTTGTACCAGAATGTATTTCTCATAGCATAAAGGACAAGGAATATGTCTATTATTGTTAGTAATTTCATGAGAACCACGTTAGTGACGTGTGTATCGTCATGTAAACTATTCCCACTTCAGGGTCCGACTTTTGAATTATGGTAGTAAGATTATATATATGTAACAGAGTTCTAACCATTGACTAATCAGACTTATTTCAGTTTGTAAGTATGTCTAGACATTTTTTTTCTTGATTTTGAAATATTTCTCATCATAGATTCTAACAGGAGTAAAATTACTGAAATATAATCTTTTTGAACATAAATCATAATTTGAGAACTAAAAACAAAAGTTCCTTAAAATAAAAGAACCACTTCTGTATAGCCAATGTAATTCATTGTGGTTAGGGCGGAATTATTTTTGGTCCAGGCCGCATCTCCACCTCACGTCCACAATTTGGAGACACTATATCCCAAACACTAAGCAAGATATTCAAAAATGTTTGCTCTTTATTTTCGATTTTTTTTTCGTCATGTTACATTAGAATTCATCATTAAATTTGACTTTTGCAAAATTTTTCTTCTGCATTTCAGTCAAAAACACCTCACCTTTGAGACGGTATATCACGATAACTAAGCGAAATACCGAAAATTTGTATTCTTCATTATCTTTTCTTCTCGTTGTGTTACATAAGAATCCATGGTCAAATTTGATTTTGGTCAATTTTTTTCTGAATTTTAACCAAGAACACCTCACCTTTGAGAAAGTATATCTCGAGAATTAAGCGAGATATCAAAAAAGATTATTCTTCATTTTTTATTTGTTTCGTCAACTTACATAATAATCCATCATCAAATTGTGGCTCCATGGTTATGGTAGAGTTCCCTGGATATATTTGGGCATGTTCCCGGCGATTCTTGGGTAGGGTAATATGGCGTCCCCCCCTCCCCACCTCTCTCCAGCCGGAATCACTTCAGTGCGTGGTAGAGGTCCCTTGCGTCGCCTCCATATATTCCTTCCTCCATGGGTGTTATAAGTGTGTGCGCTGGTGAGGTTGGTAGCTGAGGATTTGGGTTGGTACCACCGGGTCGGCCATCATGGAATTTTGGCTTTTGGGGCGCGGCACTTGTTAATCAACATGAACTTGTAATTTCCATCAGGGGTGTCGGTCGGTCTTAACTTCTCTCCATAATCTGCAAACTTTTGGAACGAGTGTTCGATTTGCCTAATCAACTTTAAGAATGCTGTTTTGAAGTTTTGATTTCATTTAAATAAACTTGAAGAATTTTTGGGAAAGTGAACTGTTTTATTTCCGTAGCTATTGAATCACCTTTTCAATATTTGAGGTCATCAAATATTGTGGCGACCTGAAGAGTTCTAGTTGAATATCCAGGCAACATGGTCAAAGAAAATTAACATATACAGTAAGTTTTCATCGAACAGTGAAGTGCTATCAAGAGTTTAAGTTAAGGCACTTAGGCGATACTCAACCCCGGTATCGGTCTTTGTCCTTGCAACCTTCCTTCTCAGATTCGCTGCAAGGACTGAACATCTATTTGTGAATGTTATCAATGTTCATGTCCTTGTATGTGTTTGTATATTATATCAATTTAGTTGCTTAACCATATGATAAATAAATAAATAAATTTCCAAGAAGATATTATTTATTACCTTGCATATATTACATCATTTAGGAGAATCCAATATGGCTGATGGAATCCTATTATTGTTAACTTTATAATCTTCCTCACAACAGTTGGCGTGTGTGACATAATATAGGTCATTCGTTAATGTTTTAAAAAGGAATTCTGGTTACTCAGTAAATTGGTACATCTGTGAAATACATAAATTAAGACATAGGCTGTCCCTTAGGAATGAATTATGGGTTGTAACTGCTGTGCCACAGATTTTAGATGCCTTGGAAGTTTCTTTGGATCAAAGTACAGCAATTTCATTAAAAGAAATGTAGAAACTTTGTAATGGAAAACTGATTATACACCAGGAGATACATGTGAGTTTTTTTTTTGGGGGGGGGGGGGACATTTGAATTGAAGTTAAAGATCACAAATTGCAGATAAACTTCAATCTTCAGGAGACCAGCATCGGCTCCAGACAAATAGTGTACCCATATTTCTTCCTTCCAACTTTTCTTACTTTTGTGAGTCATAAGGAGATAACTAAGTCTGGTGTCATTCTTCCCTCATTTTTTAATTTAATTGTGATGGAGTGCTTAGTCTGGTGGCAATTTCCCTACACATCCATTTTTCATTTCTCCTTTTCCCACTTACTTTTGTCCACCACTATTTTCAGCTTTAAATTCTTTTATTACTTCTGGCAAATTATTCATTATTGCTTTTGATAATTTATTCCAATCCCTGACCCCTTACCTATGAAATAAAATCTCACCACATCCTTAAGCCTGAAATTAAATGCCATTTAGTATTCGTGGTGATCTTTTCCCTTCCATGCACCTCTCCTAACTCTTCCACCAAAATCTTTCCCTGTCTCATCACCAATATACACCTTGTATACTCCAAAGACAGTCTTCACCATCCTGCTATCTACCAATGAATCCCATACCAGCCTCTTTATCATATCAATTACAAATTCTGCTCTGTGATAATTTCCAGAGACAAATCAAGCAGTCATTGTTTGCATTCCCTCCAAATCCTGTATCTATCTAAAATGTGAGTTCCATACTACATTATCATATTCAATCAATGGTCTGACCAAAGTTTTGTAACCCAATTCCCTTACTTCTGAGATTTAAGAATGAATTGTACCTTTCAAGAGAGTTCTACCCAATCATTAGCTGCACAGTCTATAAGAGAAGGGAGCTTTACCAGTCACTAGGAAGGTCAAAGCTGTTATTTTCCTCATAGTAGGGTTTAAAGATAACCTCCTTTAGGTTTTGCTGTCCATGTTGCGCATTCAGCTGAGACCAGATACCTGAGTTCTGTTCACTTATCCAAACTGCATATTCCATACTCACTTCTGACTGGGTTGGTTTAAACTATACTCGTTTTAATATCCTTTGTGGCATCTGCAGAATGCGACAAATGGATCACGGAAGTTGGACCTATAGGATGAAAGATCCTGCAGGATGACCTGCTTGGAGTTTTGGAATTAGAGTTCCCAATCCTAATCATTAAGGTAAAATGAATATGTTATGGATACTCTGGTACTTACTTCATAGCAAACTGACTGGAACTGGTGATAAGCGTTCTGCAATCCTCAGCAGTAGCCATGACATAATTCCTGTTATGTTTAGTGTCCTTGCTGTACCTTTTTTAGATTAATGTCAAAACATACACTACCAGTAATAACAAAAGCAAATTCAAATATATTAGGCAAATTAATTCTTTAGATTAAATTCAAAATGTAAAATACCAGTAATAACAAAAGAAAATTGAACTGAATCCTGCAAACATGGCAGGCAAATTGAATCATTTTTGGTTTGTAATCTGTTCACAAGCACTCAGCATCAAATAAGTCACCACAACACAAAAGTTTCATTTAGGATTGTATCAGTGCAAAGAAGATGTAAATTTTCTAGAAAACAACAGTGTAGATTTAGAAAATAAAGTTTGTGAAATGATAAAAAAAAAGGGGTATATTGGTGTAAGGAAGAATATCGGAGAAAATGAGAAGATACAAAAACCATAAATCAGGCTTTTATGAATAAATTTTAAGAGTATAGTGAAAAAAAGGTTTTAGAACTTGGTAGCTTATTAAAGATACATCAATCACAGATAGTTATAGGGTTGAGTTTTGGTTAAAGGAAGGATTTCTTAACAATAAGCTTTTTCCTGAGTGTTACAGAGTAAAGCATAGAAATAGAGGAGAAACTGGTGGAGGTGTATTTATTATACTGGTTAGTGATGGCTATTACAATTCATGATGATGAATGTGATTTGCTAGATATAGAGTTTTGGTGGATGAAATGGAAAAGAGAATAAGAGTCCTAGCTGGGAACATGAATGAACAAAAAGGAACTATTGTGGAAAAGATGATTTCACATTCAGAGTTTAGAGGTGCGAATTAAGTGGTCGTAACAGGTCAGGATTTAAATATTCCAGGTGTTAAGACAGCAACACAAGGGAGCAGAAATTTGCAAACACATAGTGAGGGAAGGATGGTTTAGACAAGTAGTGGAACAAAATGCAGGGAAAGCAATATGCTCGATGTTTTCTTTAAAAAAACCTGAAGAAAATTATGTGGGGTCTCAGGTGGCATAGGGAATAAGTGTTCACTGGCAGTTCTTATGGATACAAAGAGGCTGTAGGAAGACAGTAATGAAAGAAGATGGAGATTATAGGAACTGGTATGATTATGGCACCTCATTGGGTCAGTTGGGAGGCACTGTGATATCATGCAGTTTTGACACAGGGTTAGCTGGTTTGAGTCCTGGTAGTGGAGGAAATTTTCATCATCAGGACTTGGCCAGCAAATTAGGAGAGACGGTAATGCATGATTGCTAATCACTAGATTGTGCATCAAAATACTGGGTTACATCCCAAAATTATACACAGGGCATATGGAGTGAGGACATATGACACAGTTGATGGTGATTTAACTGCCAGATGTGGCTGTTAAGTTTGGCAGACCCTGTGGTGTCTTTCAGGAGAGTAGCCCTGATTGGGCTGGCAGTGTGTTTCACCCTACCCCTCTTTCATGCCACAACACTCTATACCCAATACACACAGTTATACCCGCTTACAACACCACTTACAATAACTGTCACACTAGGGAAGGCAATAAGAAAGCACCCCAGTTCATCTTCCATAGGCCTCTTATCCACTTGAGCACACTCAGGCAAATGAGCTGCTCATTCATTTGAGCGCACTCGCTTGAGTGTGCTCAAGTAAAAGGAAATTTTGGTCAAAGGGGCCAGGTGCCAGTGCTCAGAAAACGCTTGGATATTGTGTCATCACATGTGTAGCTGCGGCCTTTATTATTATCCATGCAATGTCAAAGAAGAAAAGAAAAGTACCAAGTTGGTCTATTAGAGGAATTTATCATAAGCGAAGTAATTATCTTAATAATTTAATTCGCGAATTGACTTTTGAAGGAGACAATGAGCCATTTCAAAACTTTACGACAATGTCAAGGATCGATTTTGAACATTTGCTGTCATTAGTTGGACCTCATATTAAAATGCAGGATACGCACATGTGTGATGCGATCTCACCAGAAGATAAGTTAATAATAATTTTAAGATTCCTAGCTTCAGGAGATTCCTACATAAGCCTGTAGTATATGTTCAAAGTATCTAAACAAAGCATCAGCCGTTTTGTACCATGATGCCATTGTTCAGTCATCCAAAATTCTATAAAGTTTGGTACCTATTTTTATTTGTATTTACAAATCTATATTTAAATGATCTGAAGTACATACACACCAAATTCCATCAAAATCCATTCAGCTGTGAGAAACACTATTAAAAAAGACTTACCACTTCCTGTTTCAGAAGTTCTCTTCTGTTTTGATCATTCTCACCTCAATGACCCTAGCAGGCTTCTTATTTTTTTTTCTTCACATCAACAACATTAATTTTTAATTTCTTGCTAATTTTGCACCAGGCATCTTCTTTTTAGTTCTGTTATAATACTGTTCATATGAGCTATCCCATAACACCCTCTTTGATTCATACACATCAATAAGAGTTAAACAAGTTTCACTGTCCCACATGCTCGTGCTCATTTTAGAAACCACCAAATACCATCCACACTGAGTGCTGAACAAACACTGGCTCGCCTTTCAGCATTCTAAAATACCGACACACGATCGGCTTGCCCTGAGTGCGGTCACAGTGAATGACCGTGAGCACGCTCAGGCGTCCACACTTGATCCGCTCGCTTCACTGAGCGGCTTATTTGCCTGAGCGTGCTCAAGTAGACATGAAGCCATAGAGGGGTAAACATCCCCCATGGCAACCACCTGCACTTGGGCACAGGTAAGATGTCCAAAAGAAGACAATAATTATAACAAGGCAAGGGTTTCAAAACTGATTGTTAGTGTACTGTTTGTTTGGGGTTAGAGCATAACAGTTACTCTGAACTTTGACCGCTGGTGTGGCCTAAGGGTAGATAGTCATTCGGTTGCCAGCCAGCTGATAACCTCAGTAGGTGACGGTAGGTTTTAAATAATGCTCACTGCAGACCTTCCAAGTAAATTTCTAACAATGTATTCTTCAATTTTAATTCAACATTAAGGTGACCAATCTACAGCATCAGAATTCTTCTCCAAAAATAAAATATTGCAGGTATAAAATAGGAGACAAATAGCAAGAAAAATCGCAAGGACACCCTTACTGAAGAAAGTTCAATTACATCGCGAGTATGAACACGTCTGAACTATTGGTTATAGTTTTCAAGATGGTTGCCTAGCCTTGCATCAGTCCCACCTAACTTGCTGCCTTCTTACCACACAAAGTGCCAAATCAGCTATACACCGAACATGACCTATCTACATGAGTGCTTCCAATAGAACCCTCCATGATTTTCGAGGATTTCGTCAAATTTCAAGGGATTTTTTAATCATTTAACCTTACTTTTTGTGAGAGTTAGACCATTGTCTAAACTTAATGTAAAAAATTTCTGTAGCTTTAGCGATTTGATGAAATTTTTTTTATTGAAGTGATGACATAAAATTCCCTTTCACAGGTACATTATTCACACTATGGTTTTGATTCTTAGTTTAAAATGATCTACTAATTTTTCCTGATCTTTTGGTGTATAAACTGGCTTATTTACGTTTTTTTTATCCTAGTGTAATCCATAGCGTAAAATTTCTATTTCCTATAGCTCCCAAAATATTGATGCTATGGAGCTAAAATATGTTTTAAACATTTCAGAATATGATATAATATAATTTGAAGTTGTGTAGCTGCTGACTAATCTCGTTCCTATAGTTTCAACATTCCTTCAATATCTATTTCCAGATATTGCTATTCCCATCCGCCATTATTTCATTTTCCTGTTGTGGCCAAAGTACTGAATTGATGTTTACAAAAACCTGCTCACTATGCTCAGAAAAAAATTTACTTTGTTTTAAATACATCCCCCCTTCTGTATTTAGCTGAATTATGCTATGTGGAAACTAAAATTTTCCTCCCAAAATCATCATTTTCGTACGAAATCTTACCAAAATGTTACTTAACTTTTACCTATAGATTTGAAATTTTTACATAATGTACTTTAAAATTCAGTGCACCTTTTAAGCTATGAATCTTTAATGTAGCCTGAAAACTCGGAGCTCGAAAATTATTTAACTGTTTATCTCGACATTTACAACCATGCTTGAATTTCAAAATCAAGCATCTTCTCAGTACTATTTTATATCCGCAAAGTGTCATACCATGTTTTAATTCTTATGACTTATTGCACCCCTGAACATGAATGTAGTATTTTCTATTTGAAAAATAGGTGAATCTCTGTGTATGGCCAATGTTTACAAATCGTAGTGATCGAATCTGACTGTTTACTTCTACTTGTAACTTGAAAATTGCAAGAAAATGATTTCTAACCTGCTATACACTTGGATTAAAGGTCATTTATTAACAAAATTTAGGTTATATGTCCTGATGAGGTATTTTTGGGGAACATTCAGTGTGTGGAAGGAAGACACTATTATGGTATAAAGTAAGTGGGGGCAGTTCAAATAAAGAGTAACAATAGGGAAAAAGATGTTTATTATAAAACAGAAAGTAAGGAGGAGTATAGAACATGCATACTACAAAAGAGATTCAATAGAGATGTGAAGAGGTTGGTGGGAAGGGAACACAATATGTAGATTAAAGAAGCAGCAGAGTAATAGAGAATGCATGAAGTAACTAAAAAGGGATTAAAAATAAGATAGGGTAAAATAATCTTTCACTTAACATAGATGAAGGCAGGAGTCCGAGATGAACATGAAAAAAATGCAAAAGAACACAACAATTGTTTGCTTAATAACCTTAGTCAAGTAGGATGTGAGACATATCACAAGGGAAAAGACATGATTACATTACGACAGGCTACATGAATGAGAAAAAGGTGAAACAAGCAGGAGAATGGTGATTTAACTGATGGTGCAGGGAGAAAGTTGTCAAACGATAAATGAGGAACAAAATAATCTTTGCAATGATAAGTTCAGATAAAATTAAATTGGTTCTTAAAAAATCGATGATAGGGAATTAACAAAGGAAATTAATAGCAGCAAAGAGAACAGTTAAGAATAAATACTTGAAAAATCATCATGAATGAGAATGGAAGAAATTTCTGCAGCTATGTTCGAAAAATAAGGGAGAGGGGAGGTATTCAGATCATTGTGGATAATGATTGAGATGTAGTTAAGAGAATATGAAAATAGCTGAAATACTGAGCAACTAGTATGATGAGACTATTATAGATTATCAAACAGGGACAGATGGAGAATTAAGTGAGGAAAATTGTTCTGGTGTTAGTAATATGAGCATACTGCAAAATTAGATAGAGAATCACGGGGAATTATGAGATAGCTACATAGTTATAAAAAAAATTGTAAATCACCTGGTATAAATAGTTTTACCAAAGATGTTTTTAAGGTGGGTTGCAAAGAAATGGCACCATACTTGAAAGTATTATTTGGTTTAAGTATAGAAATTTAAGTGTAGGGACTTGTATTCCAAAGGACTGAAAATGTGTCATAGTAATGCCAATTCATAAGTATGGGGTCAAAAGTAAAACTGAATACTGAAGACCAGTTAGTCTGAATTCAGTAGTGGGAAAGATGATGGAGAGTTGTATAGCCTGGCTACATTAGGAAAATCTGTAAGGAAAAGAAGTATGTACAAGTTGAAGTTCCACAGATTTCCATCTTTTACCTATTTTGTTCAATACATACATGGTGGATATTCCTACTGTCTGCACAGTTTCTAACACCATGTATGCTGACAATTCTATGATCTTCACCTCACACTCTGACCTCAAAGTTGCAGCAATAAAAATTCTGCAGTCAATCAACATTCTCTCCATATTATCTTGGTGGTCCGGGTCAATTTATGAAAACCTAATGTTTCAGCCTATATACAGTGTGTTCTTTGGGATTGATTCCAGGATTGACAGCCCTCTGAAGAAGGTCACAAAATGATGGCCGAAACATTAGGTTTTCATAAATTGACGTGGTTCAACCCAACAACCAAGATAACATTAACAACAAATGCAGAAGCTTGTGCACCCAACATTCTCTCCATCTGCTTGAAGAAATGCTGCATCAATCGTGAAATGTAAATTTTCACCACTCAGCAAATTCTAAGAATCTGAACATCAACAATGAGGAAGTAAAATTGCATCCAATAGATAAAGCAATTATTTTAAGCCAAGATGTGTCTTGCTGGGTTGAGAAATTCTTAAGAGATAGGAAGCAAAGAGTCAAAGCATGTAATGCAAGAGTGCGACGGGGTAGTGTATTGGGACCATTACTGTTTATTATTCTAATGAATAATTCTATTGTTTATCTACAGTCAGAGGTTTAGGCCATTAGCAATTGACATAATTCTGTTAGAATTGTGAGCAAATGCAAAGGGATCTACAAAGGATATCTGAGTGGATAGACATGGAATGAAGATAAATGTCCAGAAGAGTCAATAGAATACAGATAGAATAATAAAGGTTTTGTATAATTATTTAGGGGAAGTGGAATTACTCATTGAAGTAAAAGACGTAAATACCTAGGAATATTAATTGACAGTAATCTAGACTGGGAAGAGCATATTCAGGAGGTTGTGGTAAAGCATTCGGAGTATTTCATCTGTTAGTGAAGGTAATGAGGGGATGTACCAGGGAAGTAGTAGAGATGGGTTAAAAATCTTTAGTCACGCCCTTGTTAGAGTATTGTAGGATGATATGGGACACAAATTATAAGTACCAAATACTAGTGTGGAGGGGATACAAAGGAAAGCAGATAGATTTGTCTGTGTAAGTTACCAAAGAATGCACCCAGTAAAAAAAAAAAAAAAAAGAATTTGGTTGGAACCTTTTGCAGGATACAAAGCGAGTCAAGAGAATTGTGGGCATATACAAAGCATATACTAGTGATAAGGCCTGGCTATATACTGATAGAAGATTTAGAAACAACAAGTGGAAGGGAAGAGAGGACCTTAGCAATTATTGTAATTATCAGTAGATTTCAGACATAATGGAGTAGGAAAGTTTTCATTTGTAGGTAGGGGAGTGAGGAACTGGAAAAAATTAACACCTGCTGCCGAATCTCTTCTCCTTGCAAGAAGTATTCAAGTGATGTCCATAAGGAAAGGTATGGTGACAAACTGGTGAAGTATTATACGAACTTGAAGTGGCTTATGGGGACCATTTCAGTAATCGCCACTGTACTGTTGGTAAGCTTCACTCCTCAAATAAATACTCAAAATCAGAGAGATAACTATTTTCTGAGCTTCCTATTCTATTACTATGTTATTGACTCTTGGGGTTTCTATAAGAACAAGGTGAAAATTTCTCAGAGATAACATTGAAATCAATGCTTTTTTGTGATGTTGATGCAGACGTATTGTGCATGTCTCAATGAAACATATAAATTGGAAAATTGCCATCATCACCATCTATCTGCAGGCCATTTTGGCCTATTTCAGCTCCAGTTCATAGTTTACAATTTTTAGAAGGATCCGTTCAGTACCCATTGTACTAATAATATGTTTGTACTAATTACTTCCATATTCCTAAATTAAAAAAAAAAAGAAAAAAAAAAAAAAAGAAAAAAAAACAGCAAAGTTTAGCCTGCTCCAAATCTTTAGATTTTCATCTCAGTTACTTCACTTCACCTTGTAAGAGTTTTTAAGTGTTTAAAGTCATGGACATAGATCACTGGCACCACCAGTACCTAATAAATTTCAGATAGATTTATTTTCTTACTATCATATCCAATGCTGCTAGATTCGTGACTTGTTGTTACAGCCCTTATGAAAACGTCACAGAATTGATACATAGATTGGGCTGGGATAGTTTGGAAGACAGACGACGTAGCTTGCGTTCGAATTTACTGGAGAATATGCGAAAAAATTTAAATTTCGAGTGCAATGAAATACTTCTTCCGCCATCCTATTTATGTCACAATGACCGGAGGGATAAGATTAGAGAAATAAGATGCCATACTGATACTTATATGTATTCCTTCTTTCCTCGCACTATTCGGGATTGGAATAGGCGGGTTTAGGATTGGTGCTTAGCACCCTCTGCCACCCACAATGTTTGTGATTTGCATAGTATGAATGTAGATGTAAATTCATTCCCAAATCTGCTAGAATTTAATTTATTTTCGCTACTTAGTACCTTTGATTTCATTGTTATATGCAGCTTTCATTGGCAACATTACAACATACTCAGCCCATCAGTCATCCGAAACCCACAAAACCCAACCACAATCCAGCCTTGGTCACACAATACTAGCCAGGCCTCGAATCCGTTAAGAGAATCCTCCAGCAGGGCTATGATTTCCTACAAAACCTTCCCTGAAATGAGATTCATTCTTCCTAAAAACCTCTCTGCCCCTCCTAGAACTTGTTTCATCAGACCTCCTAACCTCAGAAATCTTATAGTCCACAAACATAGTCTTCCTTGTCCCAACAGTCAGCCCCAAGGCTCTTTCCCATGCAATAGACCTCGCTGCAAGACGTCCGACATACACCATGCCTCCACCACTTTCACTAACCCTGTTACAGGGGAAAGTTTCCCTATCATAGGACATGCCACCTGTGAAACTTCTCATATAATTTACCAGTTAACATACAACCACTACCTTGCTTCATATATAGGTTTGACAACAAATCCACTTTCCATAAGAATAAATGGCCACCGATAGAGGGTGTTCACATGGAACCCAAAGCACCAAGTTGCTGCCCATGCCATCACCCATGACTCGAATAATTTCAGCTCCTGTTTCACGTTCCGTGGTATCAGAGTCCTTCCTAATAGCAGCAGCTCCTCAGAATTCAGAAGGTGGGAACTTGCTTACCAGTACAAACTGGGCACAAGGCAACCACCTCGTCTCAACTTCAGATAATACATTATCATTATTATTATTTTTACTTATGATTATCCTTTTTTTAATCCTCTCTTTGACTCCATCCCCACTACCTATATTGAACCACCACTAACCCAAGGTGATGTTTACTTCAAGAGTCTTTGGTTCAAATTTTTTTAAATTATTATTTTTTATAAAAATACATATTTTATTATATATGTATATATATTAATTTTCTCATATTTAGATTTAGTTATATTTTGCTCTTCCCACTGACCAGAGATCTGTTTGGATATTTATCTATGCTTGGGTATTAGCTCTGAATCACTGCCTCTACTTTTCCTCTGTTTGAATTTATCCCCACCATTTTCCTGGTGAACGGTCTTTCTGTGAGACAGTCTCCAACATCACTCAACCCCCCTAATGTTCTCCTGTTGACAAAGGGCTCATCCCAAAAATTTGTTTATCAGTTGTGTTTTTGTCTTTTCTGTGTGTTTGAGCCCCACATCCATCATTTAAAGGTAAGTGGTCAGGGGTGTAGCTACTATAGGGCTAGGTGGTGCAGTGCACTAGGGTCCAATGCTCTGGGGGCCCCTAAGCTAAAATAAAAAAGGTCGCCCATCTGGCCTGAGGGCCCAAATTAATTGGTGGCTCTTGGCGGCTTTGATTTCATGTTTACTAATATATATAAAGATTATTAACCTAATGTGTTTTGGAAACCTTTCTGTACCACTATATCCTAAAGTATATTCCTGTTCACTTTATCAAATGAGTTTATATTGTCAGTAATAGCTATACAGATTGGAAGGTTAAACTTTCACGTTTTTAAAAAGTTTCTGCAAGATAAGTGAAAAAAATTAGAACAATGTCTTCCTTTTCTAACCTTGTAGGACTTTATTTGTAAAGGTATCTGCTATGACTCTTATCCAGTTGCCTATCTAATATTTTTGCTTATATTAAGCAGATTTCCACAAGAATATCTGGGGTCATCTTTAAAAATGGATATGATCAGTGCTTCTCTCCTAATTTTGGGTGTACTGCCAGTTCTTCTATAGTAGTTAAATAATTTTAATATTTTTTCATGCAAGAATTATTTGGTCCATTCCAGGGCACCTTTTATTTTAATTTTTAAACTGCGAAGTGCCGTGTGAAATTCTACTTTGGATATTTGCTCAATATTAATACCATTATTGGCAAGCCATATTTTTGCCTTATTGTCTCTATGTTCACTGATCCTCACAATAATGTTCCCACTTCCTTTTATGGTCATCGGGTATATTATCACATTGTCCCATTCTGCTTTGTTGAAATCTTTTATTGCCTTATACATCTTATTTTATCTACTATGTACATTATGCTCAAGATCAGAAATGTATTTTTCCTGTTATTTTTTACTTAATTTCCTTATTTCCCCTTATTTCCTTTTTTTACTGCCCTCTTCTGTTAGGCTTATATCCTATTCAGTTGTTTCTGCATCTCATATTTGTTTATCAAGCTTCTTCTGGTTTGGGTGTCAAATGTTGTCTCCCGTAAGTAGAAGACAGAAATCTAGCACTTACCTGTGACTTAGTCCACTTGGAAGTGTGTTATGGTAACATAGTCTTCTTTAATAATAATAATAATAATAGTAATAATATATAGTAATAAATAATCCAATATAATAATTAGAACCTACAACAAAAATAATGATATTTAAAATCTCTAAAACAATTTTTTTTTCTCTTTGGATATTGGTTTAGTTTTGACAACATGTTAATTTGTTCAATTAATTCTGTTTTCAAATAGAAGTTTATATTTTAAAGTATGAATAGATTTCTTCTTTATTATGATCTTTGTAATATAGTTTTAACCTAAATAATTCATCAGGTTTCAAAACACTGTCTATTGAAAAATATATGACCTACAAAGACTATTTTGCTACATGGAAAAATACATAAAACCTCAAAGTTTCTGATACATTCTATAAATATTCAAAGTGTGCACCCTTGGTCACTTGGCACACTATGTGCAGTTGAGATTTTATTTTCAAAAAGTAATATTAGCAGAGGATGTAGTTAGTTTAGGAAAAGAGTGTAGGAAACACTGGGAAAGACCATAAAAAAATTGAAACCAATGTGCTGAACAACCTACAGAAATGGATGCTTAAATGGTGATGATAATGGAGGGGTTAGGTTGTAATACCTCAGGATTCTATATTGGGGCCACTAATGTTTCGATATATAGAAATGACCAACCCTGTTAACTATCCAAAATTTAAAATTTGTTCTTTTTGCAGATGGCACAAGTATAGGAAGTAAAAATACTCCAGATTTGTCTTCTGAACATAATACAAATTATCTTTTTGATTGTATCAATAATTTGTTCATAGCTAATGGCTTGTCTTTAAACTTTTATAAAACTCAAAATATGTTATTCAGTACATCATACAAATTAGCATCATACATAAACATAAAATTTGCAGACCAGCCCATTCAAGAAATAAAGAGTGCAAAACTTCTAGATTTCCATATTAATCATAATTTAAATTGGTGGATGCATGTTTGTCTTATTAAAGTGATTGGGTGGTGCCACATTTGCAATGATCTCAGTATGAAGATTCTAGTTTCTTTTTTTCTTTTTAATCCTTAATATCATATGCTATGATCTTCTGGAGCAATTCAACCCATACAGACAAAATATTCAGTGATAAGAATTGTATGAGAGATTGGCAGAAGTTCTTTATATAGAGATCTGTTCATGATGATAAGAATTTTAACTTGGAGGCTGAGTATATGTACTCATTAATATCTGTGGTAGTCAGCATCTATACTCTTTTTGAAACAAATAGTGAAATACACAAGAAGCAAAAAAGGTCTTTACAAGGATTACTAGTCATTGTCATGTGTTCTAAAATAGGTCACATATTCAGGGATCCATGTCTTCAGTAAGCTCCCAACAAATCTTAAATGTCTGGTAAGGGATAAGATTAAATTTGGTGAAAAATTAAAATAATATTTAACTGTCAGTAATTTCTGTAAATATATGATAGTTGATATAATCAATGTACATGATATTTTGTGGAATTACAACTTCTGTTTTATGCATCTATTTTCTTAAGTAATTCTTTTGCCGTGATTGGACTCCTTTCCTCATCACACACAGCCAGTCTCTTACACTAGATGCTGTATCTTTCTAATTACCTTCAAATGGATAATGGAAATAAAGAAACTGCCATGAGGCACTGACAATAAGATAGGATAGGAGAAAAAAATAGATACCGATTACTTACCACGGATGAAGGCAGGAGGGAGAAACAAATACGTAAAAACACAAAAGTATAAAAACAAATGCACAATATTTCGGCATGAGCCTTATTCATGTGAGAGGCCAGATGTCTTGCCTCTCACATGACTAAGGCTCATGTCGAATGAATTATTGTAGATTTGTGTTCATGTTTTTGTGTTTTTACGTGTTTGTCTCGCCCTCCTGCCTTCATCTGTGGTAAGTGACGGGTATCTATTTTTTTTCCGTTCCTATCTTATTTTTAATTACCTTCAAAGAAAAACTTGTTGATTCATAAGACATTTGTGATAATATAAATTCTCTTAAAAACACTTTTAACATTAGACCTGTTATAGTAACATAGTAATTTTATATTCACTAATTCTTGTTCTAGCTTGTTCCTATGTATTCATTTTTCAGGTGTGCATTTTTTTTATCTTCAATTGGTCAGAACTGCTTGTTACGAACAATTCAGAAAGATGTGAGATGTCTTTGTCAAGAGTCACAACTGATGCTCTACCAGACAAACTTCTGGTGAAGATCCTGTCATATTTAACAGTATCAGAACTCACTGTAGTGACACAGAATGTTTGCAGCCGTTGGGAAAGGCTGTCACATACTCCTCAGCTGTGGTTTAACAAAGAGTTCTGCATCACGTGAGAGATATTTCTTTGCCAGTTGTCTGATTATTGTAGCAGCTCTTGTAGAGTGTTTATTTAAATTATGAAGCTGAAAAACTTGAATTATCAGTTCAGCCAACATAACCTTATCAATTTTTTCCTTTTTCTTGTACAATTGCATCATTTGTCATTTTTAGCAGTAATAATCTGATAATATTTGAAATTGTGTTGAACTTATGAAATAAGTTGGTTTTATGTTCATGAGATGTCTGTCATGGGTGGACATACTATTTAAAATAAGCCTGAGCTATAAACCAGTCAGAATGATAATACACAAATCTAATAAAAATGAGGATTTTTCGATGAAGATATATCTAGAGCCACACTTTTCTCCAGCCCCACTGATTCTATCGCCAGATGAATTTTGGCATGTCCCAGGGAGGTGAATTACATTCACTTTGATTCTATATGAGAATAGTCTCGGGGATGTAGAATAGTAGGCCCACATTCACGTATTAATGATATCAATTATATTACCAGCAATTGATAATAAGTGAACTACTTAACAACCCATTAGTACAATCAATATCCACTGTAATCTACAAATACAATCCCAAGTTAATTACTACATATGTGGAACAGTGTATACACTTGTTACCAGCATCTAATAACCAGTTATTTTCTTACCAACCAGTTACCATATTAAGTTTCCAGTGTAATCTACAACTACATATTATATCATGTTAGTTATTATTTATGTGGAACAGTACACATGCTATTAACAATATCAATTATATTACCAAAAACTGATATTAACTGTGGTCTTCCTACTGCCAGGGCTGAGAATGATAATTTGGAGACTGCATCCATCAATTGCATTCTTTGGAGCCGATAAGGGCTGATCGAGGGATAACTACTTTGCAGACAGAAATATCTCACTGTAACTTTTCTTCTAGAGAGATTTTTCCATATATGATCTAAATTCATTTAGTTTTCTGTTTAATTCTTCTACCTTTAGGTGTTACTATCAGATTTGCCCATATACACCCTAAACACTGAGAGATGATTCTTAATATGTATTCATTGAGGATTTTCATTTCTGGTATATGGTCCAACCACTTTAATCTGCATCTTTCTTAGTGCTATTGTGTTATGAGTGTTAAGATAAAGACAGAAGAAATTACTACATTTTACTTATCCATTATTGCAGTTATTCTCTTACGGACGCTGAGGCGAAAACCATTCTGCAGCAGGCACATTAACTGCGCAGTCTTGTAATGGAGCGTGATGTCAACATATCAGTGATCGCTGCCCTGTGCCAAAGTTGCGATCAAATCACGAAACTCAAAATTGCACCTTCGCAGCAATTGAACCACACTGTAAGTTAATGAAGCATGTTGGTAATACAACAAAATCTTCTTTCTTCCTCTTATATCCTCCAGTAGTTTCATCCTCTCATCAACCCTTTCCAGCTCTTCTACATTACCAACTTTTTTCCATCCAGCTTATCCTCTCCATTACCCTATTCATCGACATCTCAAACACTTCTATCCTTTTTTCATCCTCTTGTTTCAGTGTCCATGTCTCTGCTCCATAAAGGGCCACACTCTATACAAAACCCTCGCTAAAACATTTTTCCTCCATAACTTGTCTATTTTTCCAATTAATAATCTCCTTTTCCTGCTGAACACTTCCTTTGCTGCAGCAATACAAGTTTTCATCTCTTGGTAGAATTTCAAGTCCTCTGTGATTGCACTTTCAAGATATTTGAATGCTCTTATTTGGCCGATATAAGCTTGTCCTTTCATAATATTATGGTACCAGTTTCCTTCCTTTAACAATTAACATACTCATTGTCTTTGCTGTATTCTGATTCCATACTTCTCAAAAGCTTCCTTTAGATGTTTTAACATTTTGTTTAGAGTTTATTCACTTTCTGCTAATAAAATCATATCACAATCAAATCTAATACTTTCCATTCTCTTTCTGCCAATATATACTCGTCTTTTTCAATCTAAACATTTTCCAATAATCACTTCCATGTATAAGTTGAACAATAAGGGGCAAAGACAACAACCTTGTCTAATGCCCCTTCCAGCACTGCTTTCTTCTGACATTACATTTCCAATCTTTATTTCCATGTAAATATAGGTTCTGTACTAGGCTTCTACCCTTCCAATCTACTTCTTCCCTTTTAAATACATCCATCATATTTTTCCATTTCACCCTGCCACAACTTCCTCAAGTTAATAAAGATGACACTAATTTCTCTTTGTTTGTCAATATATCTTTCCCCTCTGATTCTTAATAAGCCAATAGCATCTCTTGTTCATTTTCCAAATCCAAACTGTTCCTCTCAAATAAATCTATCTAAAATACCCTACATCCATAAATTCAGCACTGTCAACAGTATTTTAGCTGCATACAAAATTAGACTGATCGTCCTAAACTCTTCACATTTATTTTTATTACATTTTTTCTGAATTGTGTCACAAAACAAATATAGGGTTAAATACTTTATTTTAATACTGAATAGATTGCAGGTTCTTCTCTACTGCTAAGGAATACTACTGACTGTCAGAAGTTCACTCCTGGTTTTTTTTAAAACTCAGGATGTACAAGAGAAGTAAAGGAATTGGGTTACAAATCTTTAATTTAATTTAATTGCAATGGAGCACAGGCTCCGGTGGCAATTTCCCTACACACCCATCTTCCCCCTATCCTGCACCTACCTACATTTGCCCTCTACAAATTTTATCTTTAAATTCTTTCAAAGTTTTCGGTAAATTATTCATCATTTCTCTTGGTAACTCATTCCAATCCCTGACACCCTTACCTAAAAAAGAGAATCTTCCTACACCCTTGTGCCTGAAATCGAGTGCCAGCTTGTGGTCATGGTCATCTTTTCCCTTCCATGTACTACTTTTCATTCCTATTGCAATATCTTTCCATGCCTCATCGCCAGTATATGCCCTGTACACTCCCATGACCCTCCTCATTCTCCTCCTGTCTTGCAATGAATCCCATTCCAGCTCATTTATCATATCCGTCACTGATTGCATTCTGCGATAATTTCCAGAAACAAAACTAGCAGCCCTTTTTTGCACCCTCTCCAACTCCCGTATTTGATACATAAAATGAGGGTCCCATACTACACTACCATATTCGAGCAATGGTCTGACCAAAGTTTTGTAACCCAATTCCTTGACTTCTCTCGTACATCCCCTCATCACTCTCTCCAACAAGTGCAGAACTTTGAAACCTGTTCCTACCACCTGTCCTATGTGTCCTGCCCAGTTAAGTTTGTTATCAAAAGTAATTCCAAGATATTTACATTTCAAGTCTTCAGCAAGCAATTCTTTCCCCACCTTATATTCATAATTAACCTTTTGTTTTTTATGTGTGTATCTAATAAGCTGACTCTTCTTTGCATTTATCTTTATTCCATGTTTACCAACCCAATTAGATATCCTGTCCAGATCACCCTGCAACTGTTTACAATCCTCTATCGTTTTGATTCTTTTATACAGCATTATGTCATCTGCAAACAATCAAATTTTAGATAGTAAACAATCAACACAATTATTCATTAGAATAATGAATAGCAATGGTCCCAATACGCTACCCTGTGGCACACCAATTTTTACTTCCACTTCGTTTGATACTACATTTCCAACCCTAACTTTCTGTTTTCTACTTTTAAAAATTCTTCTACCCAGCAAATGACTTTGTTATCCACTCCAATGGTTTTTACCTTATTTACTACCATTTTATGGCTTACTCTGTCAAACGGCTTAGACAGATCTAGTGCTACACTATCAATTTGGCATCCCTTGTCCATTTCATCTGAAATATCTTGCATATATCCCACCAACTGAGATTCGCATGAATATCCTTGCCTGAAACCATGTTGCCTGCTTGAAAACCACTTACGTTCCTCACATATATTTTTGATGTGGTTGTATATCAATCTTTCCATTAATTTACCTACCACTGATGTCAAGCTGATTGGCCTGTAATTTTCAACTCTATTTCTCACCCCTCCCTTATGTACTGGTACTACTATTGCACTTTTCCAGTCCTGTGGTAAGCAGCAAGTGTCTAGACTCAATTTAAATAACATTTCAAGATAAGGTACAATGTCACATCCGGCTATCTTTAAGATATCTGTAGTAATATTATCTTCACCAGCCCCTTTATTTTTTTTCAGCTTTCTTATTTCTTTCATGATTTCCTCAGGATGGATATCAAATTTTTTACTATCGTCATTTATAATTGTGTTGTTAAGCTCGTTCTCCGAATTAAACCCTCCTGTTTCTGATTCATTGTCCCTAATGCTTTCACTGAACCAGCTACTTAAAATCTCTGCCTTTTTCAAATCGTCAGTAACTTCTTCTCCATCCTTATCTATAAGTGTCTCTACACCCTCCCTTCTCCTCAGTTTCCTGATATAGCCATAGAAATTTCTAGATGCATCAGTCAATGGTCCTCCTGCACTGACAATACTCTTCATAAACCCATCTTTAGCCATTTTCTTTCCTGTTATCAAGTCCTTGTTTAGTTGTTTTAAATATTCCCTACTACCCTGCTGTCTCTTAACTCTATTGTGTTCTTTTCTTACCAACCTCTTGAACCTCCTCACTTCCCTATTATAGTACATAGGTTCTCTACTTCTCTTTATTTTCTATTTTGGAATAAATTTTTCTTCCCCATTTCTTATTATCTCCTTCAACTCTTCCCACCTTGACTGTACTGTATCTGAGCCTTCCTTCCATTTGCTGAATTGTTCTCTGAAATATCTCTTCAAATTTGAAACCTGTACCTTTTTATAATTGTACCTATTTCCCCCTTCAATTTTGGCTGCTGGTTTACTGAATCCTCTAATATCCATCAGAACTGCTTCATGATCACTTATTCCTTCAGTTACTTGATACCTCAAAAGGTTTTCATCGGGCTTAATTAGAAATATATTCAAAATATTTTGTCCCCTTGTGTTTTGCTCAACCACTTGTTGAAATCCACCTTCCCTTATTAAGATATTTGCAAATCTTTGTTCCCTTGTGTTATTTATCTTATTCCCTTCCCAGTTTACACCTGGTAAATTTAAATCCCCGCCGATGATGATCATTCTATTCTCACCTCTGAAATCTGAGTATGAATTTAATTTCTCCCCAAGAGCCTCATCCTCTTCTGTAATTCTTCCGCTGCGGTAAACAGCCAACACTCTGATTTTTTCTTTTTTATTACCCCAGAAATCTACCCCAAGTAACTCATGGTCTTGATCTATGAACGCCAGTGAACTGTGTAGTTTTTGCTAACTAGTATGAAGACTCCTCCACCAATTGCTCCTCTATCTCTGCGGTACACTCTGTAACCATCAGGAAAAACCTCACTGTCTAGTACTTCTTCTTTTAACCAACTCTCTACCCCAATTATTACTTGTGGTTCATGCATCTCTATTAAGTTTGCAAATTCGATTACTTTGTTCATTATACTTCTACAATTTACCATTAACACCCTTACTACTGGCTTTACATTTTCAGAATTTATCTCCTCTTTCCCACTTTTACCGCAGTCAGTTATTGTTTCAGCCATTTCATCTATTTCTTTAATATATGTGACTTTCCCCATCGCGAATCTGCAATCAGTATCACTTTGATAATCTATTTCTGTCCCTTCACCAGCAGCCCCTAACCTAAAAAAGGCACAGTCCTGACCCCATCATCACTGGAAACGGGCTCTCTCACTGCTTTAGCTAACAACTCAGAAAGTACTCCCTTCCCCCTTCTATTTAGGTGTAGGCCATGCCTAGTGAAACCCCACCTACCAATGGTGTTCACAGGCACAACCCCCAACACAGAACTAATGCCCTTCCCAAGTAGCACTTCCGTTTCCACACTAACCCGCCTCACAGCATAGTTCAATTGTGGCCAGTCATGGCGACTTAGGACCTGTATGAGCTCCTCCCTGGTATGCTGTGCCTCCTTCACCACCTTCCTCAGGCCACTCTCTATACTATAACTCAAGTTTCTATCAATACTATTTCCCGCACCTCCCACTATCACTACTCTATCATCCTTAGTGAAACTCCTACAAAGGGAACCTATATCCTCTATTACCTGGCCTAATGTTGCACTAGGTTTAAAAAAACTTGTGACCTGATATCCTGTACCTAACTGATCCTGCAGAAGAGGGCCTACACCTCTCCCATGGCTACTACCTAGCAGCAGAACCCTTTTTTTCCTATTCTTGCCCTGCACGCCCTTATTCCTAAAGGTCTGCTGCATCTTACCTACTCCTACTCCTACATCTACATGAGGCTCTTCTCCTTCTGACTCTGGCAACAGGTCAAACCTATTTTTTCCCACAATTACTGAAGTGTCTGGCTTGTTCATCCTGTTAGCCATGATTCTCCTACAACCTGTTACCAGCTCCAACCCATCCTTATCAACTTCCTCCAACCCACTATCTCTACTTTCTGCCTCTACAGCTTGAGCCTCGACAAATTCAGCCCCCACAGGCTGTCAACTAACAGCAGGAAGACTACAGCTAGACTCCCTCTTCATAATTCCAATACATTCCGGAAAAAATGTAAGGACAAAGTCATATTCTGTGAAACAAACTCCATCTACCTTGAATCCTAGGAACTATACCTAGAGACAAACCAGGAACATTTTTTTGGAAGTAGACGAAAACTCTAGACATTAACCATACATTTAATATACACACAGATTGATCAAACATCCCAGGTAGAAACAGGGTAGGATGAACCTACTTCTGCTCCAACACAGGATTTTCTGTTCAGTATTATCTCCTAGAAGTAACATCAATTTTCTCAGTTTAGGCGAGAAATGTTCTGGAAGCATTAGTGTGGTCAAGATAAAAGTCATGATTCTGACATTCTCTCAGTGTATTTAAGAGTCTTGAAAACACAATTCGGAACAAACGCTTGTATGTTTTAATGATACAAATTGCAAAACACTTAAAGTAATGGTACTAAGTAAAAAGGAAATGGTAATCAAAATAAATAACAGAGTATAGGGAAAATAGCCCATCACTCACCAAAGCTAAAGGCTGTAATCAGTGAAAACATAGACGAACAAAAAATTATAAAATATTTTGGTTTAAAATCTTATTCATGTGACAGGGAATGAGCCATGACTGTCATGATGTAAAATTTGGTGTGTGCACACCTTCCGAACCAAATGGCTCATTTCCTACATGAATAAGGTTTTAAACTGAAATATTGTATATTTTTTGTTCATCTCATGTGTTTTTCACTCTTTGAAGCCTTTAACTTTGTTAAACAATGGGTTATTTTCCCTACCTTTTTTTTTTTTTTTTTTTTTTTTTTTTTTTTTTTTTTTTTTTTTTTTTTTTTTAAAAATATTTAAAGTATAATAGGAAAATTGCATATTCTGCTACGGGTTTCATCCCACACAGGAATAATGAACAATGAACACATTACCAGGCTGGCTAAACAAACTATACACATGGGACACTAAGATGATAAGAAACTTCTGGTCACAGATATTATTTCCAGCATCAAATGAAGGGGCAATTGAAATATGGCAAGAAGAGTGTAAGACCTCAAAAACCATTAAAGGCTCACATTAGAAAAGTATCTAATCAAATAATACAAAAAAACAAGGTTTTACATGTGGAATATAAAAAAAACGCCTTATTGCCACTATTTTCAGAGCAGGAACTTCTCAATCAATCTTCATTTGATCAGGATTCAAGATTCTCCACTTTGTGATTGTCAAGCCCACGGTATCAGAGATATAATATTCTCATGCAAAAAACTTCAAACAGCAACAGGATAAAATGATGATGAGAACTTACCAGAATGGAAATCTCCCTATCCTCAAACTTTGGCTTGCTCCTGGCCAGCGGTAGTGGAGGAGTAAATGGCTGTCCCATTGAATATTTAAAAAAATGAGGCTATTATCTACTTAATTGTTTTGCATAACATTATTTATGAACTAAGTAATCTGAATTATTGTATATCCAGAAGACTGAATATACGATAAATTTTATTGTATGAATTATGTTTGCTGAAGCAGCAGTATACTCAGAAGATTTTACTTGTGTGAATTATGTAAATGGTGTACCTAGAAGATTGTAACTATGTTACATGTGCTGTAACGAATATATATCATACTTAAAATGGCTCTGTGGTGTCTAAAACAATTAAAAAACACATTTTATAAGGTTCACTTGCTTTGTGATACCTAAGCTTTGTGAGTTTTTGTTTAAAACTACTATCAAAGTATCTCATTTGTTGAAACCAATCTTCTTTAGTTGTTATTATAAATGGCAAAAATTATTTTTACCATATATTTTCTGAAAAATAATTAGATATCCGTTATAAATAAAAACTTAACTAGATTAATGGAAGAAATATCTTTCGTAAATTTTATACAAAGAACTATCCATTTCTTCAGTGGCTGCAAATGTTGGTGATGAGCTGTCCAAACATCAGGTCTTTAACTGTACCACAGCACTTAATTGGTACTCTGCAAAAAGCATGTACTTTGCTGAACTGCATCGACTGCAGATACTGAATGTTACAAATTCTTCACCGAAAAACAGACATATTCATTTGTCACTATTGGCAGATGGATGTCCTGAGCTCACTGTGCTGAATGTGTCCAAAGATGTCATTAATATTTACTCCGCAGATCTAAAATATTTCATTCGTGTTAGGAGCAAGACACTTAACTATGTTGCATTGCCATGGATCACGTACAACAAAAGGTAATCATCAATTTTGACACAACATTTTGTGTTCTTAAGTAGTGAAAATTCTACTAAGTATCAAATTGACAAAAGATATTATTGCGTTTGCAATCTGATTGTACTTTATAAATTCCTTCACCCCAAAAATTATGTAATTTTGAGAAAAAGTAAGGAAAGTTTGTTGCACATAGGGTCCTAATTGCTTTAATAAAAATGGAGTGAAAAAACATTTTATTAATCACAAGTGCTGAAAAATCAGAGCATAAATGTATATGTAAGGAAAGAGAGAGTAACCATTGCTTAATACAGACGATAACAGGATGGCATTGAAACAGTAAAAAAAAATTATTCATTTAGAAACTTTCTGGGTTAAAACCTTCTTCAATCATAGAAATATATAAATACTAGGACAGGCGAATAAATCACAAGATGGCATCAACATATGAAAAAGATACAAACATATTCAAAACATTGTAATTATAGATTATACATCCTTCTTAGCAGTAGAACACAGCACTCACAAAGTGTGTATCAAGTGCCAATTGTTTTGGTTGAGCAGATGGGAATGGTGAGGGCTGGTTTAAAATGCTGAAAACACTTCAGGTGAGACTAAAAAGATGAAGAGAATTTACTTGAATCTTATGAAATTAATAAAGAATGAGAAAAGTTATCATGGAAATAGAGTTGATTAGAATATATATAAAATAAACAGAAACACAGAAGAATGTTAAAGTATAGAGCTACACCTTTGGTTTGAGCCTAAAAGGCGAAAACAGTAAAATAGTTCACTAGATTTCAATAATTTCAAATCCTGCTATCAGAGTCCTTTCCAATTGCTAAACTCAGAAGGTGGGACCTGTTATAAACAGGGCATCAGGCAACCCCATGTTTTACAATTAAGATAATACCCAGTGATCCCTTTAATTTTTCTTCCTTTCACTAAGCATGCATTCAATTTCCATCTCCTTCTTATTTTATTTTTTCATCATCATTACCAACCTTGAACCATAACATGATGTTCTTTATATTTTTCTTTATTTTAATATTGTTTATATTTTGATATATATTTGCTAATCATCTCATTTTTTACCTGCGATAATGTTTTTAATTGCTCTTTAATTTTGCAAAATTCAGGTATATTCTCTTCAACTTGTAAGCATATTGCAAAAATTCACAGAAAAAGGCTGATTTCATTTTATTTTTACCACTGGTTGATCCAAATTTACAGAAATTTATCCACAAGTAATAATGACCGTTAAGTTGGAGATTTCTCAGAATCATCTAATGAAGATAACTAGTGTTTTTCATAAAACATACCAAACTGTTGTTAGGAATGTAACAGAAATAAGTAGAACATATTCCATTTTGCCATATTCTGACTTATTAATACAACTTATATTACTGCATGTGTTATAAAAAAAAATACTGAAATGATAATAAAGCATTAACTTAAAAGGTTTAAACTGCACACATTAATTATTAATAAACATAAACATACCCATTCAAAACAATAACTTACCATTATGTCTTAAGCCTGAAGTCCATCTAACTTGTAAGAACCGAGCTTATGCTTGGGGTGGAGCATAAACACGTTGTCTTAACTATAACCGTGTGTAGCCTTGGTTGTAACAGTTTTGACTTAGTTAAGATGATACGATCGCCACATAGGTTTTTAACCAGAAAACTATGAAAAGGTAAAGTTCAATAATGATAAATAGTTCATTGCCATTTAAATAAGTATATTCTTCCAAAAGATCACAAAGCCAACAACTGTACAGGCAATCAGATGAATTTTCCAAAGAAATGTATTACAAGTTCGATTAACCAGTCGAGCCAGACCACACCCCAATAGTTCAAACTTCTAGTTGTAGTAATTTGACAAAAGAGAATCACACGCTCCCATTGTTCAACAGTTTAGTAAAATCAAACAATCCCGAGGCCTCACTTGGAGAAATACTATTTTAATTCAACATAATAGTTGACTTGAATAAAAGAAGTGGCATTATTCCAAAATAAAACTTTCACTGATGTGCTAGATAGAAAACTTTCCTGCCTACTGAGCTACATGCTATCGCGTTCGCGGTTCCTGGCAGACTGAGCGGCGAACAACTGCACGCACGGTCCTATATTCATATAGCACTTCCTGCTTCTCGAATATTCCTAGCGACTGCTTTCTCACGCGAACCGTGAGAATGTATCTACTTCCTCGTTCCCAGGGGTGGCTGATCAGATATGAAATCACACATTAAATTTAGTTATCATGAAAAATATCCTAACTTTAATACTTTAGCTGAAAATAAATAATTTAAGTATGAACTTTCACAATCCCACTCCAGGCGAATGCCGAAAAATGTTGAAATTAAAAAATATTGAAAAATACTATCTTGAAAACTGTAAAACTGCCTTCTATCTTGAATTAACATAAAAACTAACTGTAAAAATGAAATGCAATAATATTCTATCCACTCTAACTCGTGGTTCTGAGAACAAAATTTTGCTACGCAGTTACAAAATTTAACAGATAGGTTACAAACTCGCATGAAAAATTGCAAATTTGTACATAATTGTTTGTGCCAAATAACTACAGAGATATTTACATATACATATAATGGAGACAAAACACTAGAATTTTTGGGTTTGGATTGTACTCCAGCATAATATATCTGTTGCTTAGATTTTAGGTTTGTACCTTATAAAATCATTTAATTTTTTTATTTTTTAGTACTTTTTGTTTGTATAACACTAGTTTGTTGTAAACAATGGTTTCTTTTTTACATTTATTTAAATTTGATAATTGGAAGCTTTTGCTTCTGTAAAATCATTATAAAATTTAATTTTAATTCAGTGGAAATTAATATGAGAGCATTGCAATAGTTTATTACAAAACTTTTCATTAGAATTAAGTAAATTAGAGTTGACCATATGTGCAATAAACTCAGATATTAACACCAAAGTAAGACAAACAGCTCAAAACTCATTTTTGTTCTAAAATCTTGATCAATAACAGAGTTAGATAATTAATGTGTTTTTATTATGTATTCAATAACCATTTTAATTTGATGTTAAAGTGATTTAATAAGGTATGCAACTAATCTACATAAGTTTTAAGCTTAAAGCTCATGTTTAACACGACAAGGTTTATGTTGTTACAGAGGACAATTAAGGTAAACAAGAGAAATAGTATGGAGTTTCAGAAAACCAAACTGAGGCAAGTGTATTATAAGGTATTATTATTATTAATCTAATTGTGATGGAACTAACACTCCAGTGGCAATTTCCCTGGTCATCTAATTACCCCTTTTTATATATTATTTTTTACAGATAGATACATAAAGACCACACAAAACTTAGTCATTTTCTGTTAGATTTCTTTTGCCGTTCCAGTATTCTCACGTCAATTTACTGAAGGCAAGTTTTCTCTATTCTGTTCAAGTTGCACCAATCTTCTTGGCTCTGGTTTCTAGCGTGACTAGTCAGTTGTATATTTTTTGTCTGAAGATTTTGCAATCTAGGATTTCTGGCCTCTTGATATTTGCTTTTTCCAGGTCTTGTCTTACTTGATCAAACCAGCTGTTAGGCATTTTTAATGGTTGCATGAGGTCGATTAACTGCTTATTTAATCTGTGATCTGGCATCCTGTAGATGTGGCTGCAGAATTTTAGTCTGTATTTTCTGATGTTGTTGGCTATATTTGAGTGGGACTCTACTGTTTTGTTTGACTTTAACCATCTTCTTTTTTAGTTGGTCCAATAATTAATTTTCTGATGATTCTTTGTTCTTATTTTTGGGTGTTCTTGATGTCCCTCTTATAGTTTAGTGTGAGTGTTTCTGTGGCATAGAGAGCATTGAGTTTAATAACTGTATTGTAGTGTCTAATTTTTATTGATTTCCCGTGTTCTTTTTGTTGTAGACGTTGCAGGTCTGTCCAAAAGCCTTTTTCCTTTTGTTGAGTCTGTTTTGTTGTGCCTTGTTTTCAAGACCTGTTGAACTGATAATTTTGACTAAGTATTTAAACACAGTGACTCTCTTGATTTTCCCATATTCTGTGCCCAGTGTTTTATGTTCAGTATGTGAACAAAAAAAAAAAAAAAAAAAAAAAAAAAGTTTTCTCAAAGGAGATTTTTAGTCCAATTTTTTTCTGCTAATTCTTTGAGGATTCTATTTGTTTGATGGCTTGTTGTTCACTTTCTGACAGAATATCCAGATCATCTGCAAAGGCTAAGAATGAGATATTTAGTTGGTTTCTGTCTATTTTTACTGAGGTTTTCGTTTTCTCCCATTCTCTAATGACTTTGTCCAGGGCTACGTTAAATAAGAATGGTGAGAGACTGTCACCCTGTCTAATGCCAGTTTTTTACTCATATTCTCTGGAGAGTTCTCCCATGAATTTTACTTTATTTGTGGTGAGTGTCTGATTGATTAATTCTCTTGATTTACTGTATAGCCCATATTCCCTTAGGAAGTTCAGTAGGCTTTTGCTGTTGATAGAGTCATACGCCTTCTTGAAGTCTACAAAGGTGCATATGGTTTTCTTGTGCCTCACTGATCTGTATTTTAGGATGGTTTTTAGGTTAAATATTTTCTCTGCGCAGGATCTGTTGGGTCTGAAGTCTGCTTGGTATTCACAAATTTTGTGTCCTATTTGTTCTTGTTCTCCTTTGCAGAGACAAGCAGAGAGAATTTTGTAGGGGACTGATAGTAGAGATATTCCTCTGTAGTTGTTCACATTGGTACGATCACCTTTTTTGTGAAGGGAAAGTATATATAGATTTATACATAAAAAAAGAGAATTCAGCAGATCATTTTAAGACTGATTTCAGATCGATAGATTAAAAACTCTGAGCATGAGAGAAATTTCAAAATTACAAAAATAATTTTTTCCTGCCAAATTATTAGAGACACAAGTTTTTTTACTAGGATTGATTTTGACACTTAGACTTTGAACTACACACTATAAAATTTTCGAGTCAATTGGGAGAAAAATTGTTCCGGTAAAGTTTTGGATAATTCAGAAGTTCCAATATTTTTGCACAAGCCTTATCCACAGCTATAAAAGACCACCCCAGAGTGGGGTCAGTCAGTTGCAAGCGATTGAAGCAGAAGCCACAGAAGGATGGCCAGTGTTTTGGCACATGTTGGTAGGGGCAGGCGACAAAGCTGTACAGGAAGTGATCACGTTTAGGCAGACATCTTGGAAATTTAGAAAAAGCTTGTGCTATACTCGCATCTCATCCATGCAGCTGATTTCAGTTAAGGGCCTTTGAGGTTGACCATGCTTGATTCAAACCTACATCATTGTTTTGGAAAGAAATACTGATTCCTGTAGATTGTTAAACAGACATAGTAAAAATTGTTGAAGAATACAATGATGTTGAATTTAGACTACAATGACTTTATTTTGAACCATACCTTTTCTAATTGAGGTCATCCAATTTGATTGTGACCGGGATATCAAACTAACAATCTATTCTCCATAGGCTATACCAACAGTCAGAGTGTCATGACAAGCTGTTACATACAAGCACCAAGTAGCACTTGGTCGTGACATTATGATAATATTCTTCCACTCTCTGCTGCCCTTATTCAGAAAATCATTCACTAGCAGTGCTGAGAAATTTTTGTGTGTCCCTCTTAGAGCTCAAATTCCACACCCGGTGACTTATATCTTTCCCTACAACTCAACAAGTGTTTAACTCATCAACAGTTCGATTACCATAAGGAACTGAATCAGTAGTCTTGAAAAAGCTGATATTGCAAGTAACAGATTTTTATAAATAAGAATTGCTTGGGAATCAATGGTCAAATTATAAAAAAATAAAAAATGAAGCACATATGTATCAAATTTAGATCACTAATAAGTTTTGTTTGCTTTTCTTTTTCTATTGACCATTACTTTTGATATACATTTGGTATTACTATTTTAATATTACTTATACTTTTTCTTCTCCTTTCTACTTTTAATATGCGAAAATAATTGCTAGTTTATTCCTACTGACCAAGTTTAATATTCCCTCTCAACTTGTAAATGAGGGTGATCAAAAAAACAATTTGAATATAAAGATTGTTAAATGTTTTTATAAAGTTTATATTTGTTTATAGAATGTGCTGATTACTAAGATTTTATGTATCTTAGTTTAAATATAACATTCCAGTTTCTAGCTGACAACTTTTCAGGATCATGGTTCACTTATTTCTCTCTTTTTATTCACCCAGCCCTCTTTTGTTTCTACCTGCTTAATATATGTGGTATTACAGCCATGTAAACATGTTCCTTACTTGTTAAACACCTTGTAGGAAACATTTACTTCCTTATAACATGTGATATATTGAACTGCTGTAACATTCTGTGCTTTTAAAAACTAAACTTGATTATGTGACCTATATTTTCTAGATTAATAAAGACAATTATTGTTTGAAATGTATCAGATTGGCATAGACCAATAAATTTTTACTTTATCAATGTCTAACTCATTGATGATTTGTGCTGGTCCACAGGTGTGTAGTTCCACTCCTGAAAGATTGTACTTCACTGAGATATTTAGAACTGAATAACTACAATTACTCTATAGCAAATCGAATTGTCATACCAGAGGCCTTTGATACACTAGGTCACCTGTTGAACCTCCGATCACTGATAGTAAAGTATTGTATAGGTCAAGCTGTTGAACCTGTTTTCAGGTAAGCACCTTAAAATTTTCAGTGTTCACAAAAGCTTAATTCAACAAAGCCACCTCAAATGAGTTGATGCCACTAAAAAAATATTTTGCTTTTCTGTGTATCCCATTCCTCCCCCCCCCCCCTTTTTTTCCACACACACACCACCCAGTCCCAATGTGAGGCAAAACTGTCCCAATGTGTCACAAGAAATGGTTTCCCATATTTAAATTGTATTAGCTAAGGAAAAATAACACTATGCTTAACTTCTTCTTCTTTCAGATATTTCACTGATATTTTTGACATGGTTTGTCTTGTAGGTCTGGTGGCCTTCTTCACCTGCAGATGCTGGAAATGAGTGATAATAGTATGACAGATAGTGTAGTGGTGTCCATCTGTGTTGGCTGCCCTGAATTAAAAGAGTTGTGTCTGAGATACTGTTATGGCATCACTGATGAAGCTCTCGCCCAATTACACTGTCTCAGAAAGCTTGAGATGTACGTTGGTTTTTTACTTAATCTGTTTTTTGTGATATCTTAGAATCTATTGAACAACTATTATTTTTTGCATAACACAGCTTTCTTATTGAAGATTTGATTGTGGTGAGGAAAAGAGTATTATCATTTGAGTGAAAATCAATATACCTGTAATAGTTTATTTATAATTATTTCATTTGTTAATTGCAGAATTTTTCGATGGGTAGTTGTAGTTATGTGAGAGAAACTCTTCTAGGATTGCAACAAATTAGTCTTGATATTGCTAGGTGGATGCTACTTTTAAACATTTTACTTCCATAACTTCCTTCTCTGCTTCCATTTACAGTGCTTTTTGTTTTCTCTGAGATTTTTACATCTGTTTTTCTGTCGGTGTTCATTTAAAATATATTGTCTGAATTAATATTATCTGGGTTTGAGCTGTCAACAGCTGAAACAAACGTGAATACTAGTGATGTGCCGGATATCCGTATCCATGGATATCCGAGGGGGAAAAAGATCTGTATCCGTATCCATTACTTTTTTTAGCGGATCTTTAACTGGTCTTTTGTAAAGAATTTCATCAAGCACGTATATAAAATTTTAAACATAGCTAGTAATGAAATACTATTAACTTCAATTCCAATTAGGCCTACTTTGTGTTTATTAAAATCTCATATCTGACACATTTATATTGCAAAAATTAATTACTTAAACATTTCACTAGGTTATCAAAGGTAACTGGTAACTTACCACTGTAGTAAGTTTTAAGGTATTATTTTAACTTGTAAGGATCTTGGAATTTTGGCAAATTCTAGTTTGCTTAGGCGGGACTTAGAAATTTCGAGAAGTACAGTTTTCAACTTTAAGTAATTTCCCTGTAATCTTGCCCACAGTAACAATTCGTTATAATAATCATTTTAATGTGTAATTATCATATCGGGAAACGTTTGGTTTAAGAGCTATTCCCGTTTGTTCAAGTTTTGGAGCACGCGATCGTAAAAGTAGAATCCTAAGATTTGTAATAACTTTAAATCCAGTAAAGCTACAACCGAACTTTTATCACCAGCTGTAGTCAGCACTATCCCCGATATTTTGGCAATAAAATTAAGTAATTCAGCAAAGTCTAATTAGCAATTTCAATTAAAAGAAAAAAATAAGCTTTTTATCTAAAAGAGATATCAATTTAAATTTTACATCAGCAGATAGCCCTAATTAAGACGAGTTCATACATATATGGGTTTTCATCAAAAGTTTAAGCATTTGTCCGGAAATTAGGTTTTTGTAAAATAGATTGTCGCAGATTGTTGGGCACGCGCGTAAAAAGTTCTAGAACACTCAGGGATTTTACCCGAATTTGAATGTATCACTACGCGGAGTCTTTAACAGTAAAAACTTTAAAATTGATTGCTCTAAATTTCTCAAGAGACTGCCGTCGGATTGCTAGTGGATAAGTCCAGATACTATCAAAGTTTAAACATTTTTTAATAGTCGGGATCGTCAAATAAATTTCGTACTCTTTGAGCTACGCGGAAGAAAAAGATGGGATACAGTTGCTGACGTCACTGGTTCTCGTGGTTTCGATAAAAGAGCCGGTCTGTGCTTGCCGGGGGTCTGTTCCAGTCTGTCTGTTCCGGTCTGTCTGTTCCTGCCTGGCGTCGGTTTCGGTCCGTCTTTCGTCGCGCTGGTTGTAACTCGCCACGCTGGCTAGTTCAACCATGAGGGATCGTGTCGTGTTAAATCATAACTTCAATGACTGTTAAGAACTTTTAAATTTACTAAAGGGGTTTCGGTCGGTTAGATTTCTCTCCACAATCTGTAACCTTGGAACGAGTGTTCGATAAGCCTGCTCAACTGTAAATGCCATTTTGAACTTTTGACTTTGAAGAATAAAACTTTAGAATTTTCCAACAGTGAACTTGTGTGCTTCAGTTGTTAGCATAGAACCCTTTTCTCTATTTGGGGGTATCAAATATTGTGGCGGCCTAGGCATTAGTTGAGTCATCCTGGCTACATGGTCAAATCAAATCAAATCAAAATTATTCAGCAAGTTTTCATTGGACAGTAAGGTGCTACCAAGACTGTTAGTTAAGGCACTTAGGCGATACTATAACCCCAGTATCGGCCCTTTGTCCTTACATGGGACTGTAAGGCTCGCGTTTGAGTAATTTCAAACGGTGGAGGAGAAATTACCGACCTTTGTGCAACGAAAAAACTTTTGAAACTTCGGGGAATAACCGGCACGAGGGCAACTACCTCACAATGACTTCGACGACTACGACACCGCCCGCTTCCTGAGGCCTGATGCAGCACCCGATACCAGATGAGCGTCGCTTCGCCATGGTACATCGCGGGGGCATCACAACTTCACACCTGTGCCGTCTACCGTCCGGCCTCATAGCGGATCTACGAGACATGCCCGGGGGACTGACCACACCAACAGCTGTTTCCCGCGGCTCCGACAACGGCAGACCAATATGCTGCAGCTCATCAGGCAGCTTTCAACCAAGTTAAGTAAAAACTTTTTCCAACATTTCTTCGAGACCTTCAAGTGAATTTTTTTATAATACTGCCTCCATATATGCAACAGCATTTCATACAGTGCACTAAATTATTGCGTTGCAATCATTTCATACTTACTGAGGCAGACCATTACAATAAATTGTCCTTTACTTGTTCTGCGCGAACGTAACTTTTCAACTCTATTTCTTGTTTACTTTGTGCGCAAAGTGTTTACCTATCGCAGAGGGGCCATATTTTTCCTTCTGTTTAACTTCAGTGCAAAGAGTATATTGATGTTAAATACATCGCACCACAGACAGTTTTTGGTAAAAATTTTCAAGTATTGGCTGTCTGGTACCGTGTTCATCTTTGCTTTGTTTTGATGTACAGTGCTTTTCGGGAATGAACATACATTGAGTGATTTTTCAGGTTAGACTTAAGTTTTTGATAATTTCTGTGGTTTTTTATGTGCAGTTTGTTTAATATTATAACTTTAAGTATTACTTTTAGTCATTATGGCATTTGTAACCAGTTGCCCAGCTACTAACATTCCGCTGGATACCAACCTAGAATTTCAGTGGCCACCGTTCGAATCTGACAAAGTCAAGGCATTAATACTATCCCTGAAAGAAAAACATACTGCATTATTAACAATTGCTCATGTTCATTATTTCGGTTACTCCGAAATTAGTTTCTTCATTATTGATGTCGGGTTTTGCTGCAGGAATGCTAAGGATTTTTTAGAATCTAATTTCAAAACACTGTCAGACCATCTGCAATCTGCGGAAAAGTCTGCAAATGATGGCTACATTGTTAATTTCACAAAAATTTCTCCAGCGAATCAGTTGGAAAAACTTCTTGTTCCATTTAAACAGATGATAGATGATCGTGATTGTTGGAATAGAAATTACATAAGTGGGTATTTAGATCAGCTAGTGCAATACAAGCAAAAGGTTGAAACAGAATTTAGGGCTTTTTTAGAAGATGTACCTTCAAAAGTGGAGTTCGATGTACTACAAACCATTAATGACATGGAAATGCCTATTCAACAAGACGTTCAAAAGCTGTATAATTTAGCCACTGCTTACATCCATGGATTGTTAGAATACCACATTGAAACAATTAACAAAGTACTTTCAAATTTTCAAATCTTTTCTGAGAAAGTAGTTCAAGCTAGGCTTGCCTATATAGAAGCCCACTCAAAGCCATTGGAGCAACCAAACCCACATGCATTACAGCCAATTCTCATTCAAAACCGACAGCTGCAACCAAATGCTAGCAGTATTTTTTCAGATGACCAGGTGATTGTAAATGATGTTGTTGCTACACCTATTAGCACTACAGGCAGTATGTCCACAACTAATCTAAGTGCCAAAGAGGAACAAATAGTCCCAGCAGGTACATCCACACCCACTGAGAAAGAATTTTCAGAACCATTAACAGCTGTTCAGGTAGGAGAACATGCTTTTCATCAACCTTTACAGGAAGCAGTAGTGCATGCTTCACCTATAATGCAACCAACTGTTGTGGCTCAGCTTGCTGACCTTGTCACAGAGCCTACTATTCTAGAAGCACAACCAGCTCACAATATTTTTAAGGGAAGGGAATTTTTACCAACATCTATAGAAGCTACTAATCAGCTGGTAGTTGACACAGCTGAGCTTGTAACACCCATCCCACCGCAGCCCTCAGCTGAGCAAAACATAATAACCCTTGCTACTCCACTTATTGATTTTGAAACACAGGCTTCACCTGGAGTGGACATTTGTTTTGATTTGGTAAACACCCCAGCAGAACAACTGATTTCTGATATTCTTGGGGATAACATTCCCATTTTTGAAACCTTAGGGAATAGTGGGGACTTAATTGATTTCACAGCTGATATAGTGACAACCACCTCTCCTCAACCATTAGTTGTTAAAGAAACTGTGCAGGTTCTGCCACCAGTACAACATATTGTAACTGACCTGGTTGATATTGATATCGATACAAATGTTCTGCCTGAAACTGATATTTCTGATTATTCAGGCCCTCACCCGTCACAGCTAATTAGTGATATTTTTGGTGACAATGAAGAGTTACTAGAAACTTTCTCTCACAGTGAGGATTTGATTGATCTCACTACGGTACTAATGGTAAATCAGACTGATAATGTACATTCAGCTGATACCATTCCACAGGCTGTTTGCTCAGATAAGCCTAATATTTTCAAATCTAAACAGCTTGCTAGGCGCTACAAGCCTACATTTGTGGACAAGCTAAAATTGAAAATCCATGAACAGATGTTCCCTACCTCTACTACCAGAAATTGGCCATTGCTTATCAAACAACCAGCAAATATTTTGCACATTCAAAAACATACAATGGCCACTATTCTTTTTCAAAACTATTCAAGTCAGCAAGAGACTGACATTTTGATACTTTCACATATGATGAAAAGTATACACTGCGGGGATGCCAGATTTTCCAGGGGCAAGCCACCCAGTACCTACAATGATGATCATTTCATACATGGTTCTGAAACTACAGTTGTTTTCGAAATGATGTCCCACCCCACTTCTACAATTGGCTCTCAACACAGGAAGGTTGGGAGAAAAAGATTTATTCTGAAAGCAGTTTGTTTTGGGAGGGGTACTAAAATGAAGAGTAGATTGACCCCTTACCCCCAAACGATAAGAGCAGTATTTTGAAGGCTGTTTGTTTTGGGAGGGGACCCAAGTTTAAATGCAACTTCAACCCTTTCCCATCAAAGGAGAATTCATTATTTGATGATTGGAGGAATGTCCTTAAACTAAAAATATTCGCCCTTGATATACAGGGACCCACACAAATATCCCAACATGTTATGGTGTATATGTTAGTTGATGTTTTTTCAGATTTTGCCCAAATAGGCAACCACATTCATAATAATAGGACAGTTACTATTGCCAGTGATATTGTTTATTTTTTCCCTTCTGCTATATTTCATATGTGTTTTGCTGACTTCTTCATGAAGCAGATAGTAGTTTTTAAGGTTATATGGGAGCTTGAACTTTTGCCCAACCTTGGTTTTTCTTTTGTATACATCCAAATGTTATTTTGTGACCAGCGACCTAGGGAAGTTATTTGCCAGGCTGGGTTTGATGAGAGATTTGATACATTGGAGATGAAGCTGAGAAATGCTGAGAGAGATTGTCAAAGAGGGAAATTTATTTGTGATGATGAAGGAGTAGATGTGCTTGTTGAATAAGGGATGGAGATTTTACTTGTGTTTCTATGTTTACAAAAAGAAGAGGGGGGAGGCTGGAAGAGAAGAAGTACCAAAAAGGGGGGAATGCTACATCATTATTATTACCCCTGGGCCAGGAAGCGAAGACTTGCCTGCGATCCACCCCTATTATTATTATTATTATTATTATTGGCATTCCTACCCATCATTATTATTATTATTACCCTTGGGCCAGGAAGCGAAGACTTGCCTGCGGATCCCTAAATATTATTATTATTATCCCACATTATTATATGCACTATGGCATTTTAGGCATCGACCCAGAGAGGAGATGACCTCATTTATATATATTATATTGCAATTGGAACACGCAGGGTGACCTCATTTTGTGCATGAACGTGAAGGAGGTGCAGTAGGATAGTCAGGACTCTGTTCCTGTGTTGATTCAGTTCCGCAGGCTTAGCAGAGCTCTAGGATTTTCCTGTTAAATGACATTCTGTTACATTTCATATATGGGCATGACACATTTCCCCATTCCCCACACTTTGAGAGTGACTGTACAGGAACAGCACGAGCCCACCACATTTCCCCAATAGGCGCCACTGTCGTTGTTCATACACACAATTAGGATTAAGAAAAACATAGAACACAGTACATCAACATACTCTAAGGAGATTTGCGCTGACATGACTGAGTTGTTTACAAGTAATGTACTTTCTGAGATGAGATTTCGAGGTGGATGTTAGTTTTGTTTTTCATTGTAGAAGATTGACCTGAGAACTAGTTTAAGTAGATATTTACCCTTGTGTTTTTTAATAAGATGTAACATTGAGAGACTTGGATAAGGCAAGATGATTGTTCCTTGCGCCTAGAGAATTATGTGATGTTTATGATGATAGGAGGCATACATATGCTCCATTACCCTTTGCAACCCAACATTAATTATAGGTATATATCCCTTCACTATATATGATTTTGAATTTTGTGCCCCCTTACATAGTAAATGAGGATTATAGGAGGTAAAAGTATACCCCATACACTGTATTACACTAATCCATTACATTCATTAAGATATACACCTACATGGGATTACAAGTGGTACCCATTTATATTGTATAATGCGAGTTAATATTTCCCTATATTATTGTCACTATGAACCAGTGTACTGGTTCCTCGCAACTTTGTTGCCACTCACTACCCCGATTTTGTCGCAGCTGTGTACTGCTGCTTGGAAACTACGTTTCCTTATAATCTTTCCCTGACATATTTTTAGCATGGTTAAGTTTTATTTTGGGAACTACTCTCACTTCACACAGTAGTGTACTGCTGCTTGGAAACTACGTTACCTTATAATTTTTCCCCTATACATTTTTAGCATGGTTAAGTTTTATTTTGGGAACTACTCTCACTTCACACAGCAGTGTACTGCTGATTGGAAACTACGTTTCCTTTATAATTTATCCTCCTATACATTCTTAGGATGTTTACTCCCATTATGGGGGAATTACTTGGTAAATAATTACAATGCTGTATACTCAGTATTATTATAATAACTTCATTATACTTAAGTGATACATTAACTTGGCAAGAACCAAGTTTAATTTTGTGTTTCTCTACTTTATTATTTTCTTTACATATATAAGAATCCTTTTTCATTTTTATAACTTGAATATTAATGCATTATATGAATAATATTTTCATTTGCTTTTCCTTAACTATTGTAACTACCTTCCTTTGCTAAGGAAGATTATTATTTTACTGTTCCATTTCCCTACAGCTTGTTGGAACATTATTGTATTTACTAACCTACTTGTACATTTACTTTTGTATTTTCATTAAATTTTTCTCTTATGTACATGTTAGTGTTTAAGAACAGTTTGGCCGCCACTAATTCCCACTATTTTTTTTCTGATTTGTATGTTCACAGACAAGCTAGCTGACCGAGTTCCCCCGGCCACTCCTGCTGCGACAGGAACCAGGGAAAATGGACATTTCTCGGCAGACCTAGCTATAAGGCTTTTGCTTTGTATAATTTGCGAGCCTTACTGTCAGCTCCCGTCACAGGACTTGGGTTTTCACCCATTTTAGGGAGTTCTGTGATCAGTGTCTAAAGGGAAAGTGGTAATTTAAGGCCTAAACAAAATCAAAACAATATTTAAACAAGGACGTTTAGAAAACGAAAGACTTTCCTACATGGAATTTCATAATGCAATTGTGTGTAAAACACTATAAATTCTTATTTCTATGTTTAAAATAGTACACATTGCTACCTACTTTTCTGAAAACAAAACATGATGTCATTATGTTAATATTTTTCTTTTCAATGTAATTTTTGTAATTTGTATTTATAACACTTTGTTTCGTATTTTGATAATTTGTTTGATATTTTGACAGTTTTGTGATTATTTATGTTACACATGTAATATTTTGTGACAATTTCACATTTTGCTTTTTGATCATAATTTGTATGACATTTAATAATTTTTTGTTTAATATTGATACTCAAAGAATGAATGAGTTTTTGAGAACTTTTGGTAACAGTTTTGAGTGAAAGTTAAAGTTTTTGGTATTGTTAAAAGAATTTTTGGAGTATGAATGGTGGAGAGAAAGAACCGAACCGACATGCGATAGTTCATTTTTATGGGAATAGTTCATTTCTTTTGGGATTTTAAATTTTTCTTTTATTTTTTCAAGATGTTCAGTTAGTTTTCTTTAGAAAATAACTTCAATCTTCAGGGGGCATGTAAGGATCTTGGAATTTTGGCAAATTCTAGTTTTGCTTAGGCGGGACTTAGAAATTTCGAGAAGTACAGTTTTCAACTTTAAGTAATTTCCCTGTAATCTTGCCCACAGTAACAATTCGTTATAATAATCATTTTAATGTGTAATTATCATATCGGGAAACGTTTGGTTTAAGAGCTATTCCCGTTTGTTCAAGTTTTGGAGCACGCGATCGTAAAAGTAGAATCCTAAGATTTGTAATAACTTTAAATCCAGTAAAGCTACAACCGAACTTTTATCACCAGCTGTAGTCAGCACTATCCCCGATATTTTGGCAATAAAATTGAAGTAATTCAGCAAAGTCTAATTAGCAATTTCAATTAAAAGAAAAAAATAAGCTTTTTATCTAAAAGAGATATCAATTTAAATTTTACATCAGCAGATAGCCCTAATTAAGACGAGTTCATACATATATGGGTTTTCATCAAAAGTTTAAGCATTTGTCCGGAAATTAGGTTTTTGTAAAATAGATTGTCGCAGATTGTTGGGCACGCGCGTAAAAAGTTCTAGAACACTCAGGGATTTTACCCGAATTTGAATGTATCACTACGCGGAGTCTTTAACAGTAAAAACTTTAAAATTGATTGCTCTAAATTTCTCAAGAGACTGCCGTCGGATTGCTAGTGGATAAGTCCAGATACTATCAAAGTTTAAACATTTTTTAATAGTCGGGATCGTCAAATAAATTTCGTACTCTTTGAGCTACGCGGAAGAAAAAGATGGGATACAGTTGCTGACGTCACTGGTTCTCGTGGTTTCGATAAAAGAGCCGGTCTGTGCTTGCCGGGGGTCTGTTCCAGTCTGTCTGTTCCGGTCTGTCTGTTCCTGCCTGGCGTCGGTTTCGGTCCGTCTTTCGTCGCGCTGGTTGTAACTCGCCACGCTGGCTAGTTCAACCATGAGGGATCGTGTCGTGTTAAATCATAACTTCAATGACTGTTAAGAACTTTTAAATTTACTAAAGGGGTTTCGGTCGGTTAGATTTCTCTCCACAATCTGTAACCTTGGAACGAGTGTTCGATAAGCCTGCTCAACTGTAAATGCCATTTTGAACTTTTGACTTTGAAGAATAAAACTTTAGAATTTTCCAACAGTGAACTTGTGTGCTTCAGTTGTTAGCATAGAACCCTTTTCTCTATTTGGGGGTATCAAATATTGTGGCGGCCTAGGCATTAGTTGAGTCATCCTGGCTACATGGTCAAATCAAATCAAATCAAAATTATTCAGCAAGTTTTCATTGGACAGTAAGGTGCTACCAAGACTGTTAGTTAAGGCACTTAGGCGATACTATAACCCCAGTATCGGCCCTTTGTCCTTACAAACTATATAGTGAGATCAGACCTCTAATCTTTGTAATTTGCTAGCTGAAATTGTTATTAAGGTACTGTTAAACTGTTATATCAGATAAAACAATCACTTTTACAGAAACTTAAAAAAATAAATGTTATATTTAAAAATAAGTTTGGCAAATTGTACTTGTGACGTATGTGTATAAATGTTATGTATAGCTCTTGGTAAATTTATATGTTTTATTATGTTATATTGTAAGAGGTTTCACGTTCGGAGTAGTTTGTTCAGTATGCATGTGTTTGGAAAGTGTCTATCCCAGTGCTCATAACCGAGTGGCCGGAGGCAGACCGCAAAAAATACGGGAGTGTGAAACAGCTGCGACCCTGCTTGCAGCAAGGGTCGGCGGCAGTATTCAGTCTGGAGTGGTAGCCGACAGACCTGATGTGGTCATGGCAATATTGAATGTTTTGTAATCTAACATGTGAAGAATAAATGATCAAAAGAAGACTTCAAATTAATGAGTTGTCGATATCGAAAATTAAGCAGCCTTCAACAAGTACTACAAATGAACCTGTATAACTGAATAAAATGTTCTTCAATCGTTCGTGGCCGAATAACTGGATTGGTTTGGCTCAATAACGTGAGGAACACCAAGGGGAACCATAAAAACCAACCAACAAACCCCTTACATACATCAAAAAGAGTAACTTGACAGCTTTGAAAGTCTATTACGAGGAGGATCGTAAATAATTTCAGCTGTACTGAAAAACTGCTCACTTGAAACGCTTGTTGCAGGTGATGATAAATATGTGTGTCTCATGTGTCATAGACCTCCAAATTTTTTACTATTATTGCTAACAGTATTTTTAACAACCAGGTGCAGCTGATGTGCTGTACACTCCTCAATATTATCTATGTCAGATAAAGTGCAGGCACGCTTCATGTTGGATCCCCCATTTCTTACCACATTCTGTTTGGGATTCCCTACTCTTCAAACACACTTTGAAATATTGCCGAAATCTCCACTTTTAAAGCGATATTTTTTCTTATAAAATATTTTGTAATGTTAAGGATAACAATGAAACACCTGACCCAAAAGCCTACCTTTTAGAACATAATTTTGCAACAACAAGATCCATCAATCGTCAGAACCCAAAATCTTCTATGTGTTGAAAAGGTAATACAGATAAAGCTATCATTTCCGCAATTAAATAGTTAATTTTTATTTTGCAATTTTCCACATTTTGACTTTTTCAATATATTTGTTTAAAAAATTTCTAAATTCTCTATTTACCAATGTGCTGGGACCTAAGGAACTAACTTACATCCCTAACGACAGACGGCGACGAGGAGACGTCCTTGACGTGGTCGTCGTCAGGGACATCGACCGCAGGGTTTGACTACAAACAGTCAACGATCTGTCTTCGGACCACCAGCCAGTTCTCCTATCAATTAGGAATTGGGTCTTGCCTCACACCAAACCTAAGAAAACCAAGGAAACCGATTGGGACCAATTCAACAGAGTCGTGCACAATAAAATCAAAGCCAACTACAATGTGGCATCCAAAGCAAGGATCGATCAGGCATCGAACACTTTGACAGTGTGGTGAAGGACGCGGGCAAACGCTCCTCTGTAACAACATCCCACAGGATACCAACAACCACTGAGCTGCCACCAGACATTGAAAATCTAAGGTACCTCAAAAATACATCTAGGAAGCTATGGCAGCATTTCCGCGACCCTCGAGACAAGCAAAGGTACAGACAACTAACCAAGGAGTTGAAAGGGTGCCTGCAAGAACTTAAAACTCAACAGTGGGAAACGAAAATGTCACAGCTCACACTCCAAAACAAAGAAGCCTGGCAACTGGTGCGGGAACTTAAACAGCCGAGAGAATCGAACATAGCGATCAGTGGACCAGCTGGGCCATGCTTTCTGCCGATGGAGAAGGCAGAAGTCCTGGCGGAGCACTTTGCGGCACAATACACCGAGGTGGATTACAACCTTACAGATGCTGAAAAACAGACGGCCGACAATATCAGAGAAATGGCCCAAGACATTATGGAGGCACCACCAGAGGACGAACCCGAGCTCGCCACACCAGGAGAAGTCCGCGTAGTAATAAAGAAACTTCACAAAAACAAGTCCCCGGGGGCAGACCAAATCACCAATATGCACTTAAAAAACCTGCCGACCAAAGGCATAGTCCTCCTAACCAAAATATTCAACGCCTACATGTTGGAAAGATATTACCCAGACAGCTGGAAAGTCACGAAGGTCACGGCCATCCCCAAACGGGGGAAAGACCAGCGACTCCCAAGCAGTTACAGGCCAATCAGCCTACTCCCCGCCACCTCTAAGGTACTAGAAGGCCTATTGCTTAAGAGAATTAACATCAGCCTAGAGGCGGAGAAAACAATACGCATTGTGCAATTCGGCTTCCAAAGCCGAGTGGGTAGCACAAGCCAGCTTGTCCGGTTAACTGAAGATGTGACAAGGGGATTTAACTCGACAGCTGCTGTGATCTTGGACATAGAAAAGGCGTACGATAAGGTGTGGCACGCCAACCTCATCACTAAGCTAAGAACACAGACGACCATCCGCCACTGCTACATTCAGTTAATCGGAAGCTACCTCACCAACCGGAAATTTTATGTATCTGTTTGTAAGCTACCTTACTCTCTACTTTCGATATTCAGTTCAAATCCTGCAAAGTTTGAGGTTAACATCAGTACACGATACCACAGTTGAAACCGAAATAACAACACTTTAAGTTCAGAAAAGTAAATAAACAACACATAGCAACCATAAATAAGAAGGTTCTAGTAAAATATAAACCATAAACTTACCTAAATGAGCGTAATCCATAATAATCCTGAAGCAAAATACACATGTTTGTTTACCCAACCACAACGCTAATATTCCACTAAATTAAAAACTGTAAAGCACTTTAATAATTAGAATTTCACCATCTGATATTAAATTCACCAATAACTCGCAGTTCCAGACCGATTTAAAGCAGTAAATATGATTTTAAAACATCTCCACATGGGATGTAGTTCTATATTTAATTTCAGCACATCTAAACAATTTCAGAGCTTTAAAAGTAGATTTAATCAAGTAAAATAAACGGCCAGTCAATATTCTCTAAGTTTCCGATAACCATCAACTAGTAAAAAGAAGATATAAGTAAATAAGAGTAAACTTGGTAATAGCGCCGTAGCAACGAACTTTTAAAATTCAATTACTTCCCAACTAACATATTTCACGGACTAAAAACTTTTCTAAAGTACTTAAATTAAATAAAGGTTCGATTTAAATTTAGTTTCTGGCTACAACTGGCTTTAAATAAAAAGTGACGTTTCGGTTGCACAAGCTAGGAAAACAGTAAGATTTGGAAATTCTATAACTTCTGATAGCCACGACCGATTTAAAAGATTTTTGCACCACTGGACTCAGCAAAGGCTGGTGAACACTTTGAAAATAATATTAACTTGAGATTTTAAAGCTTTGAGGTGTCGCATTTTTCATGTGACGTAGGATGACGTATCGCAATACGCGAAACAAATATGCTTTTAAATTAACCAACTTCCAAAATTCATTTTTACCGGTCTGGAAGCATTAAAACCATAACCAATCACATCACTACACTTGTCTCATTACGCTCTTCATCTTGCAATTTTCTGGTAGCCCTCAGTTAACAGATTCTTTTTCCAGATAGACCATTGTCTAGGTCAGTAGGTCATTTTGATAAAAGTCAACCATGACAGCTTTTTGCATCAGTCCATCAGATCGCTTTGACGAGGACACACGTATCGCATGTGTTCTTAAGTTTGAGAAGACCCGCGGTCGCGGTGGCTTATGGGTAGGGCAGGTCAAGAACAGTATGGCTGATCGACGCCATTTTAAATCCGGCATGGTCAACTCAACAGTCTAAAACTTTCCTACATGTATTCAGCTTAATTTTCAATTTTATTCGGGTTAGTGCGGTCTGTTCTGTTTCATGACTTGTAATCTTCGGCTAATGATTTTCTCCGATTGCCATTGCTAACTGTGACTTTTGTAACTTCTGTGAAAATTTTTAAGAATATATATTTCAGTTATCTGGATTCAGACTTTCATTTCTACTTTAATACCTTTCTTACAGGAGGTGAATCTGTAAGTGGCGACTGTGGTAATCTTTACAGTTAGCATTCTACAAGGTTTTACACGGTTATAGAACTTTTTCCGAACTTTGACAACATTTTGGAGTACTTCAAGTTTAGGTGGAGAAGCCGATACCAACCCCCGTATGCAGCATTTCCCCTAACATGTTGATGGTCAAAGGTCCGCACTACACTCCATCCCGGCGGGAATCCCCCAGGGGTCTCCAATTGCACCAATCCTGTTCAACTGTTATGTAAACGATCCACCAGCAGCACCCTTCATCAAATTCGCACAGTTTGCAGATGACACAACAATATACTCGACAGGCAGCAAACTCAATCAACCGAATGCAACGAGGACTCAACCTTTTCGACAAATGGTGCCGTATTAACAAAATAAAAGTCAATGCAACAAAATATTCAGCAGTGTTCTTCACCAAAAGAAGGCCAGTATTCACCAGAAAACTAAAAATAATGTGCCAAGAAATTGAGTGGAAGAAGGAAACAAAATACCTCAGTATCATGCTTGACTCCAAGCTCCTCTTCCGTAACCACATCCTAGAGAGACGAAGACAGAGCTTGGCAATTATCCAAAACCTCTTTCCAGTACTGAACAGCACTGAACTTACAACCACAACCAAACTCAGACTATACAAATCCGTGATTCGCCCCTTCATTCTGTATGGATGCCAGGACTGGGGACCGGCGGCGAACTATAACAACCAACACCTACAATGACTCCAGAACTGGTGCCTCAGGACAATCCTAAGAACCCCTAGGTTCACCTCAACAGCCCACATACATAACGAGACAGATACTGAAAAAATCAGAACAGAAATATTCCGCCAAACCGAGAACTTCTATCGCCGAATTGAAAACTACAGAGACATAGACAACAGGCTCAACTATAGACTGAAGTTACTAAATAATGAAATAGAGTACACACACAGCTATAGACAATATCTGTATAAAATGGACATGTACATCTCTCTTTATTACTGAGGGTGTGTAGAAAAATTGCAACCGGAGCGTGTGCTTCATTGCAATTAAAAAAAATTAAATTAAACATTAAAACATATTTTAATTAATTCAACTTATTAAATTTGTCTTTGTTTTCCAAATGTGCTCCTCTATTCTCCAAGCATTGTAACGGGCCAAGATTGGCACTTACGAGGCTTAGGAGGATTGAAAGGAGGGCATATTGTGGACTAGTTCCAGTATGGGAGAGAAAGCCAGTGATTGGCGGAGACAAGTCACGTGACCCCGAGGAGAGAGCCGATAGGCCGACTCAGGAGGTCGGGCTGTCTGGTGCGAGTTATTGAAGTAGCCGTTTGTGTAGTGAGTTTGCCCACAATATGTAACTTAAAAAAAGAATAGTGATGTGATCATGGAGTGCCCTTGCCTGGACGAACATAAAAGGAAAGTGTGAACATCAGTAGTGCAAAATGTGTGTCACCCTTTCGGTAATAGCGGCGAGAAGTGCATCTAGTTCATGTGAGTAAGTTGTTAGTGTGTGTGACCAACCCACATGTGCCCCAAATTAGGACCTGCAATCGGAAGATAAAACGAAGTTCGATTTGAATCTGAAAAGGCTGTGTTGGCGAGAATTTTCGATGTCATTAAAGTTGGAAGTATTTTTAAAACCTGGTATTCGATCAATAATCCAAACATTTATAAAGTGGTTTTAGTGCTTAGAGGCATAGGGTTCTCAGGGTGGAATTCCCTGGGTGGCGACCAAGAGGCGAATGCTGCAAACACCAGGAATACGACAACAGGTAAGCGCCACACAGTCGTAGATGGCGGGACAGTTGAGGTGAAGGACAAAGAACTTTAGTAAACTAAGGACACCCCCTTGACGTTACCACTACAACATTCCCTGACAGTACTGGTTCTAGTTAGCTGATAATAATGAGAGTATATTAATAATAATAATAATTTAACAATTTAACTTAATTGCAATGAAGCACAGGCTCCGGTGGCAATTTCCCTATACCCCCATCTTCCACTTATCCTGAACCCACCTACATTTGCCCTCTACAAATTTTATCTTTAAATTCTTTCAATGTTTTGGTAAATTATTAATCATTTCTCTTGGTAACTCATTCCAATCCCTGACACCCTTACCTAAAAAAGAGAATCTTCCCACACCCTTGTGCCTGAAATCGAGTGCCAGCTTGTGGTTATGGTCATATTTTCCCTTCCATGCACTACTTTTAATACCTATTGCAATATCTTTCCATGCCTCATCACCAGTATATGCCCTGTACACTCCCATGACCCTCCTCATCCTCCTCCTATCTTGCAATGAATCCCATTCCAGATCCTTTATCATATCTGTCACTGATTGCATTCTGCGATAATTTCCAAAAACAAATCTAGCAGCCCTTTTTTGCACCCTCTCCAACTCATGTATTTAATACGTAAAATGAGGGTCCCATACCACACTACCATATTGGAGCAATGGTCTCACCAAAGTTTTGTAACCCAATTTCTTTACTTCTCTCGCACATCCCCTCATAACTCTCTCCAACAAGTGCAGAACTTTGAAACCTTTTCCTACCACCTGTCCAATGTGTCCTGCCCAGTTAAGTTTGTTATCAAAAGTAATTCCAAGATATTTACATTTCAAGTCTTCAGCAAGCAATTCTTTCCCCACCTTATATTCATAATTAACCTTTTGTTTTTTATTTGTGTATCTAATAAGCTGACTCTTCTTTGCATTTATCTTCATTCCATGTTTACCAACCCAACTAGATATCCTGTCCAAATCACCCTGCAACTGTTTACAATCCTCTATCATTTTGATTCTTTTATACAGCATTATGTCATCTGCAAACAATCTAATTTCAGATAGTAAACAATCAACACAATTATTCATTAGAATAATGAATTGCAATGGTCCCAATATGCTGCCCTGTAGCACACCCATTTTTACTTCCACTTCTTTTGATACTACATTTCCTACCCTAACTTTCTGTTTTCTACTTTTTAAACATTCTTCTACCCAGCAAATCACGTTCTCATCCACTCCAATGGTTTTTACCTTATTTACTACCAGTTTATGGCTTACTCTTTCAAACACCTTTGAAAGATCTAGTGCTACACCATCAATTTGGCCTCCCTTGTCCATTTCATCTGAAATATCTTGCATATATCCCACCAACTGAGATTCGCATGAATATCCTTGCCTGAACCCATGTTGCCTGCTTGAAAACCACTTACGTTCCTCACATATATTTCTGATGTGGTTGCATATCAATATTTCCATTAATTTACTTAGCACTGATGTCAAACTGATTGGCCTGTAATTCTCAACTCTATTTCTCACCCCTCCTTTATGTACCGGTACTACTATTGCACTTTTCCAGTCCTGTGGTAAGCAGCAAGTATCCAGACTCAATTTAAATAATATTTCAAGATAAGGTACAATGTCCCATCCGGCTATCTTTAAGATATCTGTAGTAATATTATCTTCACCAGCCCCTTTATGTTTTTTCAGCTTTCTTATTTCCTTCATGATTTCCTCAGGATGAATTTCAAATTTTTTACTATCTTCATTTCTATTTGTGTTGTTAAGCTCATTCTCCGAATTAGACAAGGAAAGTACAGTGATGGTAATATGACATTTTTATCAGTTTACATAATATAATGATTGTAATCATGTTTAATGTGTTATTTAATAAATATGATGCAATTTAGCATGTAACAAAACAGTTTCACTTTCTTTAGTCAATAGTGATTTTTTAGGAAACTTATTCCTATTAAACTATGTTACAAACCACTCAGATTATTTTAATTTAACATGTATGCCTCTATAAACTACCAACCAGTGTTTATTGGAATGTTTCAATTACCACAATTAATGTCTAATTAAACAGGAGCAGAAACATTTTACACTTCCTAATTACAAGCAATATTTTCTAAAAAAAAAAACTAACAAATTCTATTCAGATGTCTGTCATAGCAAATAGTTTAATGCTATTACTCATGAAATAGTTTTAGCTTTTTTTTAATTAATATAAACAAACCTCAGCATTGTAATTAATTAGACAGGTGAAAGTAATCCTTAACATTGCATCCTTTACTGTCATTATGGAAATAAAGAGTTCTGATGGATATTAGAGGATTCAGTTAACCAGTGGACAAAATTGAAGTGGGAAAAAGGTACGATTATCAAAAGGCACATACTTCAAAATTAAAGAGATATTTCAAGGAAAGTTTCAGCAAATGGAAAGGTGGCGCATTTATAGTGGAGTTGAAATTGGAAGACTCCAAGGGGATAGTAAAAAGGGAGAAGAAATATAAATTCCAAAACAGAAAATAAAAAGAAGTACAGAACTACATGCTGTAATAGTGAAATGAGCTGGTTAAAGAAATTGGTAAGGAGAGAACATAACAGAGTTAAGAGACAGTAAACCAGTAGGGAATACTTAAAACTACTAATCAGGGATTTTGCAAAGAAGGTGGCTAAATAGTGGTTTATGAAGAATATTATTGGTATAGAGGGACTACAGATGGATGCATTAGAAATTTCTGTGGCTATGTTATAAAACTGAGAGCTGGGAGAGGTGATGAGACCATTATACGAAGGAATACAAAAAAAAAAAAAAAAAAAAAAAAAAAAAAAAAAAAAAAAAAGGAATTTTTAGGAAGTTCTACTATTATAGGAATAACATTATCTAGTTGCTTTTGTGATCGAACTAATATCACAATATCACTATAGCCTTCACCTAAAGATAATTCAGGATAAAGCTTAAGATTATATCGATACTTAAATAACATTACAAAGAAACCAGGCAATAACCCGTGATAATCGGACTCGTGGTCAAAATTTCCACTTTTCTTAATTATGTAATTTTGAACTATTAAATTAAAGTAATCAAATATAGCTCTAAAACTGTCCGAAACTTCTTTTATATCAGGAAGAGAATATTTGAAAATGAGCTCTTCTAAAAAAATTTTCTCTTATTCTTTCTTTTAAAATAAGTAATTCACCTTTATGAGAAGCAGATTTGTCGGGGAATAAGTCATCATCACATTTATCATATACTACTACACCAACTTTATCCTCATGCTTTATTTGAATAGTGTGCCATGTTTCCTCAGTATCATGGCTATTTAACTTAGATTTAATATACTCTACTTCCTTCCAATCAAATACTATAGGATTCTTTTCATAAACTACAATAAACAGTAACTTATCTTTCTTATTTTGCTCCTTTGTTAAAATAGCAAATTTTACTCCATTAACATAAGATTTTTTATTTTTTACGTACTTTTCAACACAAAAAAATACTTGCTTCACTCCTAAACTTTCCCCCAATTCAGTATCTGGCAAAGCTAAAAACCCACCTAATAGAAATAAAGGAAAAAAACCTTCTTTATTTACAGAACGCTTATTATCAGGGAGCTGCTCAATAAATGATTGTAATCTATCCCTAAAAGTTAGAGTATCACCTTCTATCAACATTCTGATTAATTCATAGTTATCCATATTGATTACCTACTAATACCTTCTTTTAACTATTTAACAATTAAGTGCTCACTTAATGTATATGTTCTTTGCTACTTTGTCCTGCAGATATGCTATCCACTTCTATACTAGTGTTTTGGACTTGTGCGTTTTGAAGATTGCGATCAAGTACTTCAATTAATTTTGGCAAAGTCTTTTCAATTTCATCATGCACTACCCAATCGCGATTAATTTTATCTAAGCTAGCATCATCAGTGGATACGTAGCTGTTAAGTGCGATATCTAAGTTAGAGATAAAGCTATCAATATCTTTTAACATCGCTTCATTGTTGTTAGCGTAGTGAAGCAAAAATTCTTTTAATAACTCTCGATTACCATTAAGGTAAAGTAAATTGCAAATAACCTCGCCTTTTCCAGACGAGAATACATATCGGCATTGATCACTGCTATAAGCTTGCCACAGTTCTTTGAAAACTTTATTACAGTTATTTTCTGCAAACCCTTTTAGCAAGTAACTAGAGTTGCTGCAATCGAATGAGGGTAATTCTCTCCAGAACCTTTCTTTTCCTAATTCAGTAATATTATCTAAAAGGTTTGCACGAGATTTACTGGACTCCCAATTAGTAATTGACAATAGAGTACTATAATTCTCCACAGAGTAAAATTGAGACCATACTGAAAACAACTGACAGACTGTATCAAAGTAACCTTCGCCAATTAACATATGTAAAACATTACACTTCTTAAGAAATCTTTCCAAATGTTGTCCATTATCCATTGCTTTTTGTAAACAAAAGATAGTAGTATCTACATCATTAGTTCCACTCATAGAATACAAAGCAGCTTCCACCAATAAATTTAGCATAACCTCTTCTGATGTATTTTGCTCTTCTAATCGTTTATAGAAAAAAGCAACAGCTTCACGTTCACAATCATGATAAGCTACTTTAAACCCATAAATATCAGGGTTAGTATCATAATATTCAGCATATTCCTCTTTTATCCGTTCTAGTTTATTAGTAATAAAATGACCCCAAAATTTCTCCAATTCTCTAGACCTTTCTTCTAATACATCATCTTCAGATAAATTATGCACTTCTTCTGCTTGCTTTTTGTATAGTGTAAATAAATTACGAACTAATTGTTCATCTAAACAGTTCAAACAAGCTAATGTATAGCATTCACCAACATATGGGTGATTATCATAGCTATTTTTTGAGGAGATATCTATTAACTCTTGAACGAAAAAACGCCTATCTAACCTTTTTCCATAAACATTATCATCAAACCAACAATCACCTTTAGAGAAAATATCTGAAACTATATCATAGTTTACATAATAGATTATTCTGCTATTACTACCAATGTATCTTCTTAATTGCTTTGCTTTAGATTCTTTAAAAGGATCATCATGCTTTATTACTCTCCTTAAAATTTCTTTACAGTAATGCGAATCGTCTGATTTAATTAAACTTTCTTGTTCCATTGTAATTACGCATTAAAAAATACACCATATTTGAAGCCCTGCCACTGTAATAAGGACAACCCGACGGTTTAAACCAAGACTGCGATTCCGCCACAGACCGGCAGAGATTTTAGTAGCGTCACCACAGATATTACTTCAGAACAAAATAACTATACGTTATTTCTAACGGTTAAAAAAAGCGATTAGATAAAAGAAGCAATAACTGAATAACGTATTACTGGAAAAAAGCTATTTTGCCCATCTCTAATGTGGTGTGGTACATCGACAGCGAATACCTCAAAACAACGTCAATATGACGTCACATCAACGCCAGTCAGTGGCGGAATCGCAGTCTAGGATTAAACCGAAAATTTTGCAGATAAGCTACTATCGAATGCTCGAAAACCGACAAGAGTAACTGAAATTACGCTTCCTGAGATCGTGACAATAGTTCTCCTCTATCAACAATCTCCATGCAAAAATTTTAAAGCATTCTATCTATATCACTTAACATCCACATACAAATCAGAGTTTCCAAAATTGCCTTCATACACTCGGTTTGTTGCTCTAAAACCTAGAGTTTTGTGGCATTTAGCAATGTTGCTGCAATGCTTATGTGAGCAAGCAAAAGAAACAGATATGTCCTATATTGATTCAACTTCTATTGCAGTCTGTCATGCAAAAAGGATATCCATAAACAAAGTTTTTGCTGGCATTGCAAAATTAAGCAAGAGCTCCTATGGCTGGTTTTTTGTTTTAAATTACATATGGTAATCAATGAAA